>CM055274.1:10817171-11089671 GCA_029237695.1 Conchocele bisecta | reverse complement strand
CTGTTTAATACACTACGTAATTTAACCGAGCACCAGCAGCCGGTAGACACTAGTTAACGCTAACTAAACAGTGAATATATGTGAACTATGATTATTTATTTGTTTTGCCAGCCACTATATATACAAGTAAATAACACATGCTCAGGGCTCCAGATAAGGAATTAGTAATTGATTATTTTCACTCCATCGTATCTGAAGCAATTTGGTATTTCAATATTTTAATTGGGTAAAATAAAATCACACTACTGTTTATACATCCACAGACAGCAATTATTGAATAGTTTGCTTCGAAATGAAAACATGTATTGGCATTTCATTAGAATTGTCTCCTTGGAGACAATTCTAATGAAATACCAAGATGTGTTTTCATGTAAAAATAAAAAATAAATGCTAAATTTGTGGTCTGGTTATTGTTTTCTGTAGCATGATAAAGGTACCACAAATTTGTTATTGCTTTTTGATACTCGCTACTTCTGATTTCAATTGGGTTTTTGGCAATTTTAATTGGGTATTTACGCAAATACGCAGCTTATATGAAGCTCTGCTTTGATGCTTGTTTGACTGTAGCCCAACCCCTAGCTTTCGAATCACACTACAGTAACTCTGTGAAACTCCTGGGGCCCGTTTCACTAAACTTCGTACGACTAAGAAGTTCGAAGTGCAAAATTAAAGTGTACAACAAAATTCGCACCAGGAGCCTAGTTTGAGAAATCTATGGCGGATTTATTCAGATTGCATGACCGATTATACAGGTAATACATGGTAACAATAGTGAACCACATTAATGTGTGAAGGAAAATTATAAAAATCTTCAAAAGAACATTTGTATCGTACGAAGTTTAGTGAAACGGGCCCAAGTACCGTCCGCAGTATACTAGTTCTACGAGCGGTACGGGGGTATTTCAGTATTACTGTCAACAGCTACATATACAGTGAACCCTCTCTAAACCGGACACCATGGCAACCCCATTGTCTTTAGATGGGTTTCATTGTAATTTAGTTCACTGTCGTGTCTGTTCATGATTGAAAAATACAAAACCATGTTTACGAAGTGGTTAAGTACAGCGGAAACTTTCTAAACCGGACACCCTGGACCTTCCAGTGTGTCCGGTATAGAGAGGTTCCACTTTATAACTGTATTCGGCTTTCGGCCCACATGGATACACCATTGCAAGTTACCTGAGCGGTGCTTTTCCTTTGACATCTTCGCAAGAGCATTAGTTATAGCGATGGACGGGAATGTCTTCTTTTGCGGTCTCAGGAGATCTCCGCGACTGGCCGTGCTCGCCCTTGACCGCACGGCCTCGTTCTCGGATTCGTCACCCTCCGACCGTCGGGGCGTCGGGATCTCCAGGGCACTCTGGTTTCCTGTCTTTGATCGCTGGCCAGGTTTATACGTCAGTGGTGAGTCCATGATCACAGCGAATATATGGCGCACTCGCGAAAACAGATATTTGTCACTGTAGATTATATCTAATTATTTTGTATCGCTGCTGTTTTTCGTGTTTTTCGCTACTGTTTTCGAAGTAATTATTTGTATTTGCAGACAACGTTCCTCATTTATTATGAATTGCTATCCGAACATTATTTTCGATACATATTTAAGAAGTAAAACAGTCATATGACCGAAATAAATTTGCAGCCAAGTAAACACTGGTCATAATTTCAAATGTGTGACGAATTCAAATCTGTCTATTATAAGGAGCCAGGAAAAGTAAAGCTGGTCAGGAGCGTATCCAGACTCATGGAACGCATCGATAAAGGAGCCCGGTCTAGGAATTGCATACCTTGTTGTATCGCCGTTTGGCTGCCAGATATTAATTTCTAAAATGTGGCTGTGACTGGAGAAATGGGTCTTATGGGTTTTGCAACTAATGTAGATCCAGATCAGCATGTGCATTCGCAGTCTGATCAGGATCTGCACTGTTCGTCATTCCATCAATGAAACACTTGTCATGCTTCTAACAAGCAATACCGATCGCTACAAGGCTACATGAGTGTGCTGTTTGATCAGAAGATATACACTGGTCACAAATGTCCCATTTTTCCAGTCACAGCAACGATTAGTTTTATATTCCATAAATCAAGTTGCATGATCACGTGGTTACAACAACAACAACAACAATGTCTGAAAGTGTTGAAAGCGCGCCCACTTCAAAGTAAGTATTATTTGATATTTTCCTTAACGGGTATTTTGGTGGATTTGGATAGATTTTGGTGGATTCGTTGATTTTGGGTAATTTACATAGTTTTGTGCAACTACTAATGCTCAAACATTACACACGATAGAAATCGCAAATGATCCACACATTCACCTTTTATACTGTCACAATATCTTCTAGTTATACGTATTATTGCCAGGAGGTGATATAAATTGTATGTTTGTAACAATGCACCCAAACCACCAGATATACCGAAATAACACATAAGAAACCGAAATATGAAGCGTTATTCTAAAACCTGTGGATATAATGTCTAACACGTAGTATACACAGAGGAAATAACAATTCGTTCCCCCAATTTAACAAGTCGTTTCCTCGAATTAACAATTCGTTCCCATAATACAATTCGTTCCCTCGAATTAACAATTCGTTTCCACAAAATGACAATTCGTTCCCTCAATTTAACAATTCGTTTCCTTGAATTAACAATTCCCGCGATGTAACAATTCGTTACCGTACTTCCGTGACTGCAATGTTTACAAACTATTGCTTAAAAATACGGCACCTTGACCACCCCCTCTGGATCAGCACGTGCATACTCATAAGCAATGGTGATCATAATTATTGTTAATCGGCGGCCAAGGCTTTACGGATTAATCAGACACCTGCAACAGGTAATCCCATGAGCTCATGAGGTCAACACTTGTGGATATGATTGGAATAAATTGGCTTGTGGATTTTTGCGACCAGTGCAGATCCAGATCAGCCTGTGCATCCGCACAGTCTGATCAGGATCTGCACTGTTCGCTATACCATCAATGAAACACCCGACAAGACATATAGATGGTTATCAGGCTACATTAGTGTGTTATTTGACCTGAATTTACATTGGTCATAAGCCTCGTTCCTCCAGTAGAAGCATCATCAGGGCAACGTGTATTTCAAGATTAACCTCTTGAAATACGTTGACCTGATGGTGCCACCATGCTTCTACTTAGGCCATAAAAAGTACTTTGGTTCTCAGATATCACCGGTGGCCGGATTAGCTCAGTAGTTAGAGCGTCGGTCTGCGGATCGGGAGACCCCTGGTTCGATTCCCACCTCAACCCGCTCCGAATGCCCGATTCGGCGTGTCCTTGGGCAAGACAACTTCGTGCTTGCCTAGCCTAATCGGACGGGGACTTAACTAATCGGTCCCGACATGCAAGGTCATCGAGCCAGTGCCGTCGTTAAATCAAAGCATTTACATTTACAGATATCGTCTCGTCTGAATAATCCCTGCGCGTCGAGCATTTTATCGTCATGAACAAATAAAATAGTACTATAAATTCGCCACATGATTAATAAAAGTCACTACAATGCAAAAATATGGTAAATCCAATCATGTCTGACGAAAATCTTGTGATCTATCACGCCTGAATAGGTCATAGTAACTTTATAGAAGATATTCCTTTTGTTTGAGATGTTCGTCTCTGATTTCTGTCTCAAGTTGCCAGTAGCCTATTTCACCAACATTGCAAAGTATACTTTTCTAGCAAGGTATACTTTGAGGGAGTAATCATTTATTTTTCCTGAAATGCATTATTTCATATAGAACTAACGGCTGCATACATTTGATGATTACAAGTATGCAGAATTATTATACTGAATTTATTACATTATCACAGCCAAAATGGCTGTGATAATGTAATAAATTCAGTATAATAAAAATTAATAAATTTATCCTAAAATTGAAAATGTCTCCCTCAAAGTATACTTTGCGAGAAATGTATACTTTACAATGTGGAATAGGCTACAGGTTTTGCGATGACGCTCATACATATTCATCGGAGATAAATTGCAAAGAACCTGACTACAATTAAGTAGAACTAACTTTTATTTGTGTCCGGTTTAGAGGGGTTCGACTGTAGATGTGGTGCACATAGTACTCTGACCGCGAAATATATATCTTAAAATTCGTTTCGGAAATATTTCAGCAAGCATGTTACACCAACCATACAATGTCAATCTGCTATTTTACGGGTATATCTTGAGTAACCATTATCGATGTACATCCATATATTCTTCAAGTTGGATCTGACCTGTCCACTCGTGTTGGTGTTACTGACATCGCATAACGACACAGAGTTACACAGCTTGCAACGTAATTATGGCTCTTACGTTGGCACGTACATCTGTGGTTTCAATAATACTCTACCCATTAGTATTCTTGAATTGGCCAGTGTATCATGGTCAACTATTCGTAAATATATGCGTTGGTACATAGTGACTACCATGCAATTCATTTAGTTCATGGCCAAATGTTCTCAACTTGCTCCCAGTTGATGTGTAACTATTGCATATGGCGAACCAGGAATATCAGAGTTGATGTGTAACTATTGCATGGCGAACCAGGAATATCAGAGTTGATGTGTAAATATTGCATATGGCGAACCAGGAAATCAAGTTGAGTGGTAATTATCATGGCGAACCAGAAAATCAGTTGATTGTGTAACTATTGCATATGGCGAACCAGGAATATCAGAGTTGATGTGTAACTATTGCATATGGCGAACCAGGAATATCAGAGTTGATGTGTAATTATTGCATATGGCGAACCAGGAATATCAGAGTTGATGTGTATTATTGCATATGGTTCGAACCCAGGAATATCAAGTTGATGTGTAACTATTTGTATATGTCGAACGAGGAATATCAAGATGAGTTGTAAACATTGCATATGGCGGAACCAGGAAATATCCGAGTTGGAAAGTCATATTCAAAAGGCGAACCAGGAATATCAGAGTTTGATGTGTTTTATTTTATTGCATATGGCGAACCAGGAAATAATCAGAGGTTGATGTGTAACTATTGCATATGGCGAACCAGGAATATCAGAGTTGATGTGAAAAAACATTGCAAAGGCGAACCATGGAATAATCAAGTTTATTGTTGTTTATTATGGCATATGGCGAACCAGGAAGATCAGAGTTGATGTAATTATTGCATATGGGCGAACCCAGCGGAATATCAGAAGTTGATGTGTAATTATTGCATATCGGCGAACCCAAGGAATATCAGAGTTGATGTGTAAATTGATTGCATATGGCGGAACCCATGGAATAAATCAGAGTTGAATGTGTTACTTAATTGCATAATGGCGAACCCAGGAATATCAGAGTTGGGATGTGTATAATAACTATTTGCATATGGCGAACCAGGAATATCAGAGTTGATGTGTAATTATTGTATATGTCGAACGAGGAATATCAGAGTTGATGTGTAACTATTGCATATGGCGAACCAGGAATATCAGAGTTGATGTGTAATTATTGCATATGGCGAACCAGGAATATCAGAGTTGATGTGTAATTATTGCATATGGCGAACCAGGAATATCAGAGTTGATGTGTAATTATTGCATATCCCGAACCAGAAATATCATTCCTGGTTCGCCATATGCAATAGTTACACATCAACTGGGAGCAAGTTGAGAACATTTGGCCATGAAATAATGGGGGTCTGAATACTTATTATGATTTACTTCTGTAAGTAGCTTTTGACGTAGCATCTTGTGTGTAGAATTCATATGTGACTGTGACTGGAGAAATGGGGCTTATGGGATTTGTGATCAGGGTAGCTCCTGATCAAATAGCACACTCCTGTACACATGATCTATATTGCTTGTTAACAGCTTGACGGGTGTTTCCTTGATGGAATGGCGAAAAGTGTAGATCCTGTTCAGACTGTGATGACGCATAGGCTGATCTGGATTTACACTGGTCGCAAAACCCATAAGCCCCATTTCTCCAGTCACAACCACATTTAATAACTTGACTGGGCCACTGATTTTACCGGCTCTTAGCAGCCCTAATGGGGATCTGATTTCGCCACTACTCATTGGTAGGTTCATGTCTGTTTGGCATTAAAGATACATGCCCACTCAGAAGGCACATAATGTGCTTTATATCAGAGACACCATCTAATGCCAATCAATACGTGTAGTAATGGTGAATGAATGTTTATTTTGCCAGAAAATGTATCAGATGATGTCTCTGATATAAAGAACATTTGTGTCTAATGAGTGGGCATATACCTTTACATATTGACACCGTATCCAGTGACGTTCATGTGGCTGCTGTTCTAAACACCAAACATGCCTAGCGATGTTGTTGAGTGGAATTTGGAAGATGTACAATTTAATGTGAAAACAACGTTGGTACAGTGGGGTCAGCGTGGAACCAACCTGTCCTGTTCGTTCGTGTGTGTACTTACACGCTGACCCCACAGTAATCAAACGGTGTGTCTTTGATGTATAATAGACAATGAACACTTTCGGACGGCTGCATAGCAAATTCCATGAAGCTGGTGCATCGACGACCGGTGTCCATGAGTCCACATGTGTTCATACTCTGTCTGGATCGCAATATCACAATGAAGCGACAATGTGAAATATTGCTTTATATCTATCACTAATACAATATACACAATCACTTCTACATGACACAGTCAACGAGGATTAGTACACCCTCGATTATGTTTCATGCGTCAATATTTATAGCGCGCCTTTCTCCTCTAATTTCGTACTTATTTTAGTTATCTTTATTAAACAGCTGGAAATGCAATACAAATCGTAGAGAAGGACCAACAGGGTGCCGTTTCACTAAACTTCGTACGACTAAAATGTTCGTAAGTGCAAATTTAGGATCGTCTGGAAATGTCAATTTTTGGATTTACATTTATTGAACATAGGCTATGTAAATCCAATAATTGTTTACGAGAAAACGTTTTTAAATAAATGTGAAATTTGCAAACTATCATCATTTTGCACTTATGAACATTTTAGTCGTACGAAGTTTAGTGAAACGGCTCCCTGGATGTTGCATTGCATCTACTGGTGACTCCACGTGTTCCCGCCGACCTACTTGTGGATCAGGAGCCAGTTTCACTAAACCTCTTACGACTAACATGTTCGTAAGCGCTAATTTAGGATCGTCTAGAAATTTAAATTGATGGATTTACATGTATTGAGCATAGGCTGCATATGCAGCCTATGCTCAATAAATGTAAATTCAAGAAAACAGTGTATCATAATTTTGCACTTACGAACATTTTAGTCGTAGGAAGTTTAGTGAAACGGCCCCCATGTTCTTAGAGTGTATCATGATCAGTAGATTGTGTTTTATATATGTTGTATTGGAGGTTACTCATAATTGGTATGTTTTATTAGCCCACACATGTATATATACGCATGGGGGTGTGCACATATGAGGCCATATAATCCTTAAGCTACCAGATTCAAACTGCTATCCTGCGGAAATACTAACTAGATATGTATAATGTATACCTTTCCATAAAATATGATGGCAATCTGCCCCCACCCCAAGTGACCGTATTTTTAGGGGTCTGGCTCATCCACTATAGAGGATGGTAAGAACCAAACGAACAACTTGATGAACAGCAGTTTTACTATAATTTGAGTAATTGTAAAAACGATCTATATGTATGTATGTATGTATGTATGTATGTATTTAATAATTTTAAGATCAACCTACATAGGCAATATACACAGTAGGGCAGATGTGTATAGGGAATCACATTGATTCGTATACTACTTTAGATATACGAGACGCTTCATGTCAAAACAAAAGCCATCAAAGTTGTCCAACGTCCAGTGTAAACACAGATCAGCATTGCCGTATGCGCAATCATGCTCGTATGCTACTCATAATCACCCGTGCTGTTATTATCAAACAAAAGACCTAGCTGTCCACAAATATGGTCACTAGAGCAATACTCAAAACATTGTTTTGTTATGGAGGGTCACATAAGTCGGGCCCCGCAGAGAATCGGCAGTGCCATATAGGTTTCGCCCTGTCTGTCTGTCTGTCTGTCTGTCCGTCCGTTTATTTTTTGAAAGTTTTCATTAGACTTTCTCAAATCAGCTATAATTTCTGTTTGCCTTCAGCTAATATGTTCATATTGCACACATGCATTACTTAGTAATGATACATCATTCCAAATTAATACAATTAACCTCGCTACTGATCGTACGTCCGTCTGTTTATTTATTTGAAAGTGTGTGTAAGAGTTTCTAAAATCACATATAATTTCTGTTTTCCTTCAGCTAATATGTTCATATTGCACATATGCATTACTTAGTAATGATACATCCATCCACATTGATACAATTACCCTCGCTACTGATCGTACGTCCGCCTGTCTGTTTATTTACATGTATATGAACATTTTTATAAGATATTCTCAAATCACCTATACTTTCTGTTTGCCTTCAGCTAATATCTTCATATTGCACACATGCATTACGTAGTAACGGTACATTCTTCCACAATAATACAATTACCCTCGCTACTGATTGTACGTCCGTCCGGCTGTCTGTTTACTTATTTGAAAGTCTTTGTAAAAGTTTCTCAAATCAGCTATAATTTCTGTTCGCCTTCAGCTAATATATTCATGTTGCACATATGCATTACTTAGTAACGGTACATTCTTCCACAATAATACAATTACCCTCGCTACTGATCCCACGTCCGTCCGTCTGTCTGGTTTTCTTTTTAAGTGTTAGTAAGAGTTTCTCAAATAGGGGCCCTAAGTGCCTCGACATACCACATATTCTAGTTACATCCGTGTTGAAGACGTTTTCCGACAAATGCTGATGTGTTGCAATCAGTCAAAAGGTTCCAGCAGAGAGGTAGCAGCAACGATATCGGACCGACGTCTAAACATATATATTGCTTGCTAGAAGCATGCCAGGTGTTGCATTGATGGCATGGCGAACAGTGCAGATCCTGATAAGACTGCGGATGCACAGGCTGACCTGGATCTACACTGGTCGCAAAATCCATAAACCCCATTTCTCCCGTCACAGCCACATATTATGATATAATATGCCATAGTGCGTATACAAGGTGCATGATCACGTGGTTACAACAACAACAACGTCGCTCACTCCAAAGTAAGTATTATTTGATATTGTCCTTAATATGCAACGGATTTTGATGAAATATGGCGCAGCAAACGCATCTTCAAGAGCTGCATTTGGTGATCCACGGAGTTCGGCATTGACTTATGTGGTTTTTGCGAAGAATTGATATCCGTGTCGGTGGACACGGACATCGATTCTTCGCAAAAACGACAGAAGTTTGGGCGAAAATACAGAGACCACCAAATGCAACGTAACAAAACGCATTTGATGCGCCATATTTCATCAAAATCCTTTACGTAATAAGGACAATATAAAGGAATACGTACTTTAAATCAGATGGATTCTGGAAGTTTCAGTACTTGTTGTTGTTGTTAGTACCACGTGATCATACACCTTGGTATATCCACATCCTATAACATATTAGTCTTTTCCATCAAGGGAAACAACTAAACACGGTACATGAGAACACAATTTAATAAGAAACAAAATGGTACATGTATGCATTAAAGGGACATGCCCCCTCAGTAGGCACAAACTGTTCTTTATATCAGAGACATCATCTGACACATTTTCTGGCAAAATAAACTTAATTCACCATTAACCCATGTTGCATGTATTGATTGACATTATTATATCAGACATAAATTTCTACACTGCTATCAGGGGCGATAACCGTGATTCCTTAAAATGTTAACGGACATTACTATTTATTCTCTGTATTTATATTTTCATGTGCAATGATCATATAATCTGTAGAAAATATTATTTGTTCAAGTGAAACATTTAATTAGTATAAATAATTAAAAAATAACGTGACTAATTTGCATATGAAAATAGACTGATACCACGCGCGTCACTATCAGTAAACTAGATATTACTAAATGATTATATCTACATAGCGGGCACTCGTAATTTTTAGAACTGGTGGAATAGTGACACAATTATACACTTATTTAATTCCTATAAAGAACATTTTATTCCTACTCAGTGGACATTACCTTTAACAAAATAAACATGGAAACATGTTTGTATATGACACAAAACCAAACCCAGCAAGTTAACCAGTAGTATGCATCACGCACAATGCTATTTAAGGACTTAGGTCATATAAAAATACATTTGGCTTCAACGAGTATTGCTTCATAAGACTGATGTGATATATGACTATACGATATGTGAATATTGTCTTGTTATTCTATACATTATGGTACAATGAGTTGCCAGCTCCGCCATCCTTGTATGTACAATCTATTGTAAAGTTTCACCACTTTTGAGACATACAGCAAATATTAGGACAGTAAAACTAATAAACGTTGGTGCAATACATCATAGACAGATATGTACGGTGGCACAGAGGGGACATGGAAATATTTTTCACTTTCGCGTGCGCACGCAATAGGTTTTGCGTGCGCACGCGATAGCTTTTGCGTGCGCACGCAAAAGCTATCGCGTGCGCACGCAAAACGCTATCGCGTGCGCACGCACAACCCTATCGCGTGCGTACGCAAAACATATTGCGTGCGCACGCGAAAGTAAAAACATTTCCCATGTCCCCTCTGTGCCACCGTAGATATTACAACAGCGTGATTATAAATATTATCCCAGACAACTATACAAAAGACGAGATATCTGATCATTTCTCCCATCAATTTAAAATTATATTTCAATGTCTAAACCTTTCAATGATGTAGAAGTAAGCCATATTTAATCGCATAGTAGGCGAGTAGACACCAGTGATAAAAACACCTGTGATCTTATTTTTGACGAGTTTCTTGGTCATTTATCTCAGGTGATAATATCTGTTCTGAATCGCATCGCACAAAACTGTGGCTCAGAATGATGAACTGCCTGATTTACAATGAGATCTCAACCAGAGACCTACCAGAGTGTCCGATTTAGAGAGGTTTCAATGTATTTTAAAATCAAACTTTTCAGAAATACAAGAACCATGATTAATAATAGTATGAACCATGATCTGATGAAATCGGCCGCGTTGACTTAGCGATCAGTATAGACCCATCTGTGCGCGGTCTGATCAGCGTCTACACTGCCCGAATCTTAAAGCAATCCCAAAGCGCACAATTCACACAAATCGAATTCAGAAAGTTTGATTGGTCAATGCTGATGGTCAGTGACGGTAAATAAAACTGACTGCGCACAGTACTGGGGGGCGTTTCACTAAACTTCGTACGGCTGAAATGTTCGTAAGTGCAAACTTATGATAGTCTGTAAATTTCACATTAACAATGTTTTCTCGTAAATAATCATTTGATTTACATTTATTGAGCATAGGCTGCACATGCAGCCTATGCTCAATAAATGTAAATCCATCAATTGAAATTTCCAGACGATTATAAATTTGCACTTACGAACATTTTAGTCGTACGAAGTTTAGTGAAACGGGCCCCTGGTTATTAGGTTCTCAGATATGGCCGCGTTAGAAAAATCCCTATGCGTCGAGCATTGTATCGTCACTGAGAAATAAAATTGTACTTTAAATTCGACACATGATCAATAAAAATCACCACCATATGCAAAAATATGTTAAATCCAACCATATCTGACGAGAATTTGGTGAGTTATCATGTCTGTTGAGGTTATAGTAATGTTATAGAACATATGTGCATCTGGCGACTTGAAAACAAAACTGAATTGAACATCTCAAACAAACAAAAACATATTTTAAAAATCTACCCTCCCGCGTCATATTCCGCAAACCCCGTGTCTGAGAACCAAAGTACTTATTTCTTATGGCGTTATTTTAACGCTTTCAACACTACAGACCTTATAGTGGTATTGGCAAACAGTGTAGATCCAGATGAGCCGGCTCCTGTAGCCGATTTCATCAAAATTGCAAAGTATACTTTCCTAGCAAAGTATACTTTGAGGGAGCAATCATTGATTTTTCCGAAATGCATTATTTCATATAGAACTAACGATTGCATATATTTGATGATTAAAACTATGCAGAATTATTATACTGAATTTATTACATTATCACAGCCAAAATTTGCTGTGATAATGTAATAAATTCAATACAATAAAAATTAATAAATTTATTCTAAAATTGAAAATTTCTCCCTCAAAGTATACTTTGCTAGGAAAGTATACTTTGCAATGTTGATGAAATAGGCTGCTGATGAGCCGTCTCATCAGGATCTGCAAATTTTGCAAGTATTTTCATATATTTGAGAACATAAATGGACTGGTCTGAATATCATTTTGTGACGGTTGGATTGGTTGCAAAATGAACATATCAAAATCCATTCCAGTTACTTAGGGGTGAAAGGGTTAAATCTTTTTGGAAGGCTTTCCTCCGTTTGCAATTTGTACTAAAGGAGGTTTGGAATCATCTACAAGCTTGCACAGAGACTTCATAGCAGTAGTCCGCAACATGTCTGTACAATCCACCCAGTCTACCAGAGTCGGCATCCTTTCAAAGGTTTTCAACGTCGCAAGATTTACCGCTTTCTTCCTCCTTACGGGTTTAGATTTGTATTTTGCACTAGTCGACTTGCTGAACTGTCGTCTTGGCGCTTCCGTTTTATTTAAGAGCAAATGTTGTTTCTGTTTCCTTTGAGAATTTCGCGCCATTGACTTTGCAACTTGTTCAGCTCTTTCAATAATGCGAGAATCGTACGTTTTGACCCGAGTAACTTTTGGTTCTAAAAACGCATGCATCTGTGGTGGTTTGGATTGAGGTACTGGCGACTGAGGCATGTCGAATGGATTGTCAATATATCTTGCTGATCCCAGTGGTCTACCACATGGACTGTATGTATGGCCTGCTGACGCGAGGTGCATTTCCTTGGCATATTCCGCGTAGGTATCTTCAGTTACGTCTGAACACATAAAGAAATTGTCGTCGATATCTGAAACCTTTTGCATTTTGCTTTCAATGTTTGCTTTTGCGTCAGGAGTTTTTTTCGCTTCTGTGGCATCCGATATTGATTCTTTCCGAATAACGTCTCCAGCTGACTTATTTTGTATCACTTTGGGCTTATTGTAGCGTCTTTGTGTTCTACCAGTTAGGACAAACTTTTTTTTGTGCACACGGGATTCGTTTCGATTTATAGTTGGATAAGTTCTGGTTTGCATTGATGTTCTCAGAAATGTTATGGACATTTGAGTGTTTTGTCTACGGTTACCCCGTGCAGTGGGTTGTGTATGAGCGGCTGTGAGTCGGTTTGCTCCACCCTTCCTTGGCATCCTTTTTGTTTCACGTGTCTTTGATATTGGTGCTTGGTACTTTTTCTCACAGCATCTATCTTCTCTTTCAGTTCTTGAAGATGCAACACTGATACTAATAGCCTCTGCAAACAGCGTGCTCGCCGTGTTTTCTCGTGATGGGTCGATGTCGCGCTATACGTAATAGGAGGAGGCCTGTTTATAGGAGGTAACAGTGGAATATTGTCCTCTCGACGGGACAGAGCGGTCTGATGAATTATTGCAGAAGCGTGTAAGTCTTTATTATGTTTTGTAGTATGATTGTCTCTCCGCGACAGTATACTAGTGGCTTTTATTTTATTGTTCTTAGCTCTGCGTTTGTTCTGGTGTTTGGTGTGGTCTTTTCCGTTCGCTGCCTGTATTGGAATGATCGGTGTACTGCGAGGCGGAGTGTTGACGTCATTTATCGTCTGTTTGCCTGCAGTATTGTTTGGAAATTACCGTTAGAGGAAGGAATCGTCTCTACCGTGCTACAATAGAGAGAAGCAGGGCGGAATGTCGTAACTTGGTGGATGCAGTATATACATTGGCAGACATTGAATGCTATTGTAAGCAACTGATATTATACAGTCATTTTATTATGACATGTTATATTGCATGCATCAAGTGTATCCATACATTGTACATACATTATTACTGATTTAAATGTATGGTATTGTGTGTTTGGTGTATGCAGTACATACGTATGCAGTACATACAAACAAAATGCGTCATGACATATGTGATGCCATCTGATAAATGTGTATACGTACGGTATTGTGCTATTTATGACCAGCAAACATCCAAATCTCCATGGGTATATGTGGTTTCAAGTCAAGGATAAATCTGCATTATACTACCTGCGATTCAGTCACAAAATGCCCATCATACAAATGGCATAGAGCATTATCAGACGACTGATAGTGCTAGCTTACACGAAGCCTGGACACGGTTGCTCAAAGCATCTGTTAGCTTAACATACTGCTAAATCCTTAACAGTTCATTAACCTAACGGGGGCTTTGAGCAACCGGGCCCAGTCTCTTATAAGCCCTTATATCGTTGGAATGCACATGTAATGGTTATTGTGAGACACCTCCCTTTTATGGCGGGTAGTTGCACGTGTGGTAACCCGCGTTTTATGGAGTCTGCGCAGTGCAAATAACTGCCCTGCGCACACGTCATAGCATTCTGGTTACATTATTGTATATTGGGACTGTGTCACATGCGGACTATTTTGGTATTTACTGAGCTCGACAGTGACAGTTAATTTCGTTTAAGCCGATGCTAGGAGGCGTTTATATCATGGGCTATGATAATATTGGTGTATAATAGTGTTATAAAATGCATTTGCAATATGCGCCTTTCTGGTAGTCGTGTTCGGCAATTATCATGCATCTCTTGTTATTGTATTTTCATTTTACAGATGCGGTACCAAACTATATCCACATACACGTAATCCGAATGTGTGCTCGGTCAAGAAAGAAAAGGGACTTCTCGAAAAGTTATCAGTGTAGCTAAAAATAAGCAATGTACATGACGTCAATATACACTCGTGTGGCTGATACAAAACTGCGGCTTTCGTTACTGATGGCAAGAATGATTCCCCAACTCAGCATGCCTTATGCAGCATCCTATCTAGCATATAGAACTAACCACTGCATATATTTGATGATTAAAAGTATGCATAATTATTATACTGAATGTATTACATTATCACAGCCAAAATGGCTGTGATAATATAATAAATTCAGTATAATAAAAATTAATACATTTATCAAAAAATTGAAAATTTCTCCCTCTAAGTATACTTTACTAGAAAAGTATACTTTGCAATGTTGGTGAAATAGGCTACAGGACGTATGAACAGAGACATGCGATGCACGAACTTACATGTACTGTTGATCCCCCGAATCATCTTAAATGGCGAATAGCGTCGTTGTTAACTGCTATTGATCGCCATTTAAGAAATCTCTGCTACATTTCCTAATTTCTTCGGAGATCAACAATACGAGTAATGAAATGTTTAACAAAGTTATTCGTGTTTTTTTCACACGTGGACAACAGGCAGGCGCTGATGAACAATACTCGGTTCTACCGGTATAATAGTACTCTAGTTGCAAAGTGCCGCACGTGCTGCATTCTGCACGGCGTAAGCTGTTTGACGTCCAGAAATGCACCGGTTTCCTGCTCTACTAAGAGTTATCGCATAAACGCTTTTTCGTCCAGTATGTTCCTTGCACCGGGCACTAGATGAATGTGTGTTTATGTAATAGCTCCTGTATGTAGCTGAATGGGAAGTCGTAATGAATCCGGCGCATATTTCGACGTGAGAAATTTTACGCCGACGCAGGTGTGCAACATCAGTGTGTGCACCGGGTTGTACCTTGACTCTGGTAAGGCCGTGCGCAGTGTGTACCGTGCACCACAGGTGGAAGACTCGGACCTAGGACCCAATACTTGGCTCATTTGAATGAGCCAAGTATTGGGTCCTAGTTCCGAGTCTTCCACCTATGCCGTGTACAGGGTGAGGACCGTGACCACTGGTGATGTAACAAACAAGGCAAACACGGGGGTGTTAATCTCAACTGGTTTATTAAAACTATTAACAGGTGGCACACACACATAATATATTAAATGATATGAATGTACAAGCAATGGATATAAATAACAACATGCAATACGTTAATTCACATATAACTCCAGATACATGTATGACATATCAAACTTAGTTATACGGCGATCAGTGTATCCGCAAATGAGAATACATACACACTTGTACATTTTGATCATGAATTACACTTTTAACAACATTAGTATAGTTTCTATAAATGACATCGAACATTGACAACGTTTTCATATGTTCTCTGAATATTTGACCAAGTTGGACGTCCTTTAACCTTTTCAACCCTAAGGAACTGGAATGGACTGTGATATGCTAATGTTCCGACCAATCCAACGGTCACAAAATGATTTTCAGATTCGTCCATTTATGAAAAGGGGGTGTTTTTGTTCTAAGAAATATTAAAATTACTTTCAAAAAGTGCAGATCCTGATGAGACGGCTCGTTACGAGCCGGCTCATCTGGATCTGCACTTTTTGCATAAACCGCTATAGCGGGATTTCGGGTTCAAAGAGGCATGATACGTTTTAATTATTTATACTAATTAAATGTGTCATCTGAAAAAAATATATTTCCCCTATATTATAAAGTATCGTACTCAATAAATCAATTGTCCCGGAACCGTGGCCAGTGATGGCATGGCAGTTCCTACTATTCATAGCATTCTTAGAATGTTTTAACGCACTCTGGCATGTAAGTGTACTAAAAATGGCATGATACGAGCGAAGTTCAATACAATTACCAAATCATCAATACGAATGACGTCATAGTCAGATATCAGCACCGTATTGCACCAACATTTCTCCATCGGTCAATGCGTGTGACGGTACACATGTACACGGTCGACGTATGCACATTATCGTCATAACGTCCATTTCACTACGTTTTGGCTAGCTTGCCATTCCATAAACGTTTTATGGAATCATGTGCTAAATACAAACACACATATGCAGAGAATAACCCCCAGACTTTGTTGAATACAGAATATAGGGAGAATATTTCATTCAACAAATCGCACACAGCTCAGTACCGCCCAACCATATTTTCTGATTTCGACAAAGATAATCGTGTACATGCTCAACTGCTTATAAGAACGGGCTTATAATAGTTAATGAGACACATCATAGGGATTTTGTGCATTCGGACATCTGCGTAATTTCATTAAATACGTTTACAAAATTTACAATATATTTCATAAATTAAGTCAAAAGTGGACAAAATATTCAGTACATTTACGGAAAATATTGTACATTTTGTAAACGTATTTTATGAAATGACGCAGATGTCCGCAGGTACAAAATCACATGGGGCGTCTCATATGTGATCAAACAGAGGTAGCGTAGACATAGGTACATGTAACGTGTGTTTGTGTTGGTAAGGCCCGTGCTTATAACGTGTTTTTGTGTATGTTTTCAAAATACGTACTCGAATTCACGCAATTAGTTTGGCCGAGACTGAGCACTGCTCAGCCACGACCAATCAAACTTCCTGATATCGAGCATGAGACGAATGTCATGCTTAAACAGTCTGTGACGAAATGGTGCTTATGCTTAGCGAAAAATGTACATCCAGATCACGCTGTTCGTCCGCACATTCAGATCAGGATCTGCACTGTTCGCCATTCCATCAATGAAACACCGGTCACTTTTATAATCAGCAATATAAATCGATATGAGGCTACAGGAGTGTGCTACTTGACCAAGAGTTACACTGGTCTCAAATCTCATAAGCCCCATTTTTCCAGTCGCAGGATCAAACACCACGCACCTGTAGCCTGATAACGATCTATAGTGTTTGTCAGAAGCATAACGGGTGTTTCGTTGATGGAATTGCGAACAGTGCATATCCTGATCAGACTGTGCGGATGCACAGGCTGATCTGGATCTACACTGGTCGCAAAACCCATAAGCCCCATTTCTACAGTCACTGCCACATATAAGCATGTGCCCAGATCTCAGCAAACCTATGTAGCGGACGTGATGGAAGGGAGGGGTTGGCCTGTGAGCGGCTCCTCCTTTATTAGAAAGGGTTGGGGTTTAATGGGCGGCAGTTTGGGCTCTAGCGCCGTCAGTAGCTTATCGTCGTCTGTCAGCGGTGTCGCATCCTCGCCGAGTACCTGCACCACCTTACCGTGAGTCGTGTTCCCATTGGCCAGGAAGTACGGGTCACGTGGGGTCGTCAATTGCGTGTCAATTACACTCGGTGTCACCGCGTTGCTCCGCCCATCGCCGACTGTGCTTGTACTGAGGGAAGATGGCTCCTTCATGTTAAGCGCCGTGTCGCTGGGAGGGCGCCCGTTCGGCTTGATTTGTTTGAATTTCTTCACGTAGACGAAGTAGCCGATGACCACACCGCCGGCGATTAGTGCCAGTATGACGACGACGACACCGGCGATAGCTCCGCCCGCTGAACTCGTCTCGATAGGTGACGCGGCCGTAGTTGCCGCCGTCGTCGTGTCGTACGGAACTGAAATGGACATGTCATAACATAAATATGACGTGACCTGCCAAAAGCCACCTTACAAGGTTACAAATCATACCCAATCCATGTATACAATAGGGCTGAATTATCAGCGGTATATGCCGGTAACTAACTTTACTGATATAATGTAGCCAGACGGATTGCAAAGGGTGTGAGCACAACCCTTAAACAGTAGCCAGGTGTGTATTTTTACTTTAACTTACGTTTTTTCTGAAGGAAGTAACAATTATAGCATTAAGATCACCATAGTCGAGGCAATTGAATATAGTAATCACTTTTTTGGAGGGGGTGGGGTGGGGTGGGGTGGTGGGGGGGGGGACTGCCTCATCCCGTTCCAAACTCAATTCCCATTTCGCACCCCCTTTGATAAGATCCTGGCTACGCCACAGAAGATGTCATTTCCAGGAATTATACGTTTCTTATTACATTATAAGTCAATGTACCGTATATAGTTTGCCAAGTTAGCAATGATCTTTTGGAAAAAAACATACACATACGAGACCAACAGTTCTTAAGTGAATCGCGATTTCAGTAGCCTATTTCACCAACATTGCAAAGTATACTTATCTAGCAAAGTATACTTTGAGGGAGACATTTACAATTTAAAGAAAAAATTATTAATTTTATTGTACTGAATTTATTACATTATCACAGCCATTTTGGCTGTGATAATGTAATAAATTCAGTATAATAATTCTGTATAATTGTAATCATCAAATATATGCAGTCGTTAGTTCTATATGAAATTATGCATTTCGGAAAAAATAAATGATTACTCCCTCAATGTATACTTTGCTAGATAAGTATACTTTGCAATTTTGATGACATCAGCTACTGTTTTCATACCACTGATTAACTGGATACAGTTTGTGATGACGACGCCAGACACATGATGCCAACGTGGGAATTATCCGCACGCTTTGAACCGCTTCGGCTAATATAATTCCCTAATAAATAATTTATTCAGCTTAGAAGAGAAAATATGTAATAAAAATAACACAATTCAATACTCTTATTGTCACAATATCCAAATACCCAATATCCAGAGATTGGTGCAGCTGAAAGCGTTTGAAATTGACAATGTTACAAGAAAATGTTTCAACTGATCACAATAGTTTCATAAAAAAATCGTCAATAGTCGTCATCAACTATTGGTACAATCAATCACAGGCACTTTGTGGCATAAACGAGAAAAGCCTCTGTAAATCGTACCCAATTGTATTCTGATATTAAATTATCTACAAGGTAGGACACTCAACATATTTTCAATCAACGGAAGTGGATTATTTACAGCAGGGTCCCGGCCTTCTCGCGAGCCGGGCCCAAGGTACACTAGTACCACTTCCGTTGGTTGAAAATATGGCGAGTGTCCTACCTTGTAG
Source organism: Conchocele bisecta (assembly GCA_029237695.1). Lineage (NCBI taxonomy): Eukaryota > Metazoa > Mollusca > Bivalvia > Lucinida > Thyasiridae > Conchocele > Conchocele bisecta. The sequence goes on along the minus strand of CM055274.1, from coordinate 11,069,894 downwards.
ATATTTAATATAAGAGTAAAATTGGATATTATTTAAAGAGCGTTTTGGCGTTCGTACCCCAAAGTGCCTGTGCAATAAATAGCATACACCGATGATACATACCACAGGTAGCTGAAACATACAATTGAAGAAATGTTAAAAGAATTTAATACGACAACTATCCACGAAATGACTAACCCAGCATAGATGGCAAGAAATAAAATATTCGAGTCTCCCGATCCATTAGCATTTTACATTACAGACATTCATTTTCAGTAAATAATCCATCTAATAAACATGTTTTATCCCGTCAACACAGTGTGTGCCGTGAAACACGGTGCCGTGAAACATTTTTGTCAATACGACCTAATCACTGCATATTAATATGTGCGGTGGCGGCTGGGGTTATGTTTCTGCATTTTAAAGTCATTTGTAGGTGTTGACGGGATAAATAGAATAGTAGGTTAGTGGCGTGAATGGGAAAAGAATATCTGTCGCGGTACGGAAACGGGATGTGCTCGGCAGAGCCTCGCACATCCCGTTTCCTAAGCCTTGCGAGATATTTGTCCCCATTCACGGCACTAACCTACTATTCTCTATTTATCTCTGTCAATATGTCTTGCAATTTCATTTGCTGGACTCAATTCTAATGACATTTCAAGACATATTCATGATATTTCTCTATATATGCAATTATTCAGTAATGAGAAAAGTAATAGATACTCAAGTGACACATTATACATCTTGGTATCTCAACAGTGGTAGTAAATGCAACTTGAAACCACAGGCACTTTCTTTGTGGTATGAACGAAAAAAGCCTCTTTAAAACATAACTAATTTTATTCTTATATTAAATATCTAGACGGTAGGACACTCGCCATCTTTTCAACCAACGGAAGTGGATTATTTACCTTGGGCCCGGCTCGCTAATTCAGTATGTGTAACGCGCGCGAAGGTCGGGAGCAGCAGGGTCCCGGCCTTCTCGCGCGTTACAATTACTGAATCAGCGAGCCGGGTCCAAGGTACACTAGTACCACTTCCGTTGGTTGAAAAAAATGGCGAGTGTCCTATTTTGTAGATAGTTAATATCAGAGTAAAAATGGGTATGATTTAAACAGCGCTTTGTCGTTCATATCACAAAGTGCCTGTGCTTGAAACCGAGTCACTGGCAAACCAATAAAGCAATAGCAAAAGCCTGCCTATCGGGTTTAGAAAATGCACATCTTTGTTAGTCGTGTTCGGCGGTTACCATGGACCTTTTGGCCTTCTCCTGTCATTAATAACCATTGAAAAACGTTGGAAGGATTAACCAGACTGGCTACGGACGGTACGGGAATTTTGCCGAGTTACTGTCCGCAACTAGTGCATTCTGGACCGCCCTCGTGTACGTACTGTTTGGCGCCAGCATCATGGTGGTGCCCCCTGACGGCACGACGGTCGATGTTTGGTTGTAGTAACATTCACTGGGGTTCTGGCTCACGTAGACGATCCCCGTACTGCTGTCCAGCTCTACCACCTATAATCACAAAACGTGCAGATTATTAGCAGGCTCGAACCAGACATATGCGTCTATGGGGAGTCCGGTCTACAATTGAATCATGCAGCTTGATTGACCAACACTGAGAGCAGCTCAGCATTTCCAACCGAACGACATTATATCGAGCATGAGAACAGGTACGTGATATGTAGCCGATTTCACCAACATTACAAAGTATACTTATCTAGCAAAATATACTTTGAGGGAGAAATTTTAAGTTATTAATTTGTATTATACTGAATTTATTACATTATCACAGCCATTTTGGCTGTGATAATGTAATAAATTCAGTATAATAATTATGCATATAGTAAATGTATAAGTACGGTCCCATGTAATTTTACCACGAATCGACAAACACAAGTTGCTACATACTGATTAAGTACGTAAGTAGAGTCATATTGCATTGCTATCCAATAACAACAATACCCTGTATAGTAGGTGAGAACAGTAACTCTTGCAATTTGCTCCGGACCTGTACCGTCCGTAGCCAGACTACGGAAGTAGATTGCAAGAGATACTGTTCGCAACTACATATATAGGTACGTCTATTGTGACGCTACACACTTTACTTAGGCAATCTGATGGACGCAATGTGAACATAGAAACATGTTTGTGAATAGCGAAGTCCGAGTGTCAACGAAGCAAACTATTCAATAATTGCGGTATGTTGATGTGTAAACTGTAGTGTGATTTTATTTTACCCAATTAAAATTTTGAAATACCCAATTGCTTCAGAAATGTTTGAGTGACAATACACAATCACTAATTCCTTATCTGGAGTGCTGCTGATACTAACGCTACCCAGAAGAACCACTTCGCCTGCATATACACAGTATCTAACACTGTCTATTGATATTAAAGGTCTTCGAATTTCCACTCTCAAGGTGTATGATCACGTGGTTACAACACAAACAACAATGACTAAAAGTGTTGAAAGCGCGCCCACTCTAAAGTAAGTATTATTTGATATTTTCCTTAATAGGAAACGGATTTTGATGAAATATGGCGCTGCAAATGGGTGATCATGAGCTGCATTTGGTGATCCCGGGACTGCGGCAAATACTTATGTTAATCGTTTTTGCGAAGAATCGATTTCCGTGTCAGTAGACACGGAAATGGATTCTTCGCAAAGACGACACAAGTTTGGAACAAAGTACCGAGACCACCAAATGCAACTTAACAAGACGCGTTTGGTGCGCCATATTTCATCAAAATCCGTTACATAATATGGACAAAATAAAAGAATACGTACATTGAATCGGAGGACTTCTGGAAGTTTCAGAACTTGTTGTTTTGTAACCACGTGATCATACACATTGACTATAATCCGCAAGTTAAAACGAAATGGTACCATATACATATACGCTGGACAACGAGTTATCTCACCATGCAAGTGTACTGGTAGGTGGCGCTGTTGTCAACGGTGCTGTCGTTGTTGTACACGTACGTCACCATTGACGTGCCGTTGGCGACGCTGTAGACGCAGTATGCCAGGCCGTCAGCTGGAAATAGAAATAGTGCACATGTACAGGTCTCAGCTGATGTTCATAGTTTATCCCGTCAACACAGTGCGTATGTGCCGTGAAACACGGTGCCGTGAAACATTTTTGATATCCGGTCAATACTATTTTTGCATTTTACAGCCATTTGTAGGTGTTGACGGGATAAATAGAATAGAATAGTAGGTTAGTGCCGTGAATGGGAACAAATATCTGGCGCGGCACGGAAACGGGATGTGCTCGGCAGAGCCTCGCCCATCCCGTTTCCTGAGCCTAGCTAGATATTTTTTCCCATTAACGGCACTAACCTACTATTCTCTATTTAGCTGCCGGACTTATCTAATATATGAACATTTCAAAAAATCATTATAGGAATCAATGGCCTTTTTGTAGAATTTACCGGGGTATAAACTTGGAAAAGTCGCGGGAATACTGGACGAAGGCCGGAAGGCCTCGTCCAGTATTCCCGCGACTTTTCCAAGTTTATATCCCCGATAAATTTCACAAAAAGGCCATTCATTCCTTATAATTCCAGCATTTGCAATAAATTCATCAAGAAAATGTGTTTATTTTCCATTTTCTTAAGAATTATTTTAACTGCACCTGACGGTTACGGAAAGTAGTTCGGCGTGGGAGTTTACTGGGATATAAATTTTGGACAGAGACTTGCTACGGGCCAATCAAATGTTAGGGAATGGTGTAAATATTTTTGTGCTGGAATTATTGGACAACATCGGTTTGGCAACGATCATAAATAAATTAAATACGGTCGGTAGGTTCCTTCTTTTTAATTGTTAATGCTACTAGTGGATTTTGTCTTAACTATATTGTTTTACGTGCAATTTGTAATAGTTGTTGGTTGTAAAATGGGAGGAATATTTGTATCCATTACCATATACGCACAAAATCCGCGGACGGACTTTGTATTGTGATATATTTCGGGTCATGTGTATAGTTACCAGAGAATGCCTGCGTGGTGCTGCACTGTGTGTAGTTGAAGGTCATCTGGGTCAAGGTCGTGCAGCCGTCCCAGTAGCTCGCATTGCAGCTCGTGTCGTTGTAGTACCAGTACTGGCCAAGGATAGCGTCCGGGCACTGCACCACTTCACTCAACTGGTAACCTGTACGTATATCATGTATATATAGAGAATAGTAGGTTAGTGCCGTGAATGGGAAAAAGGGACTAGCAGGGTCCCGGCCTTCGTGCGCGTTACAATTACTGAATTATGGAGAGCCGGTGCCAAGGTACACTAGTACCACTTCTGTTGGTTGAAAAGATGGTGAGTGTCCTATACCTTCTAGATATTTAATATTGGAGTAAAATTGTGTATGATGTAAAGAGGCTTTTCTCGTACATACCACAATGTGCCTGTGGGCTGTATGAACAGTTTCCTCTGCTGTGGTCGTCAGTCTTGCCGATTGCTCTGTGATATTGCTACACGTGATCAGTGTGTATCTCTATGAGAAGTTGCGGTCAGTAACACTGCAATTCCCGTACAACGGTTTTCGGAGTTACTGTCCACAACTAATATGTGAGAGTCTACCTGGATGAATGGTCAGTTTCGTCTCCTGTGGCACGCCAGCCACGGCGAAGTCGATACATATCGCACTGTGATATTGCTACACGTAATCAGTGCATATATGTCAGTTGAGGGCAGTAACTCTACAAAACTCCCGTACGGGAGTTTTCCAGAGTTACGGCCCACAACTAATCTGCGAGAGTGTACCTGGCTGTATGAGCAGTTTCGTCTCCTGTGGCACGTCGGCGACGGTGAGGTCATTACATATCTCTGACGTCGTGACGGCCGTCGACCAGTACACGAAATACACCCGCTCGTAGTTGGCGTCCGCCAGCTCACCTACAGTACGGGGAATATCATTTAAAACAATACAATACAGTTAAACCTCTATAAACAGGACGCCAATACAACCTCTGTGATATTGATGGGTTTCTAAATCATTTATCTCAGTTAATGTTAATGTATGTTCGTGATTGAAAAGCACGTCAATGCATTTCAGAATGGTCATATGTCGGATTTACAGTTGAACCTCTATAAACCGGACACCCTGGGGTGTCCGATTTTGAGAGGTTTCACTGTACAATGTATGACAATATAAGTGCAATGAATGCAATACAATACTACACGATACGATACAATACAATGCCATACAATACACAGTGTACACTACACTACAATACAATGTAATACAACACAACGCACATGTAAAGCGCACGTAAAGCAAGATAAAATGAAATACACCATACATTTTATTAACAATGATTATGTCTAGATACAAAGAATACCAGAGTAATAAAGTACCCAAGTAGAACCTCTCTAAACCGGACACACAAACAATCTATGTCGGCTTAATTGCATGTGTTTATTGTCATCTCTCACTATAGAGAGTGTCTGTTCATGATCGCAAACCACATATACCTGTTTTGCGATGTCCATATACCTGATTTACAGTGGAGCCTCTCTAAACCGGACACCCTGGGTACTTCACAGGGTGTCCGGTTTAGAGAGGTTCCAAAGTATTCTTATACACACTTTCCCCTAACTATGATAGACTATTTTCTTGGCTTGTGTCTAAGCATAATTAGGGGGACTGAACATATTTAATAAATCATTACAATGACAATTCATGTACCTGCCTGTTTCTTTCACCTGTAGCCGATTTCATCAAAATTGCAAAGTATACTTTCCCAGCAAAGTATACTTGAGGGAGCAATCATTGATTTTTCCGAAATGCATTATTTCATGCAGAACTAACGATTGCATATATTTGATGATTAAAACTATGCAGAATTATTATACTGAATTTATTTCATTATCACAGCCAAAATTGGCTGTGATAATGTAATAAATTCAGTATAATAAAAATTAATAAATTTATTCTAAAATTGAAAATTTCTCTCTCAAAGTATACTTTGCTAGGAAAGTATACTTTGCAATGTTGATGAAATATGCTACTGATGGTATATACTTAGTAAAACACCCTTAGCAGTGATAGTAAATGTCTGCCATTCCCCATAAGAATTATGACTACAGTACATGTATGTCTAGATACAGAGAAATACAATAAATCTACAGAGGAACCTTTCTACACAAGACACCCTGTGAGGTCGGTCCCCATGATGTCCGGTTTAGAGAGGCTCCACTGTAAATCAGGCATATGGGCACCGCGAAACAGGTATTTGTGGTTTGCGATCATGAACAGACACTCTCAACGATGAGATAGGACAACAAACACATACAAGTAAGCTGACATATATTGCATGTGTGTCCGGTTTAGAGAGGTTATACTGTATATACACACGTTTCCCATAACTACCTACAGTGGGGTCAGCGTGTAAGCGCACACACGAACGAATACGACAGGTTGGTTCCAACCTGTCGTGTTCGTTCATGTGTGCACTTACACGCTGACCCTGTAACACTGTTTCGAAACAGGTAAAGAAGAAATATAAAATCTGGTTTCTCAATATAATTAGGGGAACTATGCATATGTTATCTGCAAATCACTATAATAACAATGCATGTTGTGTTTCCTTGACCTGTGATATCAACGTAGTAAAAGACCCATGGTGGTGATGATTATGTCAAGAAAGAAAGAAATATCAGAGAAATAAAATACAGAAACACGCCAAATTTCCCATAAAGTATGTTCAGACACAGGCAGAAAAATCGAATATCTCGATTTTTTTGCCGGTTTCTAAACCTAATTATGGGAACAGTGCATATTTTAAACATCGTTACAATGGCAGCTATGCCTCTGTCATATGTGATATATAGAGGATATTCATAGTTTTACTACGAATATGACATATATGTTCATCGAGTGGTGTGAAATATGGACATTTCACACCACTCGATGAACATATATGTCATTTCACACCACTCAATGAACATATATGTCATATTCGTTGCACAAATATGAATATTCTATTTATTATATACCGCTCCATGGAAATTAACAGTTTTTTAGACTGTATACGGTAATGAATGTGTATTTGCAGTCTATTTGCGCTGTTTTCTTTCGATGCGCGTTATGAATATAGATAGCGGAAGTAGTCGTATCTTCACCGTTTATTTCATCGATGAGAACATATGACTTTTATTTACATCGTATAACTATGTACATGTATTTCATGGGTAGGTATATAATAAATAGACTTACTGGTGAGGATGTAGTACGTGTATTTGTACGTGGATTGCTTGGTGAACAGGAGACAGAGGGCGGCGTTAACAACGTTCCCGCCCAGCACCGTGAAGTTATTCGATCTGAAATGTACATGACATCATATTTGACAGTGTCAACCTCAGCGTGAACAGTTATTTGGGTGTCAACATCGACTTGTGTGTAAGGACCCGTTCTATACCTGATCATCCTTTGATTCAAAGGTAATTGCTTCGTAAATGTAATGGAATATGTATAACATATATGTGAACACTGCCTCGTTATTGTAAATATGGCTCTACCTATGTGTAACGTGTACACTAACAGTAGGTTGTGGATCGCATTAAAAAGGTTTACATGTTTAAAACATTGTTGAGAATGATGGGAGACATGCTCAGATATTTCGTTGATGTTGTGCACCAAATTGTATTAGGTTTACTGTCATATTATTTGATGTATGTGTCAAACGCACGAAGTGATGAAACTATACGATAGCTTGTACATACAAAGATGACCTTGTCAATATACGAGGGGTGTTCATAAAATACACGGACAAGTCCCATCGTTTTGTTATCTTCTATCGCATTTCAACCAACTTTTGATATATTGTGGCCTGGCCAATTGTTTTCCATTTCCCCAAGACAAAGTATGAACATAGTGATTATGGTTCGTGTTGCAGTTGCTATGGTGACGTCATGTTTTGGATTGAGTCCCAAGTAAAGTAAGTTTATATGCATATTTTTGAAAGAAGGCGGAATGAGAAGTGCTGGCTTTCCGTGTGTTTGTTGTTGGGTCATATATGAGAACATGCCGGAAGAACCAATATTTGCTATTAAAGTGTTCATCTAAACGCATGAATCAAGACGAGATGTTGATGATGAGAGATGTATATGGTGAAAGTACACCATCTGGGTGATAATGTGCTAGCGATATAGTCGGATAGACAGTGGGCTGAAGGCGCGAAGGCTAGGCCAAACATGGACGTCAAAAAATGACGTCGTCAGATGTTGTGACCCGAGAAGCTAAGCCAAACATGGACGTCCAAAAATTACGCCGTCAGATGTTGTGACCCGACTTCTCAGAAGTCGGGTCACATCATCTGACGACGTCATTTTTTAACGTCCATACATCTGACGACGTCTTCTTCTGCATTGTAAAGGTATTTGTAGGTGTTGACGGGATAAACAGAATATTAAGTTAATGACGTGAATGGGAAAACATATCTGCCAAGGCTTAGGAAACGGGATGGGCGAGGCTCTCGCTCTGCCTCGCCCATCCCGTTTCCTAAGCCTTGCCAGATATGTTTTCCCATTCACGTCACTAACCTACTATTCTCTATACTGTCGGTATGTCAGGTGCTATGTTGAACGAAGGTACATTTCTTGGCATCACCGTTGTGTTTATTTTGAACAATAATAACTTTTCGTACGAGAATGAAATAAAAGCATGGGCATGTTCTTTTCCGATTGAACAATAAGGAGCATAGCATTGACATAACGTCATTCTGACGTTGGGCCGCATATCGCGTGATGACGTTGCGCTGGTAATGATAAAATATATTTAGTTGTGAATATGAAATCGATGCAGCATTTATCAATCATCCTGTATGTGAATTTTCAGACAGTCAACCCAACAACCATGTATTTTACATAACTTGTCCGGGTATATCATGAACACCCCTCGTATAATTGCTATTAACAGTCTACCGGTACATCAATTTTAGATAACACAGAATATGAGGAGTGGAACAAAATATATTGGCCCATATATAGTTCACCTTAGTTGGCTTTCATCTTGATTATGAATGGCCAGATTCTGTTAATCACGGTATCCCAAATTCTGAGTCAGTGGATTTACCTTTAGACTGCGAGAAATTGGGCTGCCGGGCTCGACATTACAGCTGGTAGTGGATTGTGCGATGGACAAAACATTTGCTATACATATTTCTTCAACTTTCGACATCATTTACTGAACATATCACAGCTTTTTGTAAATAATGTTCACAAAAAATCGCACATCTTCTTCGGTACGTCATCACATGACTTGTCTCGTATGTATCCATGTTGCGTCGTGACGATTATGGCGGCCATGTCAATGTGTGGCTTACGTCGCCATGTTAACTGGTATAATGCAGCCGGGTGGGATATCTTACCCAGTGACCGTTCCAGGTTGGTATCTTTCCCGTCATTTGTGTTGTCTTATGCAGTTATGTGCTCTTTTTGTCAAACAACTTGGAAATGCGATTGGGTATCACGTTCTGTGCACATCATTCATTGCATTGTTCAATAGTTTTGTTTTTCTCTGTGTTTACATCCATGTGTGACATTTAGACGCAGTTTAGTTGTACGTTAAACTTTATGTTTTGTTGAATCTCCTTCGATTACGGCTGTACACTGGCCAGATTACGTATATAAATATTAAATTATATTGTACATGCGCCCATATGTCTCGCTGTGTAGATGTGTGAACATATTTTTTTTTAAATACCAAGCGCATATGACTTTTCAGTTAAAGTAACATTGCTAATCGCTCCCAACTGTACTCGACCACAAGGACAATTCATGGAACTGCGATACAGTGTACGGGGGACGCTCTCTAAACCGGACACCCTAGTGATCTCCAACGTGTCCGGCTTAGATGCTGCATTGTAGATCTAGATATTGCAACCGATAAGGTCATAGAAAAAGGCATTCGGAGGATGTCTGCAGAAAGCGAAATAAAAAGCGGCACGTAAAACTTATATCTATTGCTAGAAGTTGGCACGGTGACATTTGTAGCGCCGTATAGCGCTCCTAACGTATAGAGCTCCCCCGAGGATCTCGATGCGTCGTTAAAGATCCGCATAGAGCTCCTGAACCATAGAACTACCGAGGATCTCAATTTGACAATATTCTCGATCGTCTCGCATTCAGCTCACCTGTTATAAAATATCAACTACTACAACACAAACTACTGACTATGTTATGCCCCACCACGATAGTGGAGGGGAATTTAGTGTCCGTACGTCCGTCCGTCCGTCCATCACCAAACTTGTAATTATTGGAAGTGGAGAGCTCTATGCTTCAAGGAAAATGTGGCGTCACGTTCGACCCATAGAGCTCTCTCTCGCGAGCTATATGGGTCGAACGTGACGCCACATTCTCCTTTGGCCTAACTTGCTTACCTGAGTACATAGTATGTATTTCCCCATGACGTTTGTGTCAGGTAGCAGCTGAACTCGAGACCCGTATACGTAGACACGTCATATCCAGTCAGGTGGGTATCGTTGAAGGTGATGTTGCCCTTTGTCGGGCTCTCCCATACACCCGTTAGCCCATTGGGCAGTGTACACCCATTGACTGAAAAAGAAAGTTATAGATACATGCTAAAATCCACTCTAAACCAGGCATATAGAGAATACCAGTCTAGTGTCAAGCATAGATAGATAGCGTAAGATGTATACATTCAGCACATGTGTAGGTCCAGCCGGTTCGCAAAAAAGCCGATATAACCCGTATTAATGTGGGATCGGACATGTAGCTAGTTATCTCCATGTGAATGTATTTATAGAAATCCGGTCAAAATTGTATAATGTAGGGCCTGAATGCTTGTAACACGAGTGAATGTAGCAGGAATTGTTGTGAAATGGAAGTAGTGTTTTTGACGAGTGTTAATCCAGATTATCATATGTATCTACGTAATCTGATCCGGGACTGCGTTATACCTGTCATAATGCTCCATATGGAGCGAGAAAAGTACTGTAGGATAGATATTTGCCAGGGCCCGGTTGCTCAAAGTTTCTGTTAGCTTAACAGACTGTTAAATCCTTAGCATTGCTAAGGATTTAACAGTCTGTTAAGCTAACAGAGGTTTTGAGCAACTGGGCCCAGATTAATATTTTTACACTTAGTAATGTTATTGTAATCAGTCTAGACTCATATCAGACTGTATGTGCAGTCTGATCTGGGTCTACTCTGTTCGCAAAAATATCTTTTTGTGTTTTTCAGTTAGAAATAAACACTAAACTACAGCATAGGATCGGATATCTATATATAGATTTAAAAAGGGAATTAACTAGCTACGATCCCCCATTGAGTGCCTTTGGCCCCGTGTTTGGCATGACTCTGGTACCGGATTAGGGCACTGTCTCAAGGAATATCAGAAAACTGATCTTAGTGCAGTTAGTTCTGGGTTGTCATGCATGTGTAAATGTGTGTTTATGGAAAATCAATTGCCTGTCTGTTTCCTATAAGACATATTACTGTTCTAATTACGTGTAGTTCATATGTACAATATTGCATCTTGTTCAAAGTACACATGCCTACATTGCAACTCAAAATATATGTTCTATTGCCCATTGTTCGTTCAATCTTTTATTTTAAATGTCAAGATACTCAATTTATAAATGCATGCATACACTAGTTTTACATGTTTCAGCTCATAACCATTACAATAAAAACTGAAACTTCCAGAATCCATCTGATTCAAAGTACGTATTCTTTTATATTGTCCTTATTACGTACCAGATTTTGATGTAATATGGCGAAACAAACGCGTCTTGTTAAGCTGCAGTTGGTGGTCTTTGTATTTTCGCCCAAACTTGTGTCGGTTTTGCGAAGAATCGATTTCCGTGTCTGCGGACACGGAAATCGATTCTTCGCAAAAACGACACAAGTCTGTGCCAAACTCCCGAGACCACCAAATGCAGCTCATGAAGATGGGTTTGCTGCGCCATATTTCATAAATGGGGTTGGGGTGCAGTCGTAGTGTTGTGCATGGAGATGCAATGCCTATATGGTGATATAGAAAAAAGTACACGTGTGCTGTATTTATACATTTATTAAAAGAAATAACTGTTTATTTTCATAAAAAAACGAGCCAATGCCTAGCTTATTATGAAGTCAGTTTATGAGTTTAATAAATAGATAGAGTTTATTCAAGTACCATTTTGAAATACCGGAATTATTTCCCGAGACATCTGGAAATCCGATAAAGAAAAAAAGTGCGGAGCACAAGTTTCATTGTCGGATTTAGATATGTCAATTGAAATAAATCCGGTAATTCAAAATGGTAGTAGAATAAATTGTATATTACATGCTCTTCGAAAAACGTGACATTTGCTCTTAGACCAGTATGGACAATTTTGACGTTAGCGTACGGCTTGTTTCTTCGCTGGAGATGACATCAAAACGTGAAGTCAATTACGTCTCGCGAACGTCTGGAAAGAAATATTTATCCCGTCAACACAGTGCGTATGTGCCGTGAAACACGGTGCCGTGAAGCATTTTTGATATCCAGTTAATACTATTTTTGCATTTTACAGCCATTTGTAGGTGTTGACGGGATAAATAGAATAGTAGGTTAGTGCCGCGGATGGGAAAACATATCTGGTGCGGCACGGAAACGGGATGTGCTCGGCAGAGCCTCGTCCATCCCGTTTCCTAAGCCTTGCCAGATATTTTTCCCCATTGACGGCACTAACCTACTATTCTCTATTTCCTTCATGGAAATAAATCCCTCCAGTATCACGGTAAATCACTGGGTAGCATGTAATATAGCATGTTGCACTCCATAGTCAGGTGTCATACATTGTAATTGGGTAACCCGAATTTTCTGCCTGTAACTCAGTTACAGACAACCAATCCGGATTAGTAATTTGACTGACTAACTCGTGCTGCACCCTCATTAGTCAACCAATTTACATGGCCTCTGGCTGTCTCGTGAACTATATTCTGTAACGAACAAAAGATTCTGGTTACTGTCTATTTACAAACCTGTTGAGCAAATGATGAAAACGGTCAATGAAAATGTGATGGCAATTTCTCGTGTCTTAACACCGGTCATCTCGTAGCTATTTCAATACAACTGTAAGACCATGTCACCATATTCAATAGTTTATTTTTATTACTGTAATACCAAGAACTATAGGGTCACTGCTGATTATGAACCATGCCAACTAGAGTAATAACCACATAATCATATATCCATGATATGACAAAATTCTACACAATTATTCCACCAAAATGTCCACAAAGTATGAACATCCACACTGCCTGTAAAGTTTAATGTATTTCCACCATATACTTCATGTATTCATAATGCAATATTAATAATATATCCTCTGTTCCTGTTGTATCTGTCCGTAACTACTGTAGAACCAGTCACTACACTTTCGAAGCAAATTAGTAACGCAATTTCGACACTCCTTTTCGTAATATCGCTGCTTCTTACTGCAATGCGATTATATGATAATGACGTCACGGCACTGACGATTCATATACACAGAGGCCGTCATGGTTTCAACGGTTAACCACCCAACGAACGTGAATGTTGTTACAATGCCGCACATAAACAGGTTTGGTGGGACTGTCGGAATAAGGGGGTTATATCTGAGTAAAACCAACACCATCTATAGTTTGTGAATTCGGTGCGATATCCGCGAATTATTCTTCGAACTATGTATGTTCTACTTCTCACTATATACACACAACCGTCTTGATTTACACGGGTCGGTTGAGTCTGGGTAAACATTGTTTTCCACAGTACATGTTTATTGCAAATGAAGAACTTTATTAATCGGGTTGGATTTGGCCGATAATCTGGATTATGTAGAAAATCTCATAAATCCTCGTCATTTAAAATCTACATGAAATAGTGCATTTAGTTTACATGTAACGTTATGTAATGAAAGAAGTAATAAGGGCGGTTATATTATACGTTATTAAAAACGAACTGATAACGGTATCAAGATGCATGATCACGTGGTTACAACAACAACAACGTCGCCCACTCCAAAGTAAGTATTATTTGATATTTTCCTTAATATGCAACGGATTTTGATGAAATATGGCGCAGTAAACGCATCTTCAAGAGCTGCATTTGGTGGTACAGGGAGTTCGGCATTGACTTATATTGTTTTTGCGAAGAATCGATTTCTGTGTCGGTAGAGACGGAAATCGATTCTTCGCAAAAACGACAGAAGTTTTAGCGAAAATACAGAGACCACCAAATGCAGCTTAACAAGATGCGTTTGATGCGCCATATTTCATCAAAATCCGTTACGTAATAAGGTCAATATAAAAGAATACGTACTTTGAATCAGATGGATTCTGGAAGTTTCAGTACTTGTTGTTGTTAGTACCACGTGATCATACACCGTGGGTATATCCATGGGTTGAGTATAAAATTACCCCTTCCAACCGTACAGACCATAAAGCCAACACATGAAGTAGCGGGAGCAGTTTGGTCATAGGATATATGTATGTTTATTATCTGTTTCACGAAACCTGCTCAGATTTTACGGCGAAAACAATGCAAAAAACAATATATTTTTCGGTAATATTAAATTTTGTCAAACTTTAAGAATGAGCCTTCTTTTTATGTCGTGAAATTTGGTCAAATATTGATTTTATTATCAAAAAAATGGATTTGTCTATGGAAATTTAACATGGGAAGAATGGAGGTAGAGGAGCTGTATGTCATAATTTTAACTAAAGAATGGACGAAAACTCCCTAGACTATAACCTGGCATGTGGGACTCTTGTTTTAAAGCATCATGCCCACTCAGTAGGCACAAACTGTTCTTTCTAGAAATTAAATAAGTGTATAATTGTGTCACCATTCCACCAGTTCTAAAAATTACGAGTGCCCGCTATTTTACTGATAGTGACTTGCGGTGGTATCAGTCTATTTCCATATGCAAATGAGGCATGCTATTATTTATACTAATTAAATGCGTCACCTGAAAAAAAAACTATATTTTCGACAGATTATAAAGTATGATCAGATCACGTAATAAAGTAAAATAGTAACATCATCAGTTTTAAAGAAACACGGTTATCGCCCCTTATATCAGTGTGGAAATTTACGTCTGAAATAACATGTATAATAATGCCAATCAATATGTGGGTAATGGTGAATTAATGTTTATTTTGCCTGGAAATAACTAAATTTAAATACTATATTTGAAGGACCACCATAGTCAACTTTTATAATAGATATAGAGAATACCAGGCTAGTGTCTTTTGATATCAAGTTTATCAGGCAAGGCTAGGAAACGCGTAGGAATTCCGAGGCTTGCCGAGGAATTCCTACCGTTTCCGAGCCGAGCCTGATAAACTTGATATCAAAATACACTAGTCTGGTATTCTATTTATCAGGTAACGTTTTATGCTCGAAAATGACCACATATGACGTCGTTATCTATGGACAAAACGAGGACTTGTTTACGTTGCGTCCTCACACTGACGTCATTCGGTAACGTCACGTGACGTCAACCAACCAATGGAACGTCAGTTTTCACTTTGTTGTAACCCGGATGTTGATATCAGGTCAATGCCTGATACAACAATATGTTATCAGTCAGTACGTATTCGGTCAATACAGGGCAGGTTACCTGATAAAATAGTCTATTTACGTTGTATATTTATCTCATAATAAAACAGCCGCAACAAACACAAATACAGATGCCAGCACTCCTTATTACAGTGGAACCCCTCCAAACCGGACACTCGGGAAAATATAAATGTTTACCTTAGATGTGTTTCGCTGTTTTGTATCTTTGATTACAATGACTTTTCATGATTGCAAATCACTAGAATGTGCTATGAAGTGCTCACTTGTCTTATTTACAATGGAACATCTCCAAACCGGACACCCTGGGGGTCCCCAGGGTGTCCGATTTGGAGATGTTCCATTGTATACGCTTACTCAAATAAATACTATACGTTGTATATATAATTTCTCGCATACATTTATGTATATAGACATTTATTTGCTACGGAGGTAGTGATGTGAGTCGAACGCGATATTAATAGCGGTACACGGTTTAATTTGCCTCATATTAATCATACACACTCTAATTAAAATAACCATAAAGAAGAAGATACACCGTGTGAGTGAGTGACTTAGTAACTACTTCAAATGTTTTCAAGTCGGCCAATGTATTGTGACAAAGGTAAGTGGCTTGGATTTTACAATACATGTGAGACAACAAATTCAAATGTGGAGCATCACGTGAAAACCGTGGCAGCGATTTCGAAGTACAGTGCAACCTCTGTACAACAGACACCTATTGGATGACGCAAAACTGGCTGTTGTAGAGAGGTGGCTGTTGTAGGGAGGTTAATGCTGAATTAAATTTTGTTGTCCGCTGTTTATTTATTTCTTCGATAATTCTCATCAAAAACATGTTTTGGCAACATTTTAGAATAATTTCCGATGGAAATGATTCTAAAATGCTGTAAAAACATGTTTGTATTAAGAAAGAAGTCAAAAGCAACAGCAGACTACAATTTTCGTGCTCAGCAGTCTAAATCCATTTGGGATATAACATAGCGGCTGTTACAGAGAGGGTGTCCTTGTAGAGAGGTGGCCGTTCGATGAGGTTCCACCTGTAGTTCAGATATCAAGAAAGCGGTAAATCGTCTTGTTTATATATCATTTGGTTTTATCTGATGCAGGCTACATAATATGGGATGCAATGCTGAACACAGTTGTGTATTAAGTGTTGATGAGACTTGTATTCTTTGTGAACACATATCGGGATTATTATATAAAGATCACGAAAGTGCACAGAATCAAATTCAGACACATATTCGAAGTTTTATCACAAAGTATGCATGCGTCAACAGTAGTAAAGGTACGTGCCCACTTTGTAGGCACAAACTGTTCTTTATAGGAATTAAATAAGTGTATACCAGGCCCGTACGCAGGATTTTCTATTGGGGGGGGGGGGGGGGTGCGTCAGGGGGGTGCGTCAGGGGCGAGCCCCATGTAGTGGCGCGAGTACGCTAGGGGGTACCCCCCTAGCGTACTCGCGCCGCTACATGGGGCTCGTCCCTGACGCACCCTCCTGAAATTTGTTAAACCTAGATGGCCTGAAATGCACTCTCCTGCATTTTATGTCATTTAAATTCGGATTTCAACGGTGGTAAATTGTGACATTTTCATGCAAATTACCTGTATATTAATGCATTTCAAGATTTGTTGAGATTACTGTTTGAAAAATAGCGGACCTCGGCGAATTTAGGGGGATGCGTACTCACCCGTCGCACCCCCCTGCGTACGGGCCTGTATACGTGTGTCACTCTTCCCACTCAGTAGGCACAAACTGTTCTTTATATCAGAGACATCATCTGATACATTTTATGGCAAAATAAACATTCACCATTTCCCCACGTATTAATTGGCATTATTATACATTATATGTCGGACGTAAATTTCCACACTGATATCAGGGGCGTCGTATGTAAAATGTATAATAATGCCAATTAATACGTGGGGTAATGTTGAATGAATGTTTATGTTGCCAGAAAATGTCTCAGATGATGTCTCTGATATAAAGAGCAGTTTGTGCCTACTGAGTGGGCATGTACCTTTACGGCGGGAATTCTGCAGACAGCATCAAGTAAACTATTAGTCTGTATAAGAAAAACGATTTACCTCGTTTTATTTAGCGATATCATGTGGCCTGAGCCTGAGCTGTACTACAGCTCAAGTTCAGTCAGTCAAGCTGCTTGATTACGAGTTGAGATTGTCAATATATGTTCAGATATGTTGAGATCTGGGCAAGAGTAACGCAGCCGGTTATGTACATGTGCAAAACGTTGTATGATCGTGTAATATTGGTGGCATTAACGCGTCTGGTAGAGGGCACATTCATTTGCCGTTTGTGGCTGTGACTGGAGACTTACGGCTTGTATGATTTGCGACTGTAGCTTCTGGTCAAATAACACACTTCTGTAGCCTGATAACGACCTACTGTATATTACTTGTGAGAAGCAAGCCGGATGTTTCATTGGTGGAATGGTGAATTGTGCGGATGCACAGACTGATCATGATATACAGTGGGGTCAGCGTGTAAGTGCACACACGAACGAACACGACAGGTTGGAACCAACCTGTCGAGTTCGTTCGTGTGTGCAGTTACACGCTGATCCCACTGTACACTGGACGCTGAAATCATAAGCCCCATTTCTCCCGTTACAGCCACATTTGTTGAAATATCCGTCTGTCAGTTATATTAACCTATTACAGTTGGAGGACACTTCCGTTTGTCATGTGATAATTTTCATATTGATAAATTATTGATAAATTCATAAGCTTACGGAACCGTCTCTCGTTATCCGAATTTCTGATCATGTCGCCGTCCTGTAATCGGTCCCTATAAACCATTTGTATATTGAGTGAAAGTGACCCATCCATGTACTAGGTGTTTTTATCACGTGAAAACCTTGTTATACTGTGGTGTTCCCCGTTTAATTCCATAAATGTGATATGACACATGTGTAATAACACCTAGAACGAATTTGACTGGCTGGTCGCATTACCGTAATTACATTAATTTGTCGTATTATGCGCTAACGTTATGCCAAACGAACAAAACTGAAGACGTTCCAAACAAGGTTCTGTCATAAAATGTGCATGACTCGTTTAATAAATATCATATGACATAGAAACTCGTTTGAGATCGTCTGTATACAAAATATGACGTGCTCGTCGACGAGTACATTACTAGTTTTTATTCTCTGTTAAAATGTCACCGGGAATGGAGTTTGAAATACAATTTCCCTCAATTGTTGTGCTGATCCATACTAAATAATTATAGTAATTTCCAACAACATCCGAAAGGAAGCACATTTAATACACATCGTTTTAAATTCACTATTTTTATTAAATTTTCGTTCATATGGTCTTTATCAAAATAGTTTAAAAATGTATTGGCAGTCCTATGTGACGTCCATAGTGTAGCAGTAGCAGTCCTATGTGACGTCCATAGTGTGGCAGTAGTTACACTATGGACGTCACATAGGACTGCCAATACATTTTCACACTATTTTGATAAAGACCATGTGATTGAAAATTTAATAAAAATAGTGACTTTAAAACAATGTGTAAATAATTATATTTGTTTCGTTACTCATTGAATGTTTGTTCATAACATGATGTGACTAATTTGACAGAGGTCGTGTCCTCATGAACATGACTGTAAATGAAAGTAAACATATGTACGTAGATGTACTAAATTCGAGTAGGAAGGAAGAACAATGGGGTGTTCAAGAGAACAATATCCTTAACCTAACCCGTATGACGTGATCGTGAAGGTGTGGCAATACTTAATATAGGTTATTTGATTTGTATGTGGATATATGCACGAGTATCGTTGCGCGGCGGGACGAACTCACGTGATGTCAATATGGAACAATATCGACGTCTTGCGTTCCATTGTGTTTCAATGGGAAACGAAAGCACGTATTTCATAAATATACGATACATAGAGTAGATGTCTCTAAAACCACACTTGTACACAATGAATAATTACATGTATGACAGGCGCGTAGTGGTACATAAAATAATGCCAAGGTGGACTTTGACCAGGTGGAGGGTTCTTGACCATCACACACACACATCAACTGAGACCCTCAAATGGCATTTATCACCATTTTAGAGACTAACGTCGGTAGAATATTGGTCTTTCAGCGACCAACATACCACTGAAATGACAAGTAACAATTAAAATAATTATAAATCCAAAATAATGTTACGGCGCGCCGTGGAGGTGTCTAAGGCGGTTTATGATCAGCACTCTTTGAATGATTAAGTGGTGAAGAGCTTAGACCATTGTCAGATACATCGGGTTGGATACCCGCGCAGTCAGATCATGGTCTACGCTCTTCATTTGATTTATTTTGTACCAACATTGAAAATTGAAATGTACATATAATTATGCAGTGGAATTTTGACTCGCTATCTGCACAAATTATGTCGGAAACATTGAATAGATGAATGCATTCCTTGTGTTTCAGATGTTCCCGGCATATACTGCCCTGGTGCGCGCATTGACAATCAGTGTTGTAATCGGTGCCACGTGCGGTAATGGCAAGATGTGGAAACAGGAATATTATACCGACGCTGAATTCATCTGTATATTCAAATCGTCAGCTTCTTCAAGTCTAACACATCAGTCACCATCGCAAGTGTATTGGCTTCTTCCAAACGGGAAACTCCGAGACAGTGCAACGTCCATCAACGACCATCTATCTCTTGAAACAGATATGTTAACTTCAACATCTGTTATTAAAATAAAGCGTATCAGCGATGCAGACTTCGGCATGTATTACTGTATCATTGTATACAATCACTCCAATTTAAGCGTCCACAGTTTTGGTCTGAATGTTGACGGGGCGTCATATGAGACGTTGGCTCGACGTCACGCGGCCAACGCGGTGGTGGGCGGTATAGCGGCGGCAGCAATGCTCGTCGTCATCGTGGTGGGGTATACCACGTGGTACCACTGCTGTAGCGATGGCGCCAGACGGCGACGGCGCCCTCTGGCCCCAGATCTAGCCCGTGGCGAGGACAGGTTCAGCACGCAGATCTACGACAACGTCGGCTGTGACTTGTACATTAAGAAAGGGACCGGACATAAAGAGGGTCCACACACGTAACTGGAACTTCAAAATGCGCTTACCGAATTCATAGAGTATTATTCCCTTCCCAAATATCTGTCCACCCCGCCACCCCACGAG
Source organism: Conchocele bisecta (assembly GCA_029237695.1). Taxonomy (NCBI): domain Eukaryota; kingdom Metazoa; phylum Mollusca; class Bivalvia; order Lucinida; family Thyasiridae; genus Conchocele; species Conchocele bisecta. The sequence goes on along the minus strand of CM055274.1, from coordinate 11,049,186 downwards.
AATAATATTCGCTGAATAATCCACACCTCCTACTGTTACTGTTACTGCAATAACGTGGCGACCTGAAACTCATGAAAGTGGTTGGCTGGCTGTGGTCGTTCATATAATTACTGTGAGGATAAATAATAATAAAATATTCTCCCCATGGGCAGTTGGGGTTATTTTGCGCTGACAGAAATATTCGCTCATACCGGCATACTTTACATGTAGTTCGTTTATGCACATCGTAGACTCAGGTCATTTATATAGCGCATGCCAATTTGTATAATGTTCGATTGTGTCAGAAGTAATTACTGTCTGTTCCACGTTTTGCTGCCGACGAACATTTGGCCAGTAAACACATTAAATCTAAAAAAATACTTAAAAGTAGGTACTTTTTAATCAATAACAAAAAAGTCACCCTCCCCCAAAAAAATTAGATGATGATGAAATTCCATCAAATATTGATTTGATTGCGAAAAAACGATTTTCCTAAGGGAATTTAACATGTGGAGTCAATTTCCAAAACTTTTCCTTTTTTGATCCTGAATGATCAAAAAACGAAACATTTTGGAAATTGACTCCGAAACCTGGCGAGATAGCTTGAAAATGATGTAACTAAGAAAACAAAAGTTAGATTTTGAAAATCGGTCCGCAAATAAAAAAATATTTAAAAAAAATCTATGTTTAGCCCCCATGTTAAATTCCCACAGGAAAATATTTTTTTCGCAATAAAATCAATATTTGATGGAATTTCATCAATTAATTTTGTTTGGGGAGGGTGACTTTTTTGTTATTGATAAAAAAGTAGTTACTTTTAAATATGTTTTAGATTTAATGTGTTTAATAGCCAAAAGTCCGTCGGCAGCAAAACGTGAAACAGACAGTAGTGATAACACATGCCAATATTGTCATACTATTGTATGCTCCAACTACGGGGCGCCATGCAGGACATGTTAATTATGTGCACAAAACCAATTTTGTCCAGACAAAATTGAGTTTTGTAACACTAAAAATCACAAAATCCAATTATGTAAAATTCTGATATACAAAATTCATTTTTGTTATAAAGGATTCAATTTTGTAAGACAGAATTGAGTTTTGTGAACAAAATTCAGTTGTGTGGGGCAGAATTCAGTTTTGTCCACAAAAGTCAGTTTTGTCCACAAAAAATAGTTTGCGTAACTGATAGTCTATGTCATCTCTACGTTGATTGGTTGAGATCGGTCTTAGTCCATTTTAATAGATGGTGGAGTACACTTGCAGGTTTAAATATTTCAATGCGAAAATATAACCCAATATATCAATATTATACTCCTTTATGGACAGTTATTTTGGTTATATTATGATTACAAAATATATACCTCTAGTTCTATCCAATAATCTTTTTGTGACTAATCATGTATGCGGATGCCAGGGCGGCCAAATAACAACTAGTTTATATAAACATTTTAACAATAGCATCGTTTTATTTCAAGTAACCAACATTGGGATAGCGTTATTAAATGTATGTACATAGCCAATACATAATTACAATAAACGGTTGCCATGGCAACCAATTCACAAAATGTTATTTTCCATCCAAGTTCCATCATGTTTGTTGCTGATATATTTTTATACATATTATTCAGGCCACATTTTTGTCATACTGTATCTGACCAATGATAGTCCTTCTTACATGCGTGTACCATATTTGGGCAACAGAATCGAAACGTATGCAAATACGTATACGAAACGTATGCAGAATTGAATTTTGTGACACAGAATTGAATTTTGTGACACAGAATTGAATTTTGTGGCACAAAAGTGAATTTTGTGACACACAATTGAGTTTTGTGGCACAAAAGTGAATTTTGTTGACAAAATCAGTATATATTTAACTTTGTTTTGTTTTTGTCAAGTTTATAGGTACAAAAATGAATTTTGTTGACAAAATTGAGCCATGTCCCACTTGGCGCCCCGTACCAACTGTAGTCGTGGTAAATCATTTCTGGCATCAATTTATTACTGTATAATTGCATCATATACTGGTACAATGAAACCTCTCTAAACCAAACACCTAGTAGACAAATCAGTTTGTATAATTTTGATGGGTTTCACTGTAATTTATATAGACTGCTAAAGACTCTTCATGTTGTCAATTAACAGAAGCATGTCTCGGCACGCTGATATACCTGGATTGCAGTGGACCATCTCTAAACCGGACACCCTGGGGACCTCCCAGGGTGTCCGGTTTAGAGAGGTGCCACTGTGTAGTGTAAACCTAACATACATATGTAGTTGTACATGTATTTTGCGTCCTATTGTCTCCACAATGCATGACAGACTATTATTTCATTTGGTCAGCATGTACATAATGCTGAATCACGTCACGCTATACTGGACATACGTGTATTTGCATATAGTTTTAAACATACATTCAAAAATACACATGCACTAATCATGTTAGTACATTGTGATCATGGGAAATATTTGTGAAACAATGACGCCATCAACTGGTCATCACCCGCTCAGCTGTTTACCCTACAGCCTAGCCGTGTTTACCGAGCTGGGGGTAAACATATAGACATTCAAAATACATAAACTCACAATGCTGTCTTTGAAGACTGTTTCAACAATAGGCCGTATAATATCGCCATGAGTATACACCTACATGTATCATCATCGTATTGTTGGTCAAAGGAAATATTTCGCATGTCACATCATTGAAGGAAACGGTGAGATTTATTTTGAAATTCTACAAAGACAAAGGTAAGACCAAGATTTTCTAATACCATTCAAAAGAATATGCTTATTATAACAATGACGTACATGCACGTCCTACATTTGAAGTAATAATTTGATTATCGATATGAAAAACTTATTAAGTGCATGCATGGCAGCTGTTGATCTTTGCAAATAGTGTATTAAAAATTTAAGGACACATCTGTTGCCATAAACATTAGTGTTCAAAGTGCAACCATTGCAGAATAGTTACATTATCAATGCGCTTTGTATGTTACGTCCCTATCCCGCCAATTGCGTTAAGATTCGATACGTGCAATTAGCCTCACGTGACGTCACAAGACGTTGTTGCTTGGTTACAGTTTATTTGGCATCATTACTCTCCACAACGTTGTCAATAACGGCGTGATATTGATCGACAACATTGATATTTATATGTTTAACACTATCATAAAATGCAAAGTAGATAAGTTAACTAGATCAGATTATTTTTGAGGATACATACTCATTTTATATTGGTCATCGTCATCATTCGAATGGCCGCATTATACTAGTAAGTGCAAATGTTAGAATGTAGAGTGGATATATATTGCACGTGCTAAATACGTTAGGGGCGATTTACGTTCAACGATGTACCTGTATCATGTACCGAGATACGACCTGCCAGAATACACGCTCGGTGAGCCTCTGAATTCGTACGCGTTTCCTAGCCTTGTCTGATAAACATGATATCAAAAGACGCGAGCATGATATTCTCTATATATCCGCAAGCATTTATCTAACTGTTACGGTCCAAATGCAATTGAGGCTGATCAATATGAAGTTCGGCCATTACCAAACCGTGGGTAAGCGTTTGCCGTGCACTCGGGAACTGTTTGAACCCGCGGCCTACGGCCTTGTGGTTCAAACAGTTCCCACGTGACAAACGGCAAACGTTTACCCACGGCTGAACATGGTCGAATCCTATTGTTACATATCCGTCGGAAATATCGTGTAATTTGAGTATATATGCAGTACTTCAGGTACTTTGATAATCTGCTGATTTAATCATACATATTCCGGGGGCGAAATACTCGTCGTGTTACCGTAATGCAGCTGTGAGCGGTGTCAAACAACGGCAGCCATGTAACAATAATAGCTCAGTCTTTAATTCTGCGTGGTATTGTTCCATAACAGATGTTGCTCCCCACATCATCCCGTCCACTACTCCGGTGTTTCACAACAGTGATACTACTGACCACTCTGGCCGTGGGCTTCGAGGTCAAGTTTGACGGGCACTACTACGAAGACGTCACTCTCGTCTGCGATGCGAGTATCTTCGGGCAGACAATAGCCCCATTCCTCGTCTACTGGATTCTGCCAGATGGCATGGACGTCATCCAGACCGCGTTTGTGTCAGACGACAAATACATCAGCGGGAAACCGTGGAATAATCCAAACATTCACAACTTGACCGTTCGCCGCGTGGACGACCAGGACTTCGGCTGGTACCAGTGTGTGATCTTATGGGGGAACTATCAGTACCTTGTGAGCTCGATGAAGGTCGGCCTTAACGTTGACGGTGCGTCGTTTGGTGATATTCTTTATAAATACCGCTACGCTGCCATAGTAACCGGCGCTGCCTTGGTGATTGTTCTCGCCATAGTGATATACTGTGTGTTACAGCGCCGTCACAAGAAGAAAGCCGCCATCCAAGAGCGCGCCGCTGTCTACGACCTGGATAAAGCGATTGAAGGGTTCGATAACGCCGCTATGGATAACCGGGGCGAAGGTGTGCGCGAGAGCACAGGAAGTGACGTAGAGATGAGGCAAAGTGCGGAGCATGCGGATAGACGACAGGAAAACAACGTAGCGCGTGCCATAACAACGTTCCACGAGACGGGTGACGTGACTACGATGCAGCAGACCGGCGGACAGTACGCGGCCGTGAGGAAGGATTCTAAGCGTGGAATGGTGGCGTTTTCAGATGCAAGAGTACCAGACAGATATCACGAAGAGAGACTCTGAATATTGTATACTTCTTAGTGTATTTGTTCTTAGATTCCCTCTCAATCACGTTTTACCTGTACAAATGCATGCAATTTGGAATATTTGGCTGTGACTTTGGCTGTGAGAAATTGGGCTTATGGGTTTTGCGACCAGTGTAGATTCAGATCAGCCTGCGTGTTTGCGATTCCGTCAATGAACCACACGTCATACTTCTAACAAACTATATAGATCGCTATACGTGTACATACAGTGTTGTTGGATCAAGAGCTTCAGTGGGGTCAGCGTGTAAGTGCAAACACGAACGAACATGACAGGTTGGAACGCTGACCCCACTGTATTTCATGTATAAACAAAAATGTAAATATTTTTCTTCATTTTTTCTCATTTCGCATCAAAAGTGTATGTTGTTACCACTCGGCGAGAGTGGTAACAACATACACTTTGTGTGGGTAGCGAACCGACCTGTCGTGTTCGTTCGTGTGTGCACTTACTTACACGCTGACCCCACTGTAAGCTGGTCACAAATCACAAATGCCCCATTTCTCCGGTCACATCCACATATCATAAAAGGATTGTAACAATTGCCATAGTGTATCTTTGGAAAGGCACGATGTCGCATCCATGTATGAAGTATGCTGTTTTCGTCTAGTATAGGTTACTACAACTTTGCTTGTATCACTGGTGTTGCACTCCGTACCGGCGTAATATTTTTCACGTCGAAATAGCCGCCGGGTTCCTGGCGAATTCCCATCCAGATATATGCAGAGGATAGATACTACATAAACTCATTTTCGTAGGAATCTGCGCCGTTTACTAAACGAAAATTAATTGATGCGATAGCTCTACTGTCTGTTTCACGAAAGCTGCCCAAATTTTACTACTATATAACAATGCAAAAATATCTTTTTCGATAATATTAAATTAAGATTGAGCCTTCTTTTTATTTCGTGAAATTTGGTCAAATATTGATTTTATTGCGAAAAAAACAATTTCCCCATGTTAAATCCACATATACATCTTCTGTCTATGGTGATTTAACATGGTAAATGTTTCGAATTTCGGAAATACTGGACTGACTTTAAAAAATGAATTTTTCTTTTCTTAGTTAGATAATTTCCAAGTTATCTAGCCAGTTTTAGGTGTCAAATTCCTCTCTCTTTTTTCGTTAATTTTTTACTCCTCTCACAGCTCTTCCACCTCAAAACCCACCATGCTAAATTCCCATAGAGAAATCAATTTTTCGTAATAAAATCAATATTTAATATGTTTGATAGAACCGATTTTGTTAGAAAATGGTGCAGTAAATTCTTCAACGGGTTATTTTACTTTTGCCACATATACTTGGTCAAATATATATACTTAAGGCCAAAAGAAACTTAACAGTATATAAATGGTTCTATATCTCGTGAACAAGTATGATTATCCAGAGCATAAAATGGATCGCCTGTAGTGATCACAATGATGAATTGGCCGTATTCAGTACCTAGTGTACCCACATCGGGTGTTGATCACTGTAGGCAATCCATTTTATGCTCTGGATAATCAGTATTGACTTTGAAAGTTTCCAAATTGTGTTCTCTGTACTGCAGTTTTTTAAATGAAGGGTATTGTTGTCTTTTCATTGTTTACACAATATCTTTTAAGCACATGCATCTAATGTTTTTGTGCAGTAGTTGCAGATTAGATTCAGCATTAAACAACATTTTACATCAGGTTTTTAAACATACTTGTTCACGAAATATCGAAGCATTTATATACTGTAAGTTTTTTTTTTTGCCTTAAGTATCGAGTACTAACTCAAACTTAACTTTTCGTTGAATGAAGGCCAAATTCATGGGCACGTATTGTTAAAATAAACGATACTCGATTTTTCGTGAAAATATAATCTTTTAAAAATAATTGCAACCATAAACACGTAAGTCTTAGGTACGCTATATATGATCAACATTCGTCTGTTTGCTAGGAATATTTGTAAAAAAGATACTGTAATTTGACGGCGAAGAAACGTTCGGTAACCATGTTCCCCCATACCATAAAGACATGATGATGTTGGAAATTAAATGTCATATATACAACCTAACATTAAGCAATGCCATTGTTTTTCTCTCTTAAGCGTCCACCTGGATAGCAAAAACCTACTTAGGTATCCATTAAAAACAAACAAGGCTTTGAGAAAAATGTAAATTTATGTTAAAAGCATCCTGAACCCCTTTGCAGTAAAGGTTGGTGAAGTTTTTAACTTAAATTTAAATTGCCGCTAAATAATAAAAAAAAACACTCTTATTAAACTTATTAAGTGTAAATTCATGAACGGATTGAAAACTTAGACAATTCCCAAATAAATGTACATATTACTTCGCCAGTAAAGAGTGTAAAATAGCATACACTGTTGTTTTGTTTTTTCATACAACCACTCTCAAAACCTACCCACACGCGGACGCTTAACAAAGGAAGAACCTGCTATGGCCTTAGCGATGAGTTACAATGGAATTTATCAATCTCGTTTACTTATTTCATAAGAAACACTAATAGGACTGACTGTTGTTGGATTCCTCGCGGGAATACTGGACGAAGCGATAAAAAATTACAATTTTCGAAAAAAAAAAAAAAAAAATTTCTTTTTTAAGGCCTAGTCCAGTATTCCCGCGACTTTTCCAAGTTTATATCCCGATAAATTCAACAAAAAGGCCATTCATTCCTTATAATTCCAGCATTTGAATTAATTCATCAAGAAAATGTGTTTATCTTCCGTTTTCTTAAGAATTATTTTAACTGCGCCTCACGGTTACGGAAAGTAGTTCGGCGTGGGAGTTTACTGGGACATACATTTTGGACAGAGACTTGCTACGGGCCAATCAAATGTTAGGGAATTGTGTAAATATTTGTATACTGGAATTATACCCGAATACAAATTACTCAAATGTGCGTAGATTGTATACTGTGGCCCTGACTGGAATAATGGGGATTACATTTCCGGTCAGTCTAAAACCTGTTCTTCAAGCACATACCCGTAATCTGATATGGATATATACTCTCTGTTAGAAGTAGCACATGTGATTACTGACTGAATGGCAAACAGTGAAGGACCTGATCAGACTGCGCGGATGCGCAGGCTGATCTGGGGCTACACTGGTTGCATAATCAATAAGTCCCATTTACACAGTCACAGCCACAAATATGCGACTATGACTGCAATTAACAGTATGTGGCCATTGGCCTTGCTCCATCGTGCGCCACCTCAAGTGTTCAATATTTGTTCATTAAACACATCCACGTGTTAAATATTCAACATTCCAAATGTATTTGCGTTTAGTGACTTTTAAGACATAGTGTAAACATTAAATGTGTACTCTTCGTATTACCAGTATCAACATCTTCAAGCCAGGATACATCGAATACTGAACAGTACAATCATAACACGATCAGCAGAAAGGCATCAGAATTTAACACAATACGTCATGTACTAGTTGTATGTGTGTATATATTACGCTAATATGAGGTGAGTGCATACATTTATTATTGTATGTATATGCATATATGCTTGTTGTAATATGTATATATCATATATCATTGTATAGAGTTTTATCCCGTCAACACAGTGCGTATGTGCCGTGAAACACAGTGCCGTGAAACATGTTTAATATCCTGTCAATACAACCTAATCACTGCGTATGAATATTTGCGGTGGCTGGGGTTCTTTTTTTTTTTGCATTGTAAAGACATTTGTAGGTGTTGACGGGATAAATAGAATAGTAGGTTAGTGCCGTGAATGGGAAAACATATCTGGCGTGGCACGGAAACAGGCAGAGCCTCGCCCATCCCGTTTCCTGAGCGTTGCCAGATATGTTTTCCCATTCACGGCACTAACCTACTATTCTCTATATGTTTAATTGTCGTGTGGTGAATTTATTGTAGTATACATTCCATATGCGAAAGAAATAAACGCTAAAATGTTATGGAGGCCATCTTGAATATCACAAATTGCTAAATGGTGTAGATAACTGAAAATTGTGTACCAGATAAATTACGGAATTTGCAATTGAAACAAATACAAACAGTACACATCCACTATTTATGTGACACTAAATTCTACCCATCAATGTTAATGGTTATAATTACATGCATTTCAAAATGGCCGCCATATTGTAAAGCACCAGCTCGAATTTGACAACATATATAAAATCTTAATACCGCAAGCAAATAGAGTATTGAACTATGATGATTTACTTATTATGTACTGAATGAACGTCAGTAGGTATGTGTGTCATACCTTTCAGTCCGACCAGGGTCAGTATTTATAGCCATTTCGTCAGTACAACAATTACACCGGTCATGCTTATTACATGTAGCTGATTTCAATGAGCTCTTTAGCGATTTGTCATGGAAATAACAAGTTTTGTTATTATACCGTCAAATCAATAAGCCGAGCGCCGGAGACGTTAAATCACCACTACTATGAGTGAGATCTACGGAGCCCAGCAGGGGACATGGATTTTTTTAAATTAATTTGTTCCCACGAAATAACAATTCGTTCCCTCAATTTACCCACGAATTAACAATTCGTTTCCGTGGGAACGAATTGTTACATTTAGCGAATTGTTAATTCATTGGAACGAATTGTTATTTTGAGGGAACGAATTGTTATTTCGTGGGAACGAATTAATAAAAACAGAAGTCTACGTCCCCTGCGGGGCTCCCTAGAGATCCTCTATATAGTTATCACGGCCACTGGCAAAGATGGCGTAGCCGGTAATAGTAGCGCAATAAATATAGGTTATTTTATTTGTATATGGACATATGCACGAGTTGCGCAGCGTGCAATATCGTTGCGCGCCGGAACGAGTGGCATATATCCACATACAAATCAAATAACCTGTTTATTATATACATACATCATTCGAAATTTATATGAAATTCAGAGAATGTAAATAAAATAAACAAATTAGAAGGAACAAGTTTGTAAGGTGAAGCGTAGTTCCGGCATTCACCAAATACGAATTTGAACCCACGAGACGTCAATATGGAAATATATTGACGTCTTTCGTTGCATTGTTTTTCAATGGGCAACGAATGTACGTATATAATAACATGGAATACGCTGTATACACAACATCATTGGTTTCTCATCCCAGATTTGCAATATTTTCTATAATATGTCGAATCTTGGCGAATATGTCACAGTAGAATTTGATGCGGAATAAAATTTCATATGATGTGGGCACCGTATTTCGAGCATATATATGTACTAACTATTTTCATGGTTACCGCAATGTACAAAACTCTGTTAAATACTTTGGATAAAGTTAACATTATTCTCAGCCACATGTATTTTATTGTTTGACGCGAGTTACTCATATTATCAATAATCACAACACAATATCGGATTGCGTATTAAGGAAATATATAGGCGTAATACATGTAGAATATTCGGTACAATCCCACATAATCTTTCAGTTTGGCCCATATTCCACTGTGACTGGAGAAATATGGCTTATATCATTTGTGGTTACTGTCTGTTTCACGAAAGCTGCCCAAATTTTACGGCCATGTCTATACGTTTATATGGCCGTAAAATTTGGGCAGCTTTCGTGAAACAGACAGTAGTCTAGATTGTTGGCCTGTCGTTATAGCATGTAAAAGCGCTTATTTATATGTACTCCGTCATAAAAAAAAACGGAATGTAAACATTTTTTCTGCAATATTTCTTATTTCTCATCAAAAGTGTAGGTTGTTGCCACTCAGCTGAACCGTCTCGGCGAGAATGTTCAACTGAGTGGTAACAACATACACTTTGGGTAGATTTGCCGGACCAATCTTATGATGCTTCCGTCGCCCTTGTATAATGCTCGAAATCAAGAAGTTTGATTGGTCGATGTTGCGCTGTGGCTTTTTTAGTATTGACCAATCAATCTGCTTGATTTCGAATTTGGAGATTGCGTGCAGAAAGTGTTATAAGCACGTGCTCTCACCATCATATTATAGCACACGCAAGCAGGCTGAAAAGGTTCTATAACTTTAATATGTTAAGAGTGTAAGAAACGTGGCGGGTGTTTCACCGGCTAAATTGCGAACAGTGAAGTCTGGTCTGGGTCTATTCTGGTCGCAGAGAACATAAGAGATATTTCTACAATCACATGTATATAATTATGTACAGTCATGTAGATAATCACGTTAATCCAGGCGACAATGTGCACACAATCTCTGAATTGGGACCCCGTCTGACGAAAATCAACCTGAGGTCGCGGGTCTGCTACTGTATACCATGACCATATACAATGTATACCATCATACTAATTTCCACGCACTTAGAACCAGGTTTAGTTTGCGGTCTTTAGATTAGATTATACATGTATTAGTAACCGAAATACGAACAACATAGTCTGTGATCAGACGGTGTAAATGCGTAGGCTGATCTGAGGCTACGCTGGTTGCACACGCCGTAAATACCCCTTAGTCATGTGTATGTGTATGTCTACTTACAAATGACTAAGGGGTACCCGCGACCTCTGGTTGATTTTCTGCAATATTTCTTTTTTCTCATCAAAAGTGTATGTTGTTACCATTCAGCTGAACCGTCACGGCGGGACGGTTCAACTGAGTGGTAACAACATACACTTTGGGTGGATACCGGGGGGCATCCAGTAGATTTGCCGGACCAATTTTATGATGTTTCCGGCGCCCCTGTATAATTCTCGAAATCAAGAATTTTGATTGATCGATGTATATATACAGACTGTTCTATGATAGGTTCGGCATTTGTCAGTAGCCTATTTCACCAACATGGCAAAGTATACTTATCTAGCAAAGTATACTTTGAGGGAGAAATTTTCAATTTAAGGATAAATTTATTAATTTTTAGTATTCTGAATTTATTACATTATCACAGCCATTTTGGCTGTGATAATGTAATAAATTCAGTATAATAATTCTGCATACTTTTACTCATCAACTATATGCAGTCGTTAGTTCTATATGAAATAATGCATCTCGGGGAAAAATATGATTACTCCCTCAAAGTATACTTTGCTAGATAAGTATACTTTGCAATGTTGATGAAATCGGCTACAGATATTAAATTTTATATTGACATCGAACGTCGGCATGATTGACAACATTAAAGTTCGCAATCGCTCTTAAATTGTTTTCAAATTAAGAAGGTACATTTACTGTATTTGTACATAGAAATTGCATAGTTGTGCTACAAGACTGATTTAGCAAAAAACATGGTCTATACCTTTATTTGATAATCCCTTTATGTAAGACGTCCACTCATAAGCGGATTATAGAAAATAGTAATGCTTTGATACACGTTGAGATTAGCAGTGATAATATAATGGGGTTAGTGCCAAAACAAAGCTAACTCCATCTGGGAGTTAACCCCAATTATCCACAGACCCCCCCCCCCCCCCCCTTAAATTATTGGCGGAGAAACGGCATCTCGTGACTGATGCCAACAATGTAGATCTTGATCATCATGGTCGCTCGTACTCTCAGAGTTCATAAACAATGTCCAATTAACGAAATGGCGGCTAGCATGGGTCCATAGGTGTAGGTCGCAAACCACGACAAGTCCCTTTTGGCAGTTACGGCCCGTTTATAAGTAATATTGTGTCCTGATTGAATAAATGAGGCACGCCATGCGATTTTGTACCTAAGAAAATTTGTTCATGAAATATATTTACAGAAACTGTGATATTTTCTGTAAATGACGCGAAAGATGACGACATTTTCATAGCAAATGCGGAAAAGTATTCCGCATTTGCTATGACAATTTTGTCATCTTACGTCATTTACGGAAAATATCGTAAATTTTGTAGATATTTTTCATGATATATCGCACATGTTCTTCGGTACAAAATCGCATGGCGTGTCTAAGATCTAGATTATCGCATGTGTGGCTAGCCTCAGTATCGTTGTTTGTACTCATAGAGCTTGATTGTGTATACAATGTTTGTTAGACCAGATGCATAATATATAGTAACTTAAATCCTTGGTTAGACACATGTCCGGTCAGTCATTAATTGAAAATAATAGTGGATATCCTGGTCAGACTTAGCTGGGTGTAAACTGGTACTGTAATAATTCCCATTTTCCCGTTCGGAGTAACATACAGTCCCGTGATATTGCAGCCCAGGAACTGCTTTCAACACCAGGCCTGTATAGTGGTATTGGAAAACAGTGTAGATCCAGATGAGCCGGCTCGTGACAAGCCGTCTCATCAGCATCTGCACTTTTTGCAAGTACTTTTTATATTTTTGAGAACAAAAACACCCCCCTTATAATAAATGGACTAGTCTGAATAGATTGGTTGCAAAAGTAATGTATACAAATCCATTCCAGTTACCTATGGGTGAAAGGGTTAATCTTGCAAATATTGGTGAATGCTGCATCACTTTCTGATTGTCCCTTGTACAAGAAAAGTTTGCCGTTTGGTAAAGCAAGGACAAATACGAACAAGTGGGATACATGTTATATTATATTTTCTGAATATTTAGTAGTTTCCATGGTTCTGGCATTTGAGGTTTTCGGAAAGGCTTGGTAACGGCATTGAAAGGCATGGAAAATACATAAAGTAGAACATATAACACTAGTCCCACCCGTACACATAATCAAACTCGGCAAGCATCGTACGACGGACTATACTATCAGAAAGTTTGATCTAAATGCAAGTAAAGGTACATGCACGCTCAGTAGGCACAAACTGTTCTTTATAGGAGTTAAATAAGTGTATAATTGTGTCACTATTCCACCATTTCTACAAATTACGAGTGCCCGGCATACAGATATAATCATTTGGTATTATTTATTTTACTGATAGTGACTCGCGTCGCGGTGGTATCAGGCTATTTTCATATGAAAATGAGGGCATGATATTTTTTTTAATTATTTCCTATAAATTAAATGTGTCAACTGAAAAAACTAATATTTTACACGGTTAGACGGAAACACGGTTAGATAAAATGAATAATACTGTCAACCAGAACAAAACATCTTTATATGTGTTTAGATCTCAGACTGCAACATGCGGTATATGAGTACATAATCATGAGGTAACCATGGCAACAAGGCGACAGCGTGTCTGCTATAATTCAAAGGTGGCATGTATTGCAAATGATAATATTCATATTTTGTTGTATTAAGCATCTTGATCTAATCATGGTAATGAGTGAAATTGAGTACATATTTATTTCAGAAAGATATTAAATAAAACTATGTGATAACTGGTAAAATGGGGTAACGGTGAATGAATGTTTAATTTGCCAGAAAATGTCTCTGATGATGTCTCCGATATACAACATTGTGTGCCTACTGAGTGGGCATGTACTAACTGAAACCAGTAGCCGATTTCACCAACATTGCAAAGTATACTTTTTAGCAAAGTCTACTTTGAGGGAGTAATCATTTATTTTTCCTGAAATGCATTAGTTCATATAGAACTAACGACTGCATATATTTTATGATTAAAAGTATGCAGAATTATTATACTGAATTTATTACATTATCACAGCCAAAATGGCTGTGATAATGTAATAAATCCAGTATAATAAAAATTAATAAATTTATCCTAAAATTGAAAATTTCTCCCTCAAAGTATACTTTGCTAGAAAAGTATACTTTGCAATGTTGGTGAAATAGGCTACTGATTACAAACGAGGTTCATGTCGTACATTGTCTATCATCGGAAATGCCTAGTATATTTTGCAGTACATGTATATATACACGGGTTTCTCAAAGTGTCCCGAATATTACAAATGCTATACAAATACTACACACAACACATGTGGCTGTGAATGAAGAGATAGGACTTATGTCATTTGTGGCACGTGTAACTCCTGTGTAGCCTGATAACGATATGTACTCCTTGTTAGGCGCATGATGCTTATTTCATTGTTGGAATGGCGAGCAGTGCAGATCTTGATCAGATTGGGCGGATGAACAAGCTCACCTGGTTCTACACTGGTTGCAAACCTCATGAACCACATGTCTCCGTTCATATGTCCAACTATGTCAAGGTGTATTGGTCCATTCCCCTTTTAGAATTTGAAGTATATTAATATTTCTTTGTAACAAAAACATATTTACTATTGGGCGAGGAACCAAAAACGGTGGCTGGTGTCGTCGTTGTACATACATGTATCCGTTGGTCGTGCCTTGAAGTTAAATGAAAGAAACTAATGGTTCAGTTTTCACCAAAATTAATAATTTTCTAATTTAACGATAAATTTATTAATTTTTATTATACTTAATTTATTACATTATCACATCCATTTTGGCTGTGATAATGTAATAAGTTCAGTATAATAATTCTGCATATTTTTAATCATCCGATATATGAAGTCGTTAGTTCTATATTAAATAATGCATTTCGGGGAAAATAAATGATTACTCCCTCAACGTACACTTTGCTAGATCAGTATGCTTTGCAATTTTGGTGAAATCGGCTACTGGCTGATGATGATGTCATGCCAGAAATGACATGTTCACTGACAGTAGAGTGTAATTCGTGTCACCGTTTTTGAACGTATGCTATATTGCCGCTAAATCCCGTATAATCTGCTTACACGTGTATGTTGCGTTCTACTGTGGTAGATCCAGATATCCCTGAGCTTTTGATCATAAGCTACACTGGTCACACATTCCATAAGCCTACTTTCTCCAGTCACGGCCGCAATTATGTTACAGGAATATGGGTATGTTGACGGCGTGCATACACATGCAACTGGCACTGATGTACATATGCCGCGCAACCACGGAAACCTTCCACGTCGAGTACTACACCAACGTCACGCTGCCCTGCAACTACTCCGCCCACGGTCTGTACTACAGGGGCCAGTCACAGCTGGTTCCCATACGACAGTACTGGATACTACCGAGCGCGGACGTTATACAGGATTCATATACCGGAACCCACAAGTGGTACGTTTCACGGCCGGACTTCAGCCTCAGTGTCTACAGTGTTGGCGACGACGACTTCGGCGTGTATTTCTGCGCCATGGTGTGGAATAATTGGGACTACAAAGTGGACGTTATACGGGTCGGTCTGAACGAAGATGGTCCACTATACGATGAACTACGAAGGCACTTTGTAAATCGACTCGTAATTGGCGGAATTATTGCCGGGAGTGTTTCGTTTTGTATTTGTATATGTTGTTGTTGCAGTCTCATTCGACAACGAAATGACAGCAACTACCAGGAACCCAAACCGCGAGTGCGTATCGCCAACCAGCTGGCCAACAGACAACGTGCGGATAACTTACACATGCAATGTACATATATGGGAACTGTCAATGGTAGTCATACCACTGGTGGCCACAACAAGTTCTGGCAGGATGGAGCCAATGACTCATGGATAAACGACACCGGCCGTCATGACAACGCCATACGGGGAATGACTACCGATAGATCGTCAGCAAACAATGGCCGCCATGATACCATAAAGCGGACGAGGGCTACGGAGAGATGGGCACGGAATGCTGGTCATCTTGTCGCTGTAAGGAGTGACGGGGATTCCGGGAACACTGGCCGCCATGACAACGTGTGAGGTATGAAAGAAATGACAGATGGGCAAGTAGTCCGAGTCAACATGGTAGCACAGAGATGAATCGGACCACTGTCCTGCTGAAGGGAAATACTAGTAGGCAATGCAATTCAAGAAGGTATGAAGCTACGAGCAAATGGGCAAATAACACCGGTCGAAACAACGCCGTGATGAGACATCAATCAACTGCTGAATGGACGGCAGGCAACACTTCTCGTCATGGCAACGTTGGGAGAAATGACTCTACCAATGAATGGTCATACGACAGTAACAATGATGATTCAATCATAGTTCAAAGTGCGAAGTTTTGAGAAATATATTCAAGGTAACACTATTTAAGATATTTCAGACACACACAAATAGGTACAGCCCACTATTTACATACTATGTGCCGGTATTTGACAGAGTGGCACCAAAGGCGGGCAGTTAGGCTTCTGTATGGTACGCCAAATTTACATAAACTCAAATGATTATTGCTAGCTCTAAATACTTAGAGCTAACATTACATATTTAGAGCTGTCATTAATTATTTGAGTTTATGTAGATTTGTGCGATTTCAAATTACTTATATTTTTGTGGTAAAGTTGGTTGTCCATGCGGCAGCCGGGGGAGGGGAGGGGGTATACATACGTCAGCCCCCGCTCACTTGCTCTAGTTCAACAAATCTTTGCAGAAATGATCGATAGTCGATGTTGTTTCAGATTTGTTATAATGGTGGCTACGGGGTAAAAAATGGGCAGAGCCAGAAGATGTCAAGTAGCTCCTGACACACCTGAACACTACATGCATACACTGTCGGTATTCTAGGCTGTATTTACCAATCTCGTTTATTAGATGATTGATCAGTTTTTGTGGATATAACATTTTTCAGTACTTTGATTCATATTGCCTAACGTGACGCTGCAAATGAAACACATAGAGGGTAGACTCCAAATGGACAATTTTACACGGTTGCAGTTTTAACCAATTAAAGACGGGATACAGTTATAGTTGTATGAAACTTTTTTGAGGGAAAATCCTATTTTCTTTATTTCATCTCAAACGTTTATTGTTGTTACCACTCACTTGAACCGTCTCGACGAGACGGTTCAAATGAGTGGTAACAACACATACCTTTATAGAGAGATAAACAAAATAATGTATCCTTAGACTGAAATGGGTTAATTACTCGTACACACATAATTAGAGTGCAATGTTAACGAGTTCGCATAACAAATGAGCACAGGAATATTACCTAACACGATCTTATTTTATTTACATAATTGCTGAAATTGAAACTGAACCGTTATGAAGACGTTTGTGATAAATATGTTGTAGTTGCAAATTAATTTACTGCAATAGTGTTATCGGAATAATTCATTTAATGCGTGTATGTCTTAATTTTTCACTCACGTTTTCCAAACCATTTTCTTCCAAGTAAACTTGAGATATGTGGAAAATGGGACTCATGGGTTTCGCGACCAATGTCGACCAAGATCAGCCTGTGCATCCGTACAGTCTGATCAGGATCTGCAATGTTCGCCCTTCAGACAATGAAACTTCCATCATGCTTCTAACAATCAATATAGATCGTTATCAGGTTACATGAGTGTGTTAGTTTATCAGGGGTTAAACAGAGGTCACAAATCCCTCGTTTCTCCAGTCACATACACATATGAGACAAACCATGCGATGTTGTACTTAAGAGGAATGTTCATAGAAACTGTGAGATCTCATCATCAGACGTCATGTATGAAAGTATATAGTAAATTTTGTAAATCTATTTCTAGAGATATCGTACATATTCTTATGTATGTCACATAAAGATGCATATCTCGAACCGGTGACTTTGGATACCGTACCATCGCTCTAACCGACTGAGCTAGCCGGGCGGGAATACACATCTTTTCCCCATAGTGAGTTACGTACCGTGACATACTTCCCCGCCAAATTGGAATTCGTCCCCGAATTCTATATTTAATTCGTATCTGAAATCTTTATTTTTGGTACAATTTGGGCAGTATTTATCTGTCACGGTCCCTCGTTGGGCGCCAAATGTCACAGGGCGAGAACAAATATGCTCCTTCCCGGGGCTCGAACCGGGGACCTCTGGATTATCGCAACATCGCTCTAACCGACTGAGCTATCCGGGAACGAATACACATATTCTCCCCATAGTGAGTTACGTACCGTGACATTATTCCCCGCCAAATTGGAATTCGCTCCCTAATTCTATATTTAATTCATATCTGAATTCCATATTTTTGGTACAATTTGGACACGGTCCCTTGTTCGGCGCCAAATATCAAAATGTGCTCCGGCCCGGGGCCGGAAACGGGGACCTCTGGATTACCGTAACATCACTCTAACCGACTGAGATAGCCGGGCACGAATACACATCTTCTCCCCATATTGAGTTGCATACCGTGATATGTACAACATCACATGTCTCGTCTCATATATGTGTACTGTTACTGTCGTTTTTACCAGACTACAACTGGCGAATTTATGTGTTGGTGATTAAGTTATGCTAATTTCTGAATGCACTGATAAGCAGCTCGCTGGTGATTACATATGGAACGTCGACTGACAATCCGAGTGTGATGACATGTTTGACCAGCGTAGATCCAGATTACTGTAAGTATGGACAGTACCAACCGGGGATGTACTATATGCTAAATAAATTACTTGTATGTCAATGGATAAAATTAGAACAGTGCAATTTCGGATCAGACTGCGCTGCAGCGCAGGCTGATCCGAAACCTCACTGTTCGCAGATGTTTGAAGTATATTTTCACGACTCTGGCTCATTTTGTTGTTGCTATGAGTGTAGGATCGCCTTCCAAAACAGCTGATTCGTTGAACGTCCGCATTGATAAATTGGTGTCTAAAGGAGATCTACGTTGACGTTCCCATCCCTGATCAAGGTAAGCATAACAATCATACCCACATGTGTACCTAAATTACGATTACACTTGTTATTTTTAGCTAAATTTGTTTTATTTTATATAATGAAATTTTCTTGCATATTAAAATGCAGTAACATAAACGCATCACATGATCTCCCGGCTTTGCATCGTGGGTGATTGACGTCATATTTGTCACAAGATGAATTCATTTTTAAAATATTATCGCAAGGTCATTGCATTTATTATGACATGGTGCTGGCAAACACTGTTCTGATCTGGGACTAAATCATATAACATATTTCGTAGAGAAATAATGCACGTTTTAACCCTTTGAACCCGTAAGCCCGCTATAACGGGGTATGCAAACAGTGCAGATCCAGATGAGCCGGCTCGTAACGAGCCGTCTCATCAGGATCAACACTTTTTGTAAGTAATTTTCATATTTTTTAGAACAAAAACACCTCCTTTTCATAAATGGACTAATCTGAAAATCATTTTGTGACGATTGGATTGTTCGGAAAATTAGCATACCACAGTCCATTACAGTTACTTAGGGTTGAAAGGGTTAAAATACCAAATGCTTCATAAATATGTACATCTAGCACGAAGGATACTCTGGTACGTGAAGGATTCCACTGTAAAGTTCGAAACAAAAAACCAATGACAAAATAGACGAGTAATGTAGAATTAGTCTAGATGAACATAACTCTATGAAGCTAAACAGTATACGGTTATTTCATGGTCATTGGTGGGAACACTCAAACTATTGCACTGAGGTGCTGCGGACGACCTGATACACTATTGCACAAAGGCCGAATGCCGAGGGCAATAGTGCATTGAGTCGTCCACAGCACCGAGGGGCAATACGTTTTAGTTGTGACATTGAAATAACTGTTTTATTTTCCAACCAGTAACAGTGTATGTTACACAATTAAAAGGACGCAAATTTTAATAACCTATTTATTACACTTCCACGGCGGATATATATGCACATTTAGTCTATTTTGGAGATTATATGCGCATGAATATTTATACACTAACGTGTTTTTCCGCGTTTTGACGTTACGTTGTGTGACGTCAAATGTGACGTCGTGTAAACTTTTTGAAATCCAAATGTGTTCAATCACATTAACATTCTAGATTAGTCGAGACCCTTTCAAAATTTTCAAATATCTTTATTTTGACTGTAATAACAATTAAACATGTTGCCTGTTAGCTCGTGGTTTCCAAGAAAACAGGCGCGCAATTACAGGTGTTCTCTTCACTATGTATTATCTGTAAGGATTTGATTACGGGTTTTCTCTCACAGCAAAATCAGTGCAAATAATTTGCAAGAGTGTAATAAATAGAGGATATTCCATCGTACATTTTGAATAGCGGAAAATAATACACGAGTGTGCGTCGGCTTCCGCGTAAACAACGAGTGAGCGTAGCGAACGAGTTGTTTGCACGGACGCCGACGGACACGAGTATATTATTTCCGCTGTTCAAACATGTACAATGGAATATCCTATTTATTACACTTCCACAGCGGATATATATGCACATTTAGTCTATTTTTGAGATTAAAAACAATGAATTGTGATGTGCGCATGAATAGTTGCACAATTACGTGTTTTCCCGCGTTTTGACGTTACGTTGTGTGACCTCAAATGTGACGTCATGTAATCGTTTTGAAATCCAAATTACGCAGCTGTTTCTATGAACCAGATATATTTGACTACATGTTTGGAATGTGTTAAATCACATTAACATTCTAGATTAGTCGAAACCCTTTCCAAGTTTTCAAATAACTTTATTTTGACTGTAATAAAAAGTAAACATTTTGCACGGTAGCTCGTGGTTTCCAAGAAAACAGGCGCGCACTTACGGGTGTTCTCTTCACGGTGTATTATTTGTAAGGAGTTGATTACGGGTTTTCTCTCACAGCGAAACCCGTGCAAATAATTTGCAGGAGTGTTATACATAGTTTTGACTATTCCACTGGCAGGCGGAACTATTGACCGGGCACGCGGAACTTTTGCCCAGGCACGTCAAAATCCAGGGAATTAGTCAAAACTATGGAATATCAACTTATATAGGGAGTTGGGTAATAATAATATTTGAGTTATTCTCAATTTTGTCTGTTCCAGATGATGTGGCATATACTGGCTCTAGCGACCGTCATGACGTCATTCTGTGTCGCGGATAACATCCAGCGTGAATACTACGCTGACGTCACACTGCATTGTGACGAAACAACACAACAGTTTACAAAATTCAATCCTGTCAATAAATACTGGATGCTGCCCGGAGGAACACTTATTGATGTCACATACAAGGACGATCGTAGGTCAATCGACACGACTCATTTCAATTTGACGATCGAAAGGACCGATGATGATGACTTTGGAAGATACTATTGCTTCATCGTCTGGAACGACAGTACCATTAATGTAATAGAGCATGGGCTGAACTTGGACGGACCCGATTTTGGAGACCTAATTGCTAAATATCGTCATAACGCCATGGTTGGCGGGATTACAGCGGCCATCTTGTTCGCCATTTTGTCCGGGTCGTGTCTTCTGTGGAATTACTACTTGCGGCGTAAGCGAGTGATACAGACGTCGCCGCTGAATGTCGGGAACGTGGATAAGCTAGGCGACACGATCGATCACATAACTTCCGGTACGGAGGTGTCTGAGAAACAGGGGTACGATAATACGGTGATTGAACTGGATCAAGTGGGAGACGGGGTGAAGGAGGTCGCAAACGATGTGCCAAATCCTGATGATGGACCATCACAATTTGTATCAACAGTCACTGAGAAATTATGATGGCATACATATTTACCACAATGCATATTTCTTGACTTTAATGCATTAATGTTGGGAATAGGCGCCCAGAAACAGTCGTTGTCGATCAACGATAAATAATATCGACTAATATTATACAGTAAACATAAATTATACAGGTGAACCCCTCTAAACTGGACACTCGTGAATATAGATGTTTACCTTATATGTGTTTCGCTGTTATGTATCTCAGATTACAATGACTTTTCATGATTGCAAAACACTAGAATGTGTCATGAAGTGCTCACATATCTGATTTACAGTGGAATATCTCCAAACTGGACACCCTGGGGACCTCCCAGGGCTGGGGACCTCCCAGTGTTTCCGGTTTGGAGAGGTTCCACTGTACTTGCATTGTCTTAGTATTACCTCCTAAATTAGGTTGTGTGATCACGATGTACCCGAAATGTGTGACGTCATGTTTAGCGTCATTTTCGAAGTTTTACTTCAATAACTTTCAAATGACAGAACTATGATGGCATATATCTACCATAGAGATGATGAAATGTTGTAATAATTTATCGTGACAAGTCGACTTAAATACGTTTCCAAAATTTACAATATTTTTCACACTTTGACAAAATTTACTTGTAAATTTTGTAAACGTATTCGTGAAATTACGCAGATACAAAAGGTACAAAATCACATGGCGTGTCTCATTAATAGCATGACAAGTCAGCATAACGTGAAAAAAGTCTCCACAAGTTGACCAAAGTACATATTTATCCCGTCAACACATTGCGTATGTGCCGTGAAACACGGTGCCGTGAATACGACCTAATCCAGGCGCGGATACATAAATAATTGCAGGGGGGGGGGGGGGGGTTGTCTGTAATTACAAGTTGGCATAGCCGACCTCCGCGAGCGCGAAATCGTAAAGTAGGGGGGTCTGGGGGTGTTCCCCCAGGAAATTTTTAGATGCCAGATCGCTGCAGATGCGATTTCCTGACACTTAGGCCACGAAAAAAAGTCATCCAACTATTCGAGTATTGTAGACACCCTGGACCCCCCCCCCCCCCGTATCCGCGCCTGTAGTCACTGCGTATGAATATGTGCGGTGGCTGGGGTTATTTGTTTTGCATTGTAAAGCCATTTGTAGGTGTTGATAGGATAAATAGAATAGTAGGTTAGTGCCGTAAATTGGAAAACAATATCTGGCGCGGCACGGAAACAGGGTGTGCTCGGCAGAACCTCGCCCATCCCGTTTACTAAGCCTTGTCAGATATGTTTCCCATTCACGTCACTAACATACTATTCTCTATGTATATCGAAACAAAGCCTTATAGACCAATAAGTTATTTCGACATGTCAACATAACCTGAATGT
Source organism: Conchocele bisecta (assembly GCA_029237695.1). Classification (NCBI taxonomy): domain Eukaryota; kingdom Metazoa; phylum Mollusca; class Bivalvia; order Lucinida; family Thyasiridae; genus Conchocele; species Conchocele bisecta. Next base: position 11,025,907 of record CM055274.1, on the reverse strand, counting down.
TATTTCAATTCCTGAACCAACTTTCGAACTTTTGTTGTCTTAGTTCCATCGGAGTTGATGTAGTTGATTTCCATTGTTTTGTAACCAAATTTAGTTACGACCCGTCAAATGGAACTCTAGATATTATCGGAGGCGCGTGGCGTCCATTACCAAACGTGTTATACGGTACACGCAAATGTAATGCATATGTCATGGTAAGTAACTCACTATGGGGAGAAGGTGTGTATTCGTGCCCGGCTGGCCGGTCGGTTGGAGATATGGTACGGTAATCCAAAGGTCTCCGGTTCGATCCCGAGCCGATACGCATCTTTCTCGCCCTGTGACATGTAGCGCGCAACGAGGGACCGTGACTGATACATATGCCACGGTACTTAACTCACTATGGGGAGAAGGTTTGTATTCGTGCCCGGTTGGCACAATCGGGTAGAGCGATGGTACGATAAAACAGTGGTCCCTCGTTTGGCGCCAAATGTCACTGGGCGAGAAACATGTGCACCGGCCCGGGGCTCGAATCCGGGACCTATGGTTTACCTGCCATCGCTCTAACCGATTGAGCTAACCGGGCACGATTACACTCCTACACATGCTACATGTATGTACAGTCACTTCAATTTGATCATTTCACGCTGACGATTGATGGTGCGGCAATATTGAAGAGTGGATGTAATTAAACCTTGAAATACGGGAAACGAAAATTCTCGTCTGCTGTTGTTTCATATTTTAATGGCGGATTTCTAAATGTCCGCCAAAATAAACTCGTACATGTATCTGTATTCAGCGCGATATCTAGCGCTATGTTGGAAATTGGACAGTCTTTCGCCCTGATGTACGAGAGGAAATGAATGAATGCCCGTATTAACTAAGTAAATATGTATTCCGGGAAACCTACATAATCCACAGCACGAGCATTGCAACATCATGTTAAACGAGCCACTTACCAGGCTAGCCATATCTAGAGGCATGCTATTTTCATAAATCTTAATGCCGGATGAGTAGGGGTGATGAAAGAGAATGATGGAAACTGGCCAGCCTTATGGAAATCTTACCACGAGAAGTTTAGCGCGAACTAAATAATGAGCAGTTGTAGACATTGGCTGAATCAAGGTGCATGATCACGTGGTTATAACAACAACAACCTCGCCCACTCCAAAGTAAGTATTATTTGATATTTTCCTTAATATACGATGGATTTTGATGAAATATGGCGCAGCAAACGCGTCTTCATGAGCTGCATTTGGTGGTCCAGGGAGTTCGGCACAGATTTATGTCGTTTTTGCGAAGAATCGATTTCCGTGTCAGAGACACGGAAATCGATTCTTCGCAAAAACGACAGAAGTTTGGGCGAAAATAGAACCATCAAATGCAGTTTAACAAGACGCGTTTGGTGCGCAATATTACATCAAAATCCGTTACGTAATAAGGACACTATACAATAATACGTACTTTCAATGAGATGGATTCTGGAAATGTCACTTGTTGTTGTTGTTAGTACCACGTGATCATACACCTTGTGAATTAGCCTGTATAAATGTTCCGAGCCAAGCTTACATGTACACAGCTGAGACACGCCATGTGAGTTTGTACCTTCAGACATCTGCGTAATTTTATTAAATACGTTTACAACATTTACAATAAATAAAGTAAAAAATTGACAAAAGTGTCAGGGTATTCTGAACATTTTGTCAATTTGTGACGCTATTTAAGGAAAATATTGTAAATTTTGTAAACATATTTTATGAAATTACGCTGATGTCCGAAGGTACAAATCGCATGACGTGTCACAGTTATGTTTATGTGCAGGATAAAGTTCCTGCGATTGCCTATAATGAAGGATCGTAGCTAGTTATCTCCCGTTGAATTTATGTATAGAAATCCGATCCAAATTGTGTAGTTTATGACCTTATTGCTTGTAAAAAGAACGAATGTAGCAAAATTTGTTCTGAAAATGAGTCAATATAGTGATTTCGACTAAAGTTGATCCAAATCATCCTACATATATATACGCAATCTGATCTGGGACTACATTATTTGCCAGATTCACACTTTTTCACACTTATTACTGTTATTGCAACCAGTGTAGACCCAGATCAGACTGCACATATGTGCAGTCTGATCTGGGTCTACTCTGTTCGCAAAACTAAATTGTTGTTTTATTCAGTATTAAATAAACACTGAAATACATAATAGGACCGGATCTCTATAAATAGATTTGCAACGGGAAACAACTAGCTACGATCCTTCATTGACTAAATTTAGTATACTTATTTCTACTTTTTCCACGTAGAGTGCTTGTGGATCAGCTGTATTTTGTCTTATCGCACCAAACTTGCTGTTTGTATTCATCCCATATTATATGAGATACATGTGTATCTTGGTTTCCCTGGAGGCCATTTTGAAAGCAACTTGATTTCCACCAGTAAAAGTTATAACGTTGAACGTTTCATTGGTTATCTTCTAATTAGTGATTCGTAACATTTGTTCCACCATTGATCTGTGTGAGTATCACATGTCGGGATACGGCCAAAACTATGTGCATATGAGGCCATTTTACAATTAAAATATATGTTTATTGTTCTTTGTGTGCAAATGGACTTGACCCGGGCATACGTAGATGCGGATAAGTATATTATTAAACTGGTATGATGATCGAGACATGGAGAAAACCAGCTTCGAATGGCGGACATTTTGAAATTCAACATGAGATAATCTTGTATTACAGTCGAAACTCTCTACGCCGGACACAGAGACAGGTTAGTTGTGCTTGTTTTATGTAGGTTTCATTGATTGGCCCGTAGCAAGTCTCTGTCCAAAATTTATATCCCAGTAAACTCCCACGCCGAACTACTTTCCGTAACCGTGAGGCGCAGTTAAAATAATTCTTAAGAAAACGGAAAATAAACAGTTTTTCTTTATGAATTTATTTCAAATGCTGGAATTATTTCCGGCCTTCGTCCAGTATTCCCGCGACTTTTCCAAGTTTATACCCCGATAAATTCCACAAAAAGGCCATTCATTCCTATAATAACAGCAAACAACAACGCGTTTCTTGAAGTGGTCATCCGTCTGTTTTACAGTGGAACCTCTCTAAACCGGACACCCTGGAGAGCTCCCAGGGTGTCGGGTTTATAGATGTTGCACTGTATTGCGATTAGCTATGCTTCCTGGCTCTGGCAACATAGTATATCTGCACTACACTACAAGTACAGTCGAACCTGTGCTAAAAACCATCTCCGAATAGCAATCACCTCGCTGTAAAGGCCACAATTTTGTTGTCCCAATGGCACAATTACTATATAAATGACCCTGTGAATAAAGGCCACCTGTGAACAAAGGCCAGAATTTTCACTTCCCATGACTGGCCTTTATTCACAGGTTTGACTGTACATGCATATGAGTAGCATGTATCAAGAGAGTGACTAACATAATTTTGCATTACAGCCATTTTGATATCAGGCATTGTAAACCGGAAGGAAGCATTTTTTCGATTGTCTCCGCGGCTCATTTGTTTTACTTCAAAACCCTCTTTCCAAAGCTCATGCTTTCCGCCGGAAGTGTACTACTTTTGCAAGTATCGATCCCACTATAGATCATCAGGGATGCACGAGTGCACAAACAGACGAGGAGCTGGACTGGCCAGTAGCCTATTTCACCAACATTGTAAAGTATACTTTTCTAGCAAAGTATACTTTGAGGGAGAAATTTTCAGTTTTATGATAAATTTATAAATTTTTATTATACTGGATGTAATAAATTCCGTATAATAATTATGCATGCTTTTAATCATAAAACATATGCAGTCGTTAGTTCTAGATGAAATAATGCATTTCAGGAAAAATAAATGATTACTCCCTCAAAGTATACTTTGTTAGAAAAGTATACTTTGCAGTTTTGATGAAATCGGCTACAGAGCTACCACATGCCACATTTCCCCAACGACAGTCACATATTAAGTATACGTCTGTGACTGGAGAAATGGGGATTATGAGTGTATCTACCAGTGTAGATCCAGATCAGCCTATGCACCCGCACAGTCCGATAAAGATCTGCCCTGTGAGTCATTTACATCAATGAAACACCCGTCATGCATCTAACAAGCATAGATATCGTTATAAGGCTACAGGACTGTTTTATTTAATAATGAGCTACATGTACACCGTCACAAATCCCGTAAGACAATTTCTCTAGCCACAGCCACATATATGTGTTGCTGCCTATGCCCGGAGATTGATAACGCGATATACACAAACAGTATTACTCAGAAGATGAAAACTCTTTAACCCTTTCAACCCTAAGGAACTGGAATGGACTGTGATATGCTAATGTTCAGACCAATCCAATGGTCACAAAATGATTTTCAGATTCGTCCATTTATGAAAAAGGGGTTGTTTTTGTTCTAAGAAATATAAAAATTACTTGCAAAAAGTTCAGATCCTGATGAGACGGCTCGTTACGAGCCGGCTCATCTGGATCTGCACTTTTTGCATAAACCGATATAGCGGGATTTCGGGTTCAAAGGGTTAACTGCTTATAAGCGTCCGATTTGGAAGAAAGTGTTAGAGTTGCATGTTTGAATGTGTGTAGTCATATAACAAAAAGGAGGCAAGGCTGTGGTGGTGGTGGTAAGGTGTTCTCATTACTCACTACAATGCGAAATAACAGAATTTAAAATATGTTATTATCCGTTGACTGGTCGGACAGATATCGGAGTAGATGAGTCCAGATTGGTAGGCAGATTTAGATAAACATCAACTAATGCATTGCTGTGTCGTTACGTCTTGTGATATTGGTCATAGAGACAGTAGGTTGACATGACTCTAACACCCAGTGTAAATACACATTGAACGTTCGGCTATATGCAAAGGCTTTGTCATACGGATTAACCTGTTGTACGGCCATGGTAAAGGTAAGGATGCATACATTTATTTGTTATACTATCTGCCGCAAGGTGAATGATCACGTGGTTACAACAACAACAACAACGTCGCCCACTCCAAAGTAAGTATTATTTGATATTTTCCTTAATATGCAACGGATGTTGATGAAATATGGCGCAGCAAACGCGCCTTCATGAGCTGCATTTGGTGGTCTATGGAGTTTGGCACAGACTTATGTCGTTTTTGCGAAGAATCGATTTCCGTGTCGGAGACACGGAAATCGAATCTTCGCAAAAACGACAGAAGTTTGGGCGAAAATAAAGAGACCACCAAATGCAGCTTAACAAGACGCGTTTGATGCGCCATATTTCATCAAAATCCGTTACGTAATAAACACATTATAAAAGAATACGTACTTTGAATCGGTACTTGTTTTCGTTGTTAGTACCACGTGATCATACACCTTGTGCCGAATCTGAGTCGATATTTTCAGTGTTGTGTTTATGTTTAACCCGTTCACGCCTAAATAAATGGAATGCACTCTTCCATGTGGACCTTTGAACTATTCCATTAGAAATATCAGAACACATAAACACATGATGAGTATATGTTGAAGCTGTACTGATCACTGCAGCAGTTTCATATACAGACTTATTACACTACTGTCTGTTCCACGTTTTGCTGCCGACAAACTTTTGGCTATTAAGCACATTAAATCTAAATAAATATTTAAAAGTAAGTACTTTTTCATCAATAACCAAAAAGTCACCCTCCCCAAAAAATAACAAAAAGTCACCCTCCACAAACACATTTATTTGATAAAATTCCATCAAATATTGATGTTATTGCGACAAAACGATTTTCCTATGGGAATTTAACATGGGGAGTCAATTTCCAAAACATTTCGTTTTTTGATCCTGGCGAGATAGCTTGAAAATTATGTAATTAAGAAAACAAAAAGTTAGATTTTGAAAATCGGTCCACAAATAAAAAAATATTTAAAAAAATCTATTTTCAGCCCCCATGTTAAATTCCCATAGGAAGGGTGAATTCCCTTTTTGGGGAGGGTGAATTTTTTGTTATTGATGAAAAAGTACTTACTTTTAAATATTTTTTACATTTAATGTGTTTAATAGCCAAAAGTTCGTCGGCAGCAAAACGTGGAACAGACAGTAGTGTATATTGATGTTTAATCATCTTGTTATTATACTGCGAAAGATCGTTTTAAATGCAATACATCAAGATCCGTGGCTACATGTTCTCTAATTAGGCTATACAAATAATAATACATCACCTTGTTGTTCCGAAACCGTATTCCCTTAATTTCAGATGGCACCACACACTATAGAAACCGCCTTATGGTGCCTTGGTGTGATCCATGGTGTAACATCGACACTCACAGTGTCGGCACAATCATGGAACAGCAAGGTGGAATATTTCCAGCCGGTTACTATCAACTGTACGTCGGATGTGAACGCCACAGTTAAAGTTTGGATCCTGCCTTCATGGGGTTTTATTGATGCTACAAATGCTACAGCGGGAGATAACCACCTTCAACTAATAAACAATGGTACCGGTTTGCACATTAGTAGAGTAGACGATGGCGATTTCGGAATTTACATTTGCGTGATAGAATCTCCCAGTGGTGATATAAAGATTGTGAAGAATGGTATCAACGTGGATGGACCGTATTATAGTCCGGAAATCACCGACAGGTACAAGAAGAACGCGGCGATTGGTGGTGTAGCGGCGGGAGTCATGTTTATTGTGTTGTTATCATTGTGGCTAATGTGCAGTAAACTGGGCAAAAGTCGATCGACATTGAAACTGAGTAAGGGTGAAGATGATGTAAACACCACCCAGGTCAGTGTACAGGTAATAGCCATGACTATCAGGGGAAGTGGTGCTAACGCAGTTGCAAATAATTCCAGCATTTATGACGCAGGTGGTATACTAGACAGCAACATATATGATCAAGCTGACGGTCTGAACAAACTTCGAGAAGACCGTGATGTTACAACCACTTCAACAATCGAACACCGTAACACAACAACAATGCCTAATGTTAATCGTACTGATTCTAGTCTATATCAATCAATCGCTGACGTTAACACTGGATCAAATGGAACAACGACAACACAACAGTTACTACAGAAGGCTGATTGGACTATAACCGAGATGACTGATGAGGACAAACTGAAAATCGATACAAATGGTCCAATATACCATAATATACCTGGACGGCCCGAAGCAGCCAATAATTCTCTTGTTCATAATGATGATACCATACCATCTCAGACTGCGACAGAGAGAGACGGGGGTGGCTTCATTATCGTTTCTGAATCGTATTCCGATATACACTACAGTGCTGCCAACCTCATAACCCATGACAGAGCAGTGCATGGACCGGATGACGATGTCATATATGCCAAGCCAATTAAACCCCGCCGTAAACAAGGTGACGTTCACAATGATATTACACAGACAGTTGAGGGAGACATTGTTCTGGAAAGTAACGGTGCCAAAGTTGTCGTGACAAGCTCACCCAATACGGACGCGGAACAGCGTCCACTTGAAGAGGGTATTAATGAGAAAGGTGCCGAACTCATTCTAACAACAGGCATACAGTTGAACCCCTCTAAACCGGACACCCGGAAAATATAGATGTTTACCTTAGATGTGTTTCGCTGTTATGTATCTCTGATTACAATGACACTTCATGATTGCAAAACACTAAAATGTGTCATGAAGTGCTCACATGTCTGATTTACAGAGGACATCTCCAAACATCTCCCAGGGTGTCCGGGTATAATAAATCGGTCCCCGAGAAATAAACTTGAACAAACCATATTTGAACTCAGTGTCGGCATTCAAAGACAAAGTCATCCAAGTTCAAATGGGTCAGGGAAAAAATAAGGAATTGGGTAGAAATGGTTTCGTGCGGTTATTCGCCTTGGGCAAACGCCCCATCCTCAGCCAACCCCACAAAAAAACTGACGTGTTGTATTATTACTTCATTTGAGTCCTGCACAGTAGAGCCTCTCTAAACCAGGGGCCTATTTCATCAACATTGCAAAGTATACTTTTCTAGCAAAGTATACATTGAGGGAGAAATTTTCAACTTTAGGATAAATTTATTATTTTTTATTATACTGAATTTATTACATTATCACAGCCATTTTGGCTGTGATAATGTAATACATTCAGTATAATAATTCTGCATACTTTTAATCATCAAATATATGCAGTCGTTAGTTATATATGAAATAATGCATTTCAGGAAAAATAAATGATTACTCCCTCAAAGTATACTTTGCTAGAAAAGTATGCTTTGCAATGTTGGTGAAATCGGTTACTGATTTCTAGAAAACAACAACTAAATGCTTTTGATTAGTTTCCATGAGGGTCTTCATAAATATGGCTGTGAATGTAGAACCTGGGCTTATGTGATAGCTCCTGATCGAATAACACTCCTGTAGCCCGATAACGATCTATATTGCGTGTTAGAGACATGGCGTGTGTTTCATTGATGGAATGTGAAATAGTATAGTTCCTGATCAGAATGTCGGGATGCGCATGCTGATCTGGATCTACAGTGGTAGATAAACCCTATTTCTCCAGTCACATGCAGTATGCATGTTTATGATTACGAAGCACGTACCTGGAGTGCTGATAGCCCCAAATTACACCTCTCAGGGTGTCCGGTTTGGAGGGGTCCCGTTGTAGTATGTAAATAATTAGAGATAACAGTCCGTGCTTATAGACCTTCTATTTCCTGATACATGTTTGATATAAACAGAATTAATGTCGCCAACGTAGAGTACTTTATGTCTTTGTCCACTCGCGGCTGGGTAAGTCCTTACGCAATGTACTGTATGTCTTTGAACACGCTGGTTGGTAATCCCTTACGTGATTGCAGCTGCCGTGACAACTCTGAAACAAATGGGGTATATGGAATACGTGGTTCCTGATTCATATACAGGTACAGTGGAACCTCTCTAAACCGGACACCCTGGGAGGTCCCCAGGGCGTCCAGTTTAGAGAGGTTCCACTGTAATTAAGCACTCGATGGCCGATTTTCGTCATTTTCTGTTATGAACAGACAGGGCAATGACATGAATTACACAGAAACCCATCTAGACACAATGGGGTCATCAGGGTGTTCGGTTTAGAGGGGTTAGACTGTACGTATATGCATATGATTTATCATGAGCGTAACCAACATTGTTAAAAGGGGGTTCGACTTTCAGCTGTGAAGTAACCGAAATATGTAAGATTTCGGTTGCTTCATAGTACTGGAATTACTTTTATTTCCAGAAGCCAAATGCTGTATTCCGGCATGTTTAGACAAGAACTAGCTCATGGGCAAATACTTTTGGGTCAAGTTATGAAGCATATTTCTGAAAATTGGAACTTTGCAATAACTTTGGCGCCGATTCACTTAGTTTCGTTGGTAGGGTATTGGAATAAAATAATGTCTGCTCATTCATGCAGTAAAATGGCTATCACGGACTACAATAAATTAAAAAATAAAAAACCTACTAGCCCCAAAGGGGGTTTGTACGAACCCATGGAACCTTGCCTGATGACACCCTTCAGTGGGGTCAGCGTGTAAAGTGCACACACGAACGAACACGACAGGTTGGGTTCCAACCTGTCGTGTTCGTTCGTGTGTGCACTTTACACGCTGACCCCACTGTAGTTTATGTCAAATTGAGCACAACAATAAATATATTAAATCGCGTAGTAAATAGTAATAATACGACGTAGGCTTTGAACACAGCATAGACAACAATAGTATGAAACACTATTTTAAATCGAAAGAAGGTGCGTTTCCATCTGAAGTTCACCCGCTCACATGATCTGCATCATGTGTTACGTGAGTCATGCTTGACTTAACAATTGACACGTATAGGTACGGTCGGGTTGGGCACACCAAAACATACAACGGTGTTATGCCTAACCGACGGGTGGGGTTTTTTTTTTAAATTAATTTTCATATTTTTGAGAACAAAACATAGCCCCTTTTCATAAATGGTCTAGTCGGAAAATTATTCTGTGACGGTTAGATTGGTTGCAAAGTTAACATATCAAAATCCATTCCAGTTTCTTAGGGTGAAAGGGTGAACACATATACAAGCATCCCATATTGTTTAATACTGTGGACAACACTAAATCTCTGAAAACATACGTTTCATCTCTATGAAAAAAATAGGACCGGTAGGCAGGTGCGATCGCGTAGCGAGCCCCACACTACCGCAACAGTTTTGTCTCAAACAAGAATCTCACACATTACCACAATAGTTTAGTCTTAAACTTACGGTTCCTTGCTACACTTGAATCCCACACAGCACCACAACAATTAGTTGCGAACAGTAACTGTTGCAATCTATTCCCGTGCCGTCCGTCGCAAACGGTGCGCGAGTAGAGTACACTAGCTACTGTTCACAACTACACAACAGTGTCGTCCCAAACTTACGGTTCTTTGACACACATGAATCCCACATTGTCATCGCAGTTCGGTCTCCCCTCCAACATATAGGCGTCGTTGGCGTGGCTGGTCATACAGTAGTTGGTGTCGCTGACCAGGGATGGTTGACCAGAGACCCAGAAGTTGTTGTCGAAGGTCGAAGTGTCCAGCCAGGAGAAATTGCTCGCCGTACCGCTATAGTAGGCCAGGGTGCCCGCAATGTGCCATCTGATCTCCGTCTGGGTCGCTGGATATTATAGACATAAACATAGACTTATACACACAAGATATTACGTCCTTTGAATGAACGCCCTAATAAATATTTCATCATAAATACTTCCTCTGTGTTGCTGGATATTATAGCAATAAGCATCGACTGATCTGGATCTACACTGGTCGCTAAACCCATAAGCCCAATTTATCTTGTCATAGCCACATATTAGTCACGTGTTTCAATTTTCACCGATATCGGTGAAAATTGAAACACGTGACCGATGTCGGATACCTATGTACCGATATCGGTGAAAATAGAAATAACCCAGCAGTCCTAGCATCGTCATATATTATAGGAATGAATGGCCTTTTTGTGGAATGTATCGGGGTATAAACTTGGAAAAGTCGCGGGAATACTGGACGAAGGCCGGAAGGCCTCGTCCAGTATTCCCGCGACTTTTCCAAGTTTATATCCCCGATAAATTCCACAAAAAGGCCATTCATTCCTTATAATTCCAGCATTTGAAATAAATTCATCAAGAAAATGTGTTTATTTTCCGTTTTGAATTATTTTAACTGCGCCTCACGGTTACGGAAAGTAGTTCGGCGTGGGAGTTTACTGGGATATAAATTTTGGACAGAGACTTGCTACGGGCCAATCAAATGTTAGGGAATTGTGTAAATATTGTTGTGCTGGAATTATCTTCAATTAAACCACGTTACACAGGGCCATGAAGAAAACACGTTTTTATTTGTTATAGTATTTTTTCGAGAAATCCTGATTACTTTTACTTCATTTATGGAAAATGTGTTAAATCCTTTAAACATCAGTGACAAAGGATATCCTGGCGTACGCCATACAGCCTGATACTAGAAACACAATCATCCGTGTATCTAGCGTGGGGCCGCATACTATTGAGACAAGACATGCGATTGTATACTTACGGACATCTGCGATATTTCATGAAATATATTTACAGAAAATGGGAAATTTTCCGTAAATGACTTCAGCAGTTGACACAAATTTCAAAGTACATGCGCATGTCCTCTGAAATTTTCGTCACCTTTTGACTTCATCTATGAAAAATTTGTTACGTTTTGTAAATGTATTTCATGAAATAACGCGGTTGTCAGAAGGTACAAAATCGCACAGCTTCTCTCAATGTTTGTGTTATTGTACGTACTCTGCAACGTGCGGTAGTAGGCGATAACTTTTCCATCGGCAACGTCCTCGACCTTGGCCAGTGTAGCACCGTAACCTTTACAGTATGTCTGCAGATATATAAAACAATTGCCAGGCCCGTACGCAGGATTTTCTATTGGGGGGTGCGTCAGGAGGGTGCGTCAGGGGCGAGCCCCATGTAGTGGCGCAAGTACGCTAGGGGGGTACCCCCCTAGCGTACTCGCGCCACTACATGGGGCTCGCCCCTGACGCACCCTCCTGAAATTTGTTAAACCTAGATCGCCTGAAATGCACTCTCCTGCATTTTATGTCATTTAAATTGGGATTTCAACGGTGGTAAATTGTGACATTTTCATGCAAATTACCTGCGTACGGGCCTGATTGCTGCATGTTTTTGAAATAGTGCGGTAGGAGAATGAACTAGCTAGTACATGTTTACAATGTGTTTTTGCTGAAAAATAACATAACCCATAGTGTACTAGACTACGTGTAATGAACGTTATCACTAGAAAACTGGGTATGTGTTTAGTTACAAGGTGTGGGATCACGTGTTTCCGAACGGCTTGACGTCATGTCTTTTAGATTTGTTGACAGTATATTTCCTTTAATATCTTTCTAATGGAATGGTATATTTTTTCTGAAATATACCGGAGCAAATGCGATACACGTTGCCCTTTATTTTTAGGCGGCTTTAATCTCATAATTATGTCGTTTTGACGAAGAATCGGTTACCGTAAATAAAAACTACAGCACGTGTACGCAAGAAATAAATGGTACTCGATTCTTTGTGAAAGTCATAAGTTATTGAAAATAACTTTCAGAGCACACATAAAACACATATACCATCATATTTGGTGCGCTACATGTCATCAAAATCCGTCGGTTTGTCAGGAAGATTGTAATGAAAATCTACTGTAAAATTGACGTCACAGCTTAAGTCACGTCGGAAAATCGGGTTCGGAAACCACGTGATCCCACACCTTGTTAGTCAGAGACATAGAGAGATGGGTAACTTAAAATCCTTGGTTCAGTACAGTTACAAGAGTTTAATATTCAATATATAGAATCTAACATTCAGTTTGTGCTGATTTAATATGATATTATTTATAAACTCATTGACTGATACAATAACAAACTCAGCACTGCCTCGGTTGTTACTTAATAAGTAAACTCGCTTAATGCATATAATATTAGATCACCACTCAAGTACATGTATATGGAACGCCAAATATATACATAAACTCAAATAATTAATGCTAGCTATTTAGAGCTAGCACCAAATCATTTGAAGAGCTCTCTAAAGCATTTAGAGCTAGCAATAATTAATTGAGTTTATGTAGATTTGGCGTTCCATACAAGTACGATCCTCTATATAAACTATGTTCATGGTGCCTTGACACTATCAAATTTATATTGTGCTAAGGCATAGTGAAGATGCTATGCATTTTTTTAACGCGTGAAATCTTAGCAACAACTCATTGCCGTACATGACAACGCAAGCGCGTAGTGGTGCTTAAGCCTAAAATATGTAATTATCCCGTCAACACAGTGCGTATGTGCAGTGAAACACGGTGCCGTGAAACATTTTTGATATCTGTCAATATGACCTAATAACTGCGTATGAATATGTGCTATTCGATTCTCCGATTTGGAGGATGCGGCTGGGGTTATTTTTTGCATTTTAAAGCTATTTGTAGTGTTGACGGGATAAGAATATCAACTTAGTGCCGTGAACGGGAAACAAATATCTGGCGTGGCACAGAAAAGGTATGGGCTCGGTAGAGCCTCGCCCATCCCGTTTCCTAAGCCTTGCGATATATTTTTTCCCATTCACGGCACTAACCTACTATTCTCGATATGCAAAGGCGGATTTTGAGTGTGGAGCATGGGCCGTCCACCAGAAAATAAATCACAAAAAGTGGCTGTTGTGGCGGTGTCGACGGCCGTGTAAGGACACACATGGAGCGACTGATGACACACACACAGTCATGTGTCAACAACAATAGATACGTTCTACGCCATAGATATTGCGGGTGCGTCGTTTGTACGTTCTTCTTTTGTAGCAAAATAGAATTATACATACCGATTAATTAAAACTGCACCAAAAAAATGAACACTACTAAAGACATTATACAATTGCAGACACCCAATAATGAATTCATACCGATAGTTTTCAGTTAATATATTAAATGGTAGACCGCAAAACATATTGACATAATCATGTAATATCAATAATTGGTGTTCTCTGAGATGGGGGCGGGGGGGGGGATACTAAATTGAATAATGTTAGAATTTTGTACCAATTTTCAACATCCAACATTTCTTGTCTGAGTGTGTACAGTCGATCCTCCACGAATGGCCACCTCTCTACAACAACACACTGTCTGTAACAGCCGCTATTTTATATCCCAAATGGATGATTTCCTCTCCATCTAACCCTTAGACCGACAAGCACGAAACTTGTCGTCTGATGTTGCTTTAGCATTCTTTCGCATTAACAACATGTTTTGACAGCACTTTAGAATCATTTCCATTGAAAATGATTCTAAAACACTGTAAAATCATGTATTTGATGAGAATTATTGAAAAATAAATAAACATCAGACGACAAAATTTAATTCAACATTAACCTCCCTACAACAGTCACCTCTCAAAAACAGCCAGTTGTGCGTCTTCCCATGGGTGGCTGTTGTAGAGAGGTTGCACTGTACATGTATTTTACTTTCGATGTCGATCCCCCAAGGACACATAAAATCACTAACTCCACAGGCCCCTCCCCATAGAAAAAATGTTTATATTGAGGTAATAAAATCAGAATTTGGCAAGGTAGACTTATTATTATTTTCGAAAATGTATGTACAACGTTGACTATTTTCGTATGCGTATTTAACCCTTTCACCGCTATCTTAATTTTTTGTCGTCTGCTGTTCATTTCCTATTTTCCATTTTTATTATCAACAACATGTTTTGACATCACTTTAGAATAAATTACAACATGCTTTGACAGCACTTTAGAATCATTTTCATTGGAAATGATTCTGAAGTGCTGTCAAATCATGTTTTATTGAGAAATAAGAAAGATATAAAAGAAACAGCAGACGACAAGTGTTGTGTGTAGTGGTCTAAGGGTTAATAAGTTTAAAGCTGGGGTCCCATTGAGTAGACACAAACTGTTATTTATAGGAATATATGAATCTATATATCGCGGGCCGATTTTTATATTGTGACGAACAGTCCCGAATTCCAAGACGCACGTGGGACTGTTCGTCGCAATGCCGTCCCCGGTCGAACAGTCATTTGCACGAACACTGATTGGGACGAACGAGCCCGTAGCCGAAAAAAATACGTCTTGCAGTATTACAACCTCTAATGTGAGAGTCCATGTTTAATCGTCCAAATTATATCGGCAGAAAACGTGGAACAGACGATAGATATAAGGGTATGTGGCAGTGGTTGTGGGTAGATTTACTGAATATTACAGAAAGTAAATATAGTCAGCCGTGAAATTCGAAAAACCCGACCTGGTGACAGGTACTCACCACACCAGAATCACGAAGCGTCACTCCTAAAGGCAATACAATTAGTATTAATCTTACTACTTTTATCATGTTTATAACCGGATTCAACTCGCAAGTAGCAAAAACGTCAACAATGTACAGTGGGGTCAGCGTGTAAGTGCACACACGAACGAACACGACAGGTTGGAACAAACCTGTCGTGTTCGTTCGTGTGTGCACTTACACGCTGACCCCACTGTAGCTGAGGGCCATCTAGGGATATCGGGATTCGGATAAAGATGAACCCCATTGTTACCTTTACCCTTCGCATGCTCCAAACTACGGAGCCCCGCAGTGGACATGTTTTTTTTTTCTTAATTCGTTCCCTCGAAATAACAATTCGTTCCCTCAATTCAATAATTCGTTCCCTCGAATTAACAATTCGTTCCCACGATATAAAAAATTCGTTCCCTCAAATTAACAATTCGTTCCCTCGAAATGACAATTCGTTCCCATAATTTAATAATTCGTTCCCTCGAATTAACAATTCTTCCCCAGGAATTAACAATTCGTTCCCGTGGGAACGAATTGTTATTTCGTGGGAACGAATTGTTAAATTGAGGGAATGAATTGTTAAATTGATGGAACGAATTGTTAAATCGAGGGAACGAATTGTTATTTCGTGTGAACGAATTAATAAAAAATAATCTACGTCTCCTGCGGGGCTCCGTACCAAACCAACCGCTCAGGGTTGTGAGTAGCATGGTGCTTGCAGAGCTCCATATAAGGTGCGTATTGGCGTATGTATATTGCGAACTTATTTTTAGCAGAATACGCATTGATTATCAAAAGTGGGAGTACAAAATACTCACTGCAATGTGAAAATACGCAGTGAACATTCTATAATAAAGTTCAAAATGTGCTTGGTTGAGCTGCAAAAAGCACTGTTTGCTTTTTACAATTCAACTACATGCAAGTACATTTTCAACTTTCTTATTGTATTTTCACTACTCAATTCGAAAATAAATGCGTATTTTCACATTGCGGTTATTATTTTGTACTCCCACATTGAATTTGAAATCTGGGTCGGAATATAATACGCTTTATGCAAAACTTATCTGGAGCTCTGCTGCTTGCATGCACTACTTACAATTGCGTCGTAGAATTTCGACTTGTGTTTATCTGGCGTCATAATGAGACACGTCCCTTTGTTTCCGATGGACTCCATTCCTGGCCCGGCGCCATTGGAGCAATCTACAATGACGAAAATGGGGTCAACACTGGCGCTTCACTCCGCGCCGGCTTAAAATGTTTCACATCAAACTAGGCGCCGGGTTACTGACGAATTCCCATTCAGCTATATACAGGAAATACTGTATAAACGCATTTTCGTCTAGTAACCGGCACAAGGAATTTCCGCCGATTACTAGTCGAAACATACGTTTATGTGATATTTCAATGTAGAGTCAGGAGCTCTAGTCAGGAAACAGGTGTATTTTTCTCGACGTGAAACATTGTGCGCCGGCGCGGAGTGAAGTACCAGTGACACCGACGAACTCAGAAAATGTCAGCAGCGGTTCGGTGTATGCGACTGAACCTTTCAAAGAATTGTCTGCAGATATCCTTGCCTAGCGATTTAAGGTAGGCGTCACTTCCATTCCATTCTGGGAACGCCTTGTACAAGGTGCATCACCACGTGGTTAAAACAACAACAACAGTGGCTGAAAGTGTTGAATTCTTGAAAGTATTATTGGATATTTTCCTTAATATGAAACGGATTTTGATGAAATATGGCGCAGCAAACGCGTCTTCATGAGCTGCATTTGGTGGTCCATGGAGTTTGGCACATACTTATGTCGTTTTTGCGGAGAATCGATTTCTGTGTCGGAGACACGGAAATCGATTCCTCGCAAAAACGACAGAAGTTTGGGGGAAAATAAAGATACCACCAAATGCAGCTTAACAAGACGCGTTTGATGCGCCATATTTCATCAAAATCCATTACGTAATAAAGACACTATAACAGAATACGTACTTTGAATCCGATGGATTCTGGAAATGTCAGTACTCAGTTGTTGTTGTTAGTACCACGTGATCATACACCTTGTTGTAAGGTCAATGGACAATATAATACAATATCCATCTAAAAAGAACAGCCATAGATGATCCAATATGCCTTAGTATAGCATTTACGACCTTATGTTACCAGACCATCGACATATGGAAGCCTTCTTAGCTACACAATCACACAGCTTTATATTAGCGACATTTCGTGCATTTGTGCCTTCGCAGGTCACGTAGAAACGAACTGACGAATTGTTCCCGACAAGTCTCCATAATATCACGCCGCATTATAGAAACAACATTTCTACCCCGCTCCATACCTCTCACGAGGGTAGCAATTTAACCCCATCTCCTTAATATAACGCATGGAAGAGTGATTTTTGCAATCGGTTTGATATGTTAACGATATAAAACTGTCAAAGCTGTATCAATAAATGATTAATAAAGAACATACACATGCAGAAATTTATTTTACCGTGTCAATGTGTTTACCTGACATTTACATGTATATCTTGTAAATTTGAAAGCTTTATTTCGTTATGTTGAATGTTGAACAACAATTAGAGAAAAGATAACTTCCATGGGAAAATGATTTCTGTGTTCTATTATTTTTGGCAATTTACAAGTTCTACATCAAAGAGTATTTGTTTAAATGTATAAAATATACTGTTTACTAAAATGTTACCTACATGCAACAGGTTTGGGTATGCACTTCGGTTGCTCACATTTTTTGAATGGGTCAAATTGTAGCCGTAGATAACATATCGGAGGCGAATTAGTGTAGCTGGCCGCATGAGTGCACTAGACGGACAGGAATTAGACTTATAATTCCAGCACAAAAATATTTACACAATTCCCTAAAATTTGATAGGCCCGTAGCAAGTCTCTGTCCAAATTTTATATCCCAGTAAACTCCCACGCCGAACTACTTTCCGTAACCGTGAGGCGCAGTTAAAATCATTCTTAAGAAAACGGAAAATAAACACATTTTCTTGATGAATTTATTTCAAATGCTGGAATTATAAGGAAAGAATGGCCTTTTTGTTGAATTTATCGGGGATATAAACTTGGAAAAGTCCCGGGAATACTGGACGAGGCCTTCCGGCCTTTGTCCAGTATTCTTGCGACTTTTCCAAGTTTATGCCCCGATACATTCCACAAAAATGCAATTATTTCCTATAATGACAACTCAGTAAACTCCTAGTCTCGTGGCGCGTCACTTATCCTGGGCGCATGCGCACTTACCGACGTTACAGGCGCCGGGACAACCGATTCGGTAGCCTACGTCACTACAGTTCGCATATTTCTCCGAGACACGACATATTTCCGGCGTCGCCGTCGTAGCATAGGGGTTTATCGTCGCAGCTCCGCCTGAAATGTGGCTGAATTGTGACTGGCAAAATGGGGCTTAGGCTAAACAAAAGTCTTGTGGTGCAGGCAACCCGACCCTACCGATGAATATGCCGCCGATCCTAGAATTTGTTGGCCCTTTGAAAAAGAATTAATTTTCGAACATTAAAGTTGACTTTTCGCACTTGATGCCATGATTTTCGGGAGGGTGACTTTTTTGTTATTGATGAAAAGTATTTATATATATATATATTTATTTTTTTTACATTTAATGTGTTTAATAGGCAGAAAACGGAACAGAGAGTAGTTTTTTTCGGCTTTGTATTGTAATTTTATGCATTTATAGTGACGATGGCTGAAAGTACAACGGTAAATATATATAAAAGTATCAATAAGTGAACAAAAATAAGTTAAATATTTTTTTTGCTCCGTTACAACAGGAGCAAAAAGATTCTTTAACTTATTTTTTCACTTATTGATACTGTTAGGCATATTTAATGTATGTATAGACCTTGGTCCATTACTTCAACATGTTGTGCTTGTGGCGTTTATCGCCAGTCGAGTGACATATCTGTGACTATGTTGGGGGTCTGATCAGGGCCTACAAAGGACGTCATTCTGTGAAACTGACGGGGATTACGTCCCTCAAGAATATGTATGAATTTTCATAAGTATCCACGCATGTCCTGAGGTACTTTTTATCAACCGGTGGCCCATACTTAAATTGAGACAAGCCATGTGATTTTGTACCCAAGATGTGCGATGTTTTATTAACAATATTTACAGAAACTTTAATATTTTCTGCAAATGAAGTTGAAAGCTGACGACATTTCCTATTCCGCATTTACCTGGAACAATTCATCAACTTTAGACGTCATTTACGGAAAATATCGTATCTTTTTTTTATGAATACTATTTTGTCTGTAAATTTCAAAGCAAATGTGGAGTCGTATTCCGTATGCGCCCTGAACAGTTTGTAAAGTTCTGGGGGCCGTTTCACTAAACTTCGTACGACTAAAATGTTCGTATGTGCAAATTTAGGATCGTCTGGAAATTTCAATTGATGAATTTACATTTGTTGAGCAGCTCAATAAATGTAAATCCAACAATTGTTTACAAGAAAACATTGTTAATGTGAAATTTGCTGACTATTATAATTTTGCGCTTACGAACATTTTAGTCGTACGAAGTTTAGTGAAACGGTCCTCTGACGTCATTGACGGAAAATATTGTAAATGTTGTAAATAATTTCATGAAAATCGCACATCCTTGGTACAAATCATATGAATTGTCTCTGTTGAGATACGTACCAACCCGTACTAGAAGCGTGATGCTCAAGCAGAACAGTACGCCGTGGCATCCTGAAAATGTATTCATTACACAGTAACAATGTTTTCACGTGTACTTAATACCACGTAAGCTGGATTGAGTTTAATCCTTTCAACCCTAAATAAATGGGAGTGGATTGTGATATGTTACTTTTCCCACTTATCAATTAGTCATCAAATCCGTTCCAGCCTTGTCCATTTATTAAAAGGCGGTGTTTTTCTCTCTCTAATAATACGCCCAGATGGCCGCGGCCCGCATGTTGAGCCCGCCGAGGCATTTGATGGTCTCAGAGTGTATTTATTTGAAGCTTGAATTAAGGGTTGTCGAGATATAAGGTATGTAAATGGTTTAATGCAAACTTTAGTCATTTGACCCTGATCTTGGGCATGTGGGCCACATGGGTGGGCTATAGAATGAAAATATGGATGATAATAAAGAATTATTTAAAGTTTGAAGTAAATCGAAGTCTTGCGGAGATATAAGGTATGTACAAACTTTAACGTTTGGATGTTGGAAGTAAATCGGAGTAAGTGTTGTGGAGATTTAAATTTTGACAAAAAGTTTAACGCAAACTTCTAAGTCATTTGACCTTGGCCTTGGGGCACAGGGGCCGCATGAGTCGGACACAGAATGAATATATGGATGATGACCAATAAGCATACAACGTTTCAAGCAAATCAGACTTACAGTTACAGAGATAGTAGGTATCTGAAAACTTTAACGCAAATTTTGACCAAAAAAATAACGCAAACTTCTAAGTCATTTTACCTTGACCTTGGGCACAGGGGTGCATGAATATATGGATGATGACTAATAAGCATATGAAGTTTCAAGTCAATGTGACTTAGTACTGCAGAGATATAAGGTATTTAAAAACTTTAACGCAGATTTCCACTGAAACGCACGCACTTTCCGCAAGCGGGCTCGACATAAATTACTTACAAAAAGTGCAGATTCTGATGAGACGGCTCGATAAAAGCCGGCCCATCTGGATCTACACTGTTTGCAATCACTGCTATAGAGATATATTAAAGGGTTAATAAATAAACTAGAAAAAAGTGAGCAGGTCATCGCGTAACTATATCATCGGACGGCACCTGGGGGCCGTTCCACTAAACTTCTTACGAATAAAATGTTCGTAAGTGCAAAATTAGGATCGTCTGGAAATTCCAACTGATGGATTTACATTTATTGAGCATAGACTGCATATGCAGCCTATGCTCAATAAATGTAAATCCAATAATTGTTTTCAAGAAAACATTATTAATGCGAAATTTACAGACTATTATAATTGTGCACTTACCGTAATATTTTAGTCGTACGAAGTTTAGTGAAACGGCCCCCAGGACCGACAAAAATAAATGTTAAAGCAAAATGCGAAAAATTACAGCGACAGCAGCAACGATGCATGGGCATGATGGGTGAAAACAACATTTAGCGTGATCGTGATTATGTTTAGAAACCGAAACAAGAAACGTCATTAAATTCTAATGCAACGTATTTGATATGGAAATATACATCGACATATAAAATATTACAATGATATACAGAAAATAAATGCAAGTTACCTGTTATGAAGTTGCTTTTTATGTACATGTTGCTTCCTGTAAAAGTAAAGAATTTCGTGAATTAAATGTCACCATGGCGTTTTGTTGTTGCCATACAACCAGTGTAGAAACAGGCCAGCATACGGTGAGTTTGTTTATTGGTGTTTAACGGCATATCAACAGCTAAGGTCATGTAAGGCCGGGCAAACGGGTTCGATCCCGTTTTAACCTGCTGTATCATCGGGGGGGGGGGGGGGCAAAATGCCAAAGACGTATGTGAGGGCCAAACCAAGTCTCCAGTCGGACTTCCGGTAAGGATGAACCCCGATCGTTACATTACCAATCGCATACTCCCACCTGCCACCCACCATACGGTGAGATGCGGGAAGTAAATGAGACTGTTCACACAGACGATTCAATGTATGCATTGCAACAGAAATTATATTGAAATTATATATCATATATATCAACAATAATCAAAACGTTAACGGCGTATTTTAGAACGCCTTTATATACAAGGTTCATGATCACGTGGTTACAATAACCAACAACGTCGCCCACTCCAAAGTAAGTATTATTTGATATTTTCCTTAATATGCAACGGATTTTGATGAAATATGGCGCAGCAAACTCGTCTTCGAGAGCTGCATTTGGTGGTCCATGGAGTTCGGCACACCTATGTCGTTTTTGCGAAGAATCGATTTCCGTATCGGTAGGCATGGAAATCGATTCTTCGCAAAAACGACAGCAGTTTGGGCGAAAATGCAGACCACCAAATGCAGCTTAACAGGACGCGTTTGATGCGCCATATTTCATAAAAATCCGTAACGTAATAAGGACGATATAAAATAATACGTACTTTGAATCGGATGGATTCTGGAAGTTTCAGTACTTGTTGTTGTTCGTACCACGTGATCATAGACTTTGAGATTGTAGCGTCGTCATTGCAGTAGGACTGATTTCCATCACAACAGCTACAGTGTAGTGGCCATACTTTCTTCTATTATACTCGCTATAGTTGTATTAAATATCATATGATTGAGAAGTATTAAAGCACAGTCTTCATATTTTCTTGTTCTTAGTATTCAATAAAATGATAAAAAATATCATTAATAATGATTATATCGAGTAGAAGAAAAACATACGGAAATGTAGCAAACACAGATTCTAGAGATGTATAATAGAAAAATGGAAACAAATAGAAATCGACTGACATACCTTTGCATAGATCCAGTCCCGGCAACGTTGACAGTTATAAGAAGGATTGTTGGTTCGCCCAAGGTTTGGACGAGAACGCTGGTCGTTAATTGGTTTGCTAAGTTTAATTAAAAGTTAATAACTTTATGTTGCCATTGGGTATATATGCATAACTTTATGTTGCCATTGGGTATACATGTACACTCCAAATAAATAACCTGCATTTGCTGTCGGCGATTATTACCCAATGTCGAATAGGTGTGTGTGTACAAGTCCACTGTCAACATAACAGGTTCTTGTTCATATTCAAATTGAAGGAGTCATTGAAATAATGGGACCAGTAGCCGATTTCATCAAAATTGCAAAGTACACTTATCTAGCAAAGTATACTTTGAGGGAGTAATCATTTATTTTTCCAGAAATGCATTATTTCATATAGAAATAACGACTGCATATATTTGATGATTAAAAGTATGCTGAATTATTATACTGGATTTATTACATTATCACAGCCAATGTAATAAATTCAGTATCATAAAAATTAATAAATTTATCCCAAAATTTAAAATTTCTCCCTCAAAGTATACTTTGCTAGAAAAGTATACTTTGCAATGTTGATGAAATAGGCTACAGGTCTATCATGGACTTGGCCAGCGTCAAATTGATTTCAATTGATTTACCATTTTGAAATAAGGGGGCCACACTCCACACCAATACCAACCAGCTGCATGTAACTATCTAGTACAGTGGAACCCCTCTAATCTTCCCGGGAAGATATGGATGTTTAACTCAGATGTGTTTCGCTGTTATGTATCTCTGAATACAATGATGTTTCATGATTGCAAAACACTATGTGTCATAAAGTGCTCACATGTCTGATTTACAGTGGAACATCTCCAAACGGGACACCCTGTGCAGGGTGTCCCGTTTGGAGAGGTTCCCCTGCATATGTACTCAAGTATAGAGATATGTGTTAATATAATTAGTGTGTCTCGGTACCTTACACAGTAGAAACTCACTAAATCGGACACCTAGAAAAGTGTAATGCATTTTACGTGATCTCAACAGAAAGCTCGTATATAGACGGGTATGCACTTGTCGAGCTATGTACATTACATACAGCACTAGCATTAATTACAATTAAAAAAATAGAACTGAAAGAGAGTGTCCCGATCCGGTGCCAGGCACCTTACCATACCGGATCACTTGGCACCAGGTGTGAATCCTAGCAAGATTCACGGTTAAGATATCAGGATATGATTTTTAAGGATGAATTCATCGCTAAATGCGCCTACCCTCACACCATTTGGTATTTAAGTTATGGACATACGATGTCTCCCTATACAGCTTTATTTCAATATGTATATGACAGCGAAACCCACATTCGATCAATCAATCTCATAACTGGGTATGTCGAAATAGTTAGTCACATATGTTACACCAAGTGATTCTGGTGTAGCGAGGACATGGCATCAGATCAGGATTATTCTGATTTCAGGGCTGAATATGTAGTTTTGTTATTGTAAATATTCAGTTCTGATTTTGGGATTTTCCCCACATTTGTACATGTACTTGAACATGTACTTGTACAGGTAATATATGGTATTTAGTACTAAACCCATTGACCAGGCCTTAAATGATCTTAGCTGTTGATAGGCCGTTAAACCCCAACAAACAAACAAACATATAATTTGTTGTTTTTTATGTAGGAATCGCAAATTGGCAGCACCATTTACATTAAAGTTGGTTTTATGCTGCAATAAAATGTCTTTATATCGGCTCTCATACTTCTTTTTTAGAATAACAAGTGTGCGGTGTTTATACCTGTATTTTCAATAACATTGTACAATTAGTGCGATGTAAGTAAAATATGTATGTATAAAGGTTAAAAACAATTTCACACAGGTACACGTCCAGTGTATTAGATATGAAGATAATTTTGATCAGTGGAGATATGCCTGAAGGCCATGCGAGATCTAAACAATAATTAACAGTGCATGGTTTGTAATAGTGGATGTCACTGAAGAAATGAGTCTTATACATGTTATGAACAGTGCAGACCCAGATCAGCCTGCGCAAACCTGCGTCAGACTCTGAGTCTTCCACCTGTGTTGTCCCTCTAACATAGTATAGATTGTTATCAGGCAGCCAGGTGTTCCAGCAGGTCAGTAGCCGATTTCACCAACATTGCAAAGTATACTTATCTAGCAAAGTATACTTTGAGGGAGACATTTTCAATTTTAGGATAAATTTATTAATTTTATTATACTGAATTTATTACATTATCACAGCCATTTTGTTAACCCTTTGACAGCACTTTAGAATAATTTGCAACATGCTTCGACAGCACTTCAGAATCATTTCCATCCACTGGAAATGATTCTAAAGTGCTGTCAAACCATGTTTTTATCGAGAAATAAGGCAAGATATAAAAGCAACAGCAGACGACAATTGTTGTGAGTAGCGGTATAAGGGTTAGGTATATGAATGAACCCTCACTTGAACCAGTAAAACATTAAAAGAACAAACACAGTCTGTGATTAATTTAATTAACATACATGTAGTTTACATCCTAACAGCTAATATGCCAAATACAAATTGACCGTCTGTGTTAGAATAACTGAAAGTGTCACCATCTGTTAACTGAGGAATAATGCAAGAAACCATTCGTTGTTGGTGTTTTATTACAGCAGGTTTGTTCTAGCATACCAACAAACAATAAACACATACAGGACTGCAACATGTTATATCGATAACACGCATATCACAATCATAGTGTAGATATCTCAGACATATTTAATGTACAAGTTGTTTTTGAAATTGGCAACTGCCTTTAATTAAAGCATGCTGAATAATGATTTATCAGGTAACAAGCTTTGTATTGGCCGTATATATGGTATACGTACCGACTGATAACATAATGTCGTATCAGGCATTGACCTGATAGAATTTAATTTATTTATGGTGTTTAACGACCTATCAACAGCTAAGGTCATTTAAGACCGGGGGGATCCCAAAATCAGAACTGAATATTTACAGAAAAAATATATATTCAGCCCTGAAATTAGAATATCCCGACCTGCTGTCAGGTTCATTCCACACCAGTCACTTAGCTCCAACCCCAAAAGTAGTAGAATCAGCACATATCTTATTACATGTTAATGGGGTATAACAGGATTTAGCTCTCAAGTATCAGAAGGCTGAAAATGTACATGAGGACCAAACCATGTAAGTCGGTATTCCGGTACGAATGAACCCCAATCGTTGAATTCGCATGTTCCGACCAACCTATTCAGCCCTGAAATTAGATTAATCTGACCTGGTGCCAGTCGTTTGGCCCCTTCCCCAAAAAAGTAAGATTAGGAATGTATTACTCTTATAAGGGGTATAACAAGATTCAACTCTCAAACACAAGAATTCCAAAGTACTTGAGGGCCAAACCAGGTCTCCGTTAGGGATTGCGGTAGGGATGAATCCCGATCGTTAAATTAGCCATCTCATGCTCCCAACCAACCACCAACATGATACGAATCCGGGCTACATTTAATTGAAAACTGATGTTTCATTGGTCGAACCGCGTCAAGACGTTACAGAATGACGTCACTGTAATGACGGAACATAAATAAGTCCACATTCTTTTCAACGAAAATAATTATATATTTGATCATTGGCTAGCAAAAAAAATAGAATATCTGTCTAGTGTCTTTGGATATAAACTCGGCTCGGAAATGGTAGGAATTCTTCGGCTCGAGAGAATTCCCACCATTTCCTAGCCTTGCCCAATAAACTTGCTAAGTGATAAATGGACTACCAAGTTGTGGTCTTCTGGTGTCAAGTTTACCAGGAAACAAGAAACGAGGCAAAGCCGCGAAGGCCAGGTTTTTTCCAAGCATAGACACTTGGATAACATAATTATACCCACTTTTTGTAGTCTAGATGGCCGTGGCCTGCATGTCGCGCCTTGGGGCGAGGCATGGACACTAAAAAAATAGATATAGTAAATGGAAAAACTTTAACGAAAAAACTTTAACCGGACACACGGACGTACGGACGGACGAACGGACGTATGCCAAAATGCCGACGATATCGCGCTTTCCGCAAGCGGGTGCGACAATGATGATAAACACCCATGTGAAGTCAAGGTAATGGGTGAAGCAGTTGCAGAGATATAGTACACAAAAACACTTTAACAAAAAAATTCAAATTAATTTGACCTTGACATTGGGCACAGGGGCCGCACGGTTGGGGGTTAGAATGAAAATATGGATGATGATAAACACCCATGTGAAGTTTCAAGGTAATGGGCGAAGCAGTTGCAGAGATATAGATAATAGTATAAATTAACCAAAAAATTTAACCAGACGTACGTTAAAAAGTTAACGTTGAAAATGGCTAAGTCAATTACGTAGAAATAATAGGTGAAGGTAAAAAAATGGTCACATGTTGGATAGTTGTATGTAGTAGGCACCCCTTGGTTATGAAGCTGTGAAAGTTTGGTGGTCCTAGGTGGTACAGTACCAAAGAAATGGACTTAAACACGAAAACTTAACATTAAACGCGAAAACTTAACATTGAAAATGGCTAAGTCGACTGCGCGGAAAAAATGGGTCAAGTCCAAAAAAAGTAACATGTTGGATAGTGATATATGGTGGGCACCCCTTGATTATGAAGCTGTGAAAGTTTGGTGGTCTATGTGGTACAGTAACAAAGAAATGGACTCGAACACGAAAACTTAACATTGATTGTGGACGCTGCCCGCCCACCCGCTCACCCACCCGGCTTTCGCCAATCCAATAGCCTGGATTTTTTTTTAAAAAACCTGGCTAAAAATGAATGGGTTTAACGTCCCAGAAACAGCTAAGGTCATATAGAGATGGGACACAGTTTACAGTCTCATCCGACAGACCAGTGGGATGGAAATGGGTAAATCCATTATGTACCATTGTTTGTTCTCGCTACTATTGAACCATCTGATTCAAATGAGTGGTCACAGGATCTACATTCCAGAAGAAATTATGCAGAAGTAGTTTGATTGTTTTAATTCCCGAAAAGTGATAGAGTTATTGGT
The DNA here is from genome assembly GCA_029237695.1 of Conchocele bisecta. NCBI lineage: Eukaryota > Metazoa > Mollusca > Bivalvia > Lucinida > Thyasiridae > Conchocele > Conchocele bisecta. The sequence goes on along the minus strand of CM055274.1, from coordinate 10,998,115 downwards.
GTTTAACGGCCTATCAATAGCTAAGGTAATTTAAAGGTACATGCCCACTCAGAAGACACACAATGTTCATTATATCAGAGACATCATCTGAGACATTTTCTGGCAAAATAAACATTCATTAATCATTACCCCACGTATTTATGGGTATTATTATACATTTTATATCAGACGTAAATTTCCACACTGATATCAGGGGCGATAACCGTTTTTCCTTAAAAAGTTAACGGACATTACTATTTATTCTCTGTATTTATTTTTTGATGTGCAATTATCATACTTTATAATCTGTCGAAAATATTACTTTTCAGGCGACACATTTAATTAGTATAAATACCGGTAATTAAAAAATATCATGCGGATTGCCTCATTTGCATATAAAATAGCCTGATACCACCGCGTGTCACTATCAATAAAATAAACATTACTAAATTATTTTATCTGTACAGCGGGCGCTCGTGATTTTTAGAACTGGTGGAATGGTGGCACAATTATACACTTAGTTTAATTCCTATAAAAAACAGGTTTGATCCGCTTGTAACCTGCTGTATTGGGGAGAAAATCCCAAAATCAGAATGGAATATTTACATCAAAATAAATATATATTCAGCCCTGAAATTAGAATAACCGGACCTGGTGCCAGAATTCATACCACACCAAAGCCACTTGGCCCCTTCCCATAAAAGTAATAGGATTAGGAATAATCATATTACTCATACAATAGGTATAACCTGTAGCCTATTTCACCAACATTGTAAAGTATACTTTGAGGGAGAAATTTTCAATTTTAGGATAAATTTATTAATTAACTTCTAGGTCATTTGACCTTGACATAGGGGCACAGGGGCTGCATGAGTGGATCACAGAATGAATATATGGATGATGACTCATAAGCATATGAAGTTTCAAGTCAATGTGACTTAGGACTGCAGAGATATAAGGTATTTAAAAACTTTAACGCAGATTTCGGAACACAAACTTCTAAGTCATTTGACCTTGACCTTGGGCACAGGGGTCGCATGAGTGAGATACAGCATGAATACATGTATATGGATGATGACTAGTAAGTATATGAAGTTTCAAGTCAATGTGCCTTAGGACTGCAGAGATATAATGTATTTAAAAACTTTAACGCAGATTTCGGAACGCAAACTTCTAAGTTATTTGACCTTGACCTTGGGCACAGGGGCCGCATGAGTGGGATACAGCATGAATATATGGATCATGACTAATAAGCATATGAAGGTTCAAGTCAATGTGACTTAGGACTACAGAGATATAAGGTATTTAAAAACTTTAACGCAGCTTTTGAACGGACGGACGGACGGACGGACGCACGGACACCCGGACGTCATTGTGATCACTGTCTAGCTTTCCGCAAGCGGGCTCGACAACAATAATTATGCATAATTTTAATCATCAAATATATGCAGTTGTTAGTTCTATATGAAATAATGTATTTTGGGAAAAATCAATGATTACTCCCTCAAATTATACTTTGGTATTACCAAAGAATAATTTTAGGGAGTAATCATTGATTTTTCCCAAAATACATTAAAGTATACTTTGCAATTTTGATGAAATCGGCTACAGATTAGCGCCTCACATACAAGAATGCCAAAGACATACCTGACAAGGAATATTCCATAAGAGATATGCAAGTTATGTAAACCAACAAACATGGTGCAGAAATGACATACATGCTTCATTCACATCATTACCAATATTTATAACAAATAGCACTAACATGTTCAAGTCTTTGGTTTAAACATAAATGACACATACAACATAAAGCTGTAAAAAAACAAGCTAATAGTCTATAAAACTTCACCTCTCGTCAGTAGAATGCAAGACATACATAAATACATACAAATTAACACCAGTTGTGCAAACTCCCAGATATGAGCAAGATAAACAGGTATAACAGGCAGCATCTACACATCATTGAAGCATCTTCTTAATCCATTGTATGCGGGATACTGGGGACCGTTTCACTAAACTTATGATTTAAAATTATGATAGTCTGTAAATTTCACATTAACAATGTTTTCTTGTACTCAGGCTATGCTCAATATATGTAAATCCATCCAGGGTTCATACTATTCTGCGACTTTAACAAATAAGGACTCTTTAAGGACTTTTAAGACCATCAATGGAAATTTCCAGACAATCCTAAATTTGCACTTACAAACATTTTAGTCGTACAAAGTTTAGTGAAATGAGCCCCTGATTCACAGTAAAAAAACATTGAGTCAATTGGTTTGTGACGGTATCAACAGCTTTGTTCAGGTGAATTATTGCATACATTCAATAATAACAACAGATTATCTGTCTACACGATATATAAACAGAAGAGAAATGTAATAAATATGAGAGCATGAAAATGTAATGTGTGGAATATGCATTTGAGCAAAGATTTTATACAAATAGTATTACATAGTACAACAAATAAGTATAAAATAATGAAATAGTGAGTTTTCCCGTTTTCCCATGAAATATACACCCATGATTAGTGGTGTAACCCACAAAAAGATAATTGTTGAACACCGCGGCTTGAAAGATAGTCCCACAAGTAATGTCCTTCCAGTGCCCCTATCACATGTTGATCATTGTGTAACAATATGTGTTCATCTGGGTTAAAATCTCTGTTTTAACAGAGATTTTTTTAACCATTCAGTTAAGGATTTAACAGTCCGTTACGGATTTAACAGTCCGTTAAGCTAACTGGTGTTTTGAACAACCGGGCCCTGCATAATTCTCAAGAAAATGTGATCCTTTAGAATCTAAAGGATCACATTTTCTTGAGAATTATGCAGATGAACACATACAGTGTAGATATCAAAGATATTCTGGAGGGCATACTGCCGGACCCACCTAGCAGTCTCCCGAGGTCTGCTCGGTCAACGAACGAACAGTGCTAGTTCAAAAATATAGTAATCAATTTTAATTAAGAAGTCCCCCCCTCTACACTTGATCCTGCTCCTTTGAGTATTATCTAAAGTTTAGGTAATACTCCAAGGAGCCGGATCAAGATGGTGGTACACACCTAGGGTCACAGGATATTACAGAAACAATTGGAGAAAGTGTATTTATGGATTAATTGAGGTTTTATGTCCATTCAACACTGTTACAGGTGCATTCCCATCTGTATATGATATTGCTGTTGAATCAACAGCAATATCATATACAGATGGGAATGCACCTGTATCGGGGAAGCACTTGACATTCAGCACTAAAGTTACAAAAAACAACACAAGAAACTGTGACATGTCGGCAGTGCTCCAGATAAGGAATTAGTAATGGAGTATTGTCACTCCATCATTTCTGAAGCAATTGGGTATTTCAAAATTTTAATTATGTAAAATAGAATCACACTGCTGTTTACACATCAGCAGACCACACTTATTGAATACTTTGCTTCTAAATGAAAACACATCTTGGTATTTCATTAGAATTTGAGACAATTCTAATAAAATACCAAGATGTGTTTTCATGGAAAAATAAGAAAATATGCTATATTTGTGGTCGGTTTATTGTTTTCTGTAGCATGATAAAGATACCACCATTTTTTCATTGCTTTTTGATACTCACTAATTCTGCGTTCACCTTATCTGGAGCTCTGCATGTCGCATACAAATGCCCCCAGTGGCCGATTGGAGAAACTCCGGCAATGTTCTTAACCCTTTCCCTGATAGAGACGACTTTTGACGCCTCTGCAGAAGATGTCTTTAGAAAACATTGTGGGAAAAGGAGAAATTGCTTGTAACAAGCAATTTCTCCTTTTCCCACAATGTTTTCTACTCTATCAGATAATTTAACCATCATTTGACCCAGCATTTGATTCTTTTATTCAGATGTTTTCGATTTGGATGAGTCGAAATATTGCAAAACAGGGAAAGGGTTAACCGGACCCAATGACACACGGATGGACAGACACACAGTTCAGACCCTATATGCCTCTGGCGCTACTGAGACGAGAGACATAAAAATTCAGCACTGAAAATCATTCTCCACATCTGATGCCAGACAACATTACTACACCAGATCACTTGGCCCCAAGTATGAATCTTAGTAAAAATCAGTTATGAATCCTTAATGATGGCAGACTTATTGTAAAGGAATGCATACCCTCTAATCCTCCTGTTGTCTTTATGGAATAAATATGCCCCACTAACTATGATTGTTTGTTTGTTGGGGTTTAACGGCCTATCAACAGCTAAGGTCATTTATGGACATTTTCAAGTACATGTACAAATGGGGGAAAAATCCCAAAAATCAGAACTGAATATGTACAATAACAAAACTATATACAGAGGGCCAAACCAGGCAAATAGTGATTCCTATAAGAAGGAACCCCTACCGTTAATTTACGCCGTCTCGTTCACCCGATCACTACTAACTACTATGATTGTAAAACACAGAAAACCAAATGGTATCGAAAAACATGGGTTTGCACTGCTTAAAATTTGATCATTGAACAATCCCAGGGCTCCAGATAAGGAATTAGTAATTGAGTATTTTCACTCTATCATATCTGAAGAAATTGGGTATTTCAATATTTTAATTGAGTAAAATAAAATCACACTACTGTTTACACATCAACAGACAGCAATTATTGATTGAATAGTTTGCTTCGAAATAAAAACATGTCTTGGCATTTCATTAGAAATGTCTCCTTGGAGACAATTCTAATGAAATACCAAGATGTGTTTTCATGGAAAATAAGAAAAATATGCTATATTTGTGGTATGTTTATTGTTTTCTGCAGCATGATAAAGGTACCACAAATTTGTTATTGCTTTTTGATACTCACTACTTCTGATTTTAATTGGGTTTTTGGCAATTTTAAATTGGGGATTTACGCAAATACGCAGCTTATCTGGAGCTCTGAATCCATTATGACCAAGTGGTAAAGCTATCTCTGGTCTACTATCAGCATATATGTGGCTGTGAATGGAGAAATGGGCCTAGGACTTTGCGAACAGTGTAGATCCAGATCAGCCTGTGCATCCGCTGAAACACAGCGCTGAAACACCATATGTGGCTGTGACTGGAGAAATGGGCATAGGACTTTGCGAACAGTGTAGATCCAGATCAGCCTGTGCATCCGCACAGTCTGATCAGGATCTGCACTGTTCGCCATACAGTTGCTGAAACACCTGTCCGGCTTCTACTAGGTACTCATCATGCAACAGGGCAGTGCTAGAAGATCAGGAACTACACTGGACACAAATCCCATAAGCCCCATTCTACACTCACGGTCTCATATCAGAGCATATCATATCAGAATTGACATGGGAACAGGGCTCCAGATAAGGAATTAGTAATGGAGTATTGTCACGCCATCATTTCTGAAGCAATTGGGTATTTAAAAATTTTAATTGGGTAAAATAAAATTAAACTACTGTTTACACATCCACAAACAGCAATTATTGAATAGTTTGCTTCTAAATGAAAACATATCTTGGCACGCTAATGAAATACCAAGATGTGTTTTCATGGAAAATAATAACAAGAGGGCCATGATGGCCCTAATTCGCTCACCTGACTCCATGAACACCAGAGGAGAATGTGACATGGAGTTCATATGTGTTTTAAAAAAATTGTGCTATTTTTAGATGGCGGTCATCTTGGATTAAGCGATGACTCTCATTTTACCAAATCTGAAAATGCTTCACCCAAGGATCTTAACTTACTATGAAGTTTGGCCAGCATCGGCCATGTGGTTCCTGAGAAAAAGACGTTCATAATCTCGAATAAATGGACCTTTTGGAGGCTATCATGGATGACATAATCATCCAATTCCGACAAATCTTGCACCAAAGCAATCGCCTCATCGCCTCATCGCCTCATCGATACCTTCAATTTGATAGATGACCTGAGCATATTAGGTCAAAAATAAAATTTGACCCCACAGGTCACGCTCAATTTTGACCCCGGGGTCACCATTTTAACACCTTTGAAAGAGCATTCTACGTCGATCATTCCTACCAAGTTTCGTCGAAATCCGGCTGGCGGTTCATGAGAAGAAGATTTTTTTAAGAATTTGTGCTATTTTTAGACGGCGGCCATCTTGGATTAGCGACGACCTCCGTTTTAACAAATCTGAAAAGGCTTCACCCATGGACCATAACTGTGAAGTTTGGCCACCATGGGCCAAGCGGTTCGTGTGAAGAAGAATTTTGAAATCTGTAATAAAAGAACAACCTTTTGACCTTTCGGCGGCATTCTTGGATGACATGACCATTCAATTTAGATCAAATAATGTACCAGAGCGATCGCCTCTTTGATACCTTCGATTTGATATAGACATTACCATATTCTGTCAAAAATAAAATTTGACCCCACGGGCCATGCCCATTTCTGACCACGGGGTCACCATTTTAACAACTTTGAAAAAGCATTGTACATCGATCATTCCTACCAAGTTTCTTCGAAATCCGGCTGGCTGTTCATGAGAAGAAGATTTTTTAAGAATTTGTGCTATTTTTAGACGGCGGCCATCTTGGATTATCTACGACCTCCGTTTTAACCATGGACCATAACTGTGAAGTTTGGCCACCATGGGCCAAGCGGTTCGTGTGAAGAAGAATTTTGAAATCTCTAATAAAAGACGGCAGCCATCTTTGATACCTTCGATTTGATATAGACATGACCATATTAGATCAAAAATAAAATTTGACCCAAATTTGACCCCACGGGCCACGCCCATTTTTGACCCCGGGGTCACCATTTTAACAACTTTGAAAGAGCATTGTACATCGATCATTCCTACCAAGTTTTGTCGAAATCCAGTAGGTGGTTATTGAGAAGAAGATTTTTGAAGAATTTATGCTATTTTTAGATGGCAGCCATCTTGGATTACGTAATGACATCATTTTAACAATTTTGTAATCCCCCTACCTAAGGACCATGACCATAAAGTTTGGTGACTAGGCCCAATGGTTACCGAGGAGAAGACGTTTTAAAATGTTCACGGACGACGGACGACGACGACGGACACATAGCGGTAACAATAGCTCACATGAGCTTCGCTCAGGTGAGCTAAAAATATGCTATATTTGTGGTCTGTTTATTGTTTCTGCAGCATGATAAAGGTACCACACATTTTTCATTGCTTTTTGATACTCGCTACTTGTGATTTCAATTGGGTTTTTGGCAATTTTAATTTGGTATTTAAGCAAATACACAGCTTATCTGGAGCTCTGTGGGCCAGAAGTTATTATTTAGATCATTGTTGCAAAATTATATATTGACCGTTTTGTTAGGCAACATGTAATTGATGCTGTGACTGGAGAAATGGGGTTTATGGGTATTGTGACCAGTCTGGCTTCTGATACCATTCCTGCAGCCTGATAATGATCTATTTTGCTTGTTAGAAGCACGACGGGTGCTTTAGTGACAGAATGCCGAACAAAAGGGAAAAGGATTTAATTTCCCAGCAACAGCAATATTTAGAGATGGGACCAGTTTAAAGTCTCATCCGATGGACAATGAAATGGAAACATTGTGCAAGTAATAATTCCAGCACAAAAATATTTACACAGTTCCCTAACATTTGATTGGCCCGTAGCAAGTCTCTGTTCAAAATTAATATCCCAGTAAAACTCCCACGCCGAACTACTTTCCGTAACCGTGATGCGCAGTTAAAATAATTCTTAAGAAAACGGAAAATAAACACATTTTCTTGATGAATTTATTTCAAATGCTGGAATTATAAGGAATGAATGGCATTTTTGTTGAATTTATCGGGGATATAAACTTGGAAAAGTCGCGGGAATACTGGACGAGGCCTTCCGGCCTTCGTCCAGTATTCCCGCGACTTTTCCAAGTTTATACCCCGATAAATTCCACAAAAAGGCCATTCATTCCTATAAAGTCTCATCCGATGGACAATGAAATGGAAAGATTATGTAAGTATTGTTCACGCCCACGGTGAGGATGGAACTGACATAGAGAATAGTAGGTTAGTGCCGTGAATGGGAAAAAATATCTGGCAAGGCTCAGGAAACGGGATGGGCGAGGCTCTGCCGAGCACATCCCGTTTCTGTGCCGCGCCAGATATTTTTTCCCATTCACGGCACTAACCTACTATTCTATTTATCCCGTCAACACCTAAAAATGGCTTTAAAATGCAAAAATAGTATTGACTGGATATCAAAAATGTTTCACGGCACATACGCATTGTGTTGACAGGATAAAATCTCCAGTACAATGCCATATCCACTAGGCCACGGCCCATCCCAGAATGGCAAACTGTGCAGACCCTGATCAGACTGTGCAGATACACAGGCTGATCTGGATCTACACTGGTCACAACACCAGTCGCAGCAACTTTTATAGATGATCCTAGGGCAGGAAGTACTTGGGTGTCGACATATGGAATCTGTGGTTGTTGAACCACCCGTGACCGTGGTGTAACGTGCCGAACCTGCAAACAACACACGAAAACTCATTACACAACCAACACTGGCACAGTGAATCCTCTCCAAGGCTAGAGAAAATTAACCAATTACATTCGGAATACACCTTTTATGGTTAATATGAACGTCTTTAAATGTTTTAATTTTGTTTTTTTGTTATTTCTCAATGAAAGCATATGTTATGACTCATTTGAACCATCACGATGGATCGGTTCAAATGGTGCTCTGATTCTCATACTAAATTGAGTATAAAATGGGGTGAGTGGGACCATTATTATCTTTTATTGAAATTTCTGGAAAAATAGAGGAAAATTTAGATTCTTATACAAATTTGTGAATAAAATCGTGTTAATGGGCGTCTATATTTTTTATTGAAATTTCCGTAAAACTAGAGGAAAAAGCAATAATTAAATATATTGTACATGTAAATGTACAATTAAAATATAATTTTAATTTGAATTTATGTTACGGGCAGTGGGGACAAGAATGTGCCATTTAATTTTCTCTGGACAGCACTGGACACACAGCAAGCATCAGTGTATTTTATTTAGATGGAGTCAATTGTAAACCAGGACCTACAAAGAGTGTTAGAGCAATGTAGCACCAGTAGCCTATTTCACCAACATTGCAAAGTATACTTATCAAGCAAAGTATACTTTGAAGGAGAACTTTTCAATTTAAGGATAAATTTATTAATTTTTATAATAATTCTGCATACGTTTGTTTAATCATCAAATATATGCAGTCATTAGTTCTATAAGAAATAATGCAGTTCTGGAAAAATAAATGATTACTCCCTCAAAGTATACTTCGCTAGATAATTTTGATGAAATTGGCTACTGATCAGCCATCACACTAGTGTAGATGGGTATTTTGTCATTAATAGTAGGGTCAAACTGCTACATGACCACAAACAAATTGCAAGAAAACGGACCACCAGAAAGTGTTGAAATATGACGTCATAAAAGGTGGCCGTCAATGTTTAAAAATGGCTAAACGTTAGTCCTATCTGTTAAATTCAACAAGTTCTCACACATTTAAGTGTGAATATTACCTATTATATTCATTATTTTGCCAAATGAATAATTCCGGAACGTGATAAAAGTGTTACATGTGACGTCATGATGTCGAGAATAGCGTCATATCATGAAGAATGACGTCATGACGTGGTTTAGTTCTAATTTAAATATCAGTCACTTCTGTCTTTAATTTCACCGTCATCTGAAACTGAATCTTGGGACACATTGTCACAGTTGCCATTTTGGCAATGTCCCCAAGCCGTGGTGCTTTCAAGTCCATGCTTTTTGCAGCTACATTTCAGTGTGCTGCATCCCGAGGAACAACTGCATCTGATCATTTTAAGCAGTTGGTCTGGTGCGGGACTATCATCATGATGGATAACAAGTTTACCCCCTTGTACATCCCAGCCCCATTTAGTGGGATCCATGCCTTCATTATTGCCCATCCACTGCATGAATTGTAAGTGACTCCGTCGAGAGTGAACATTTGTGGCCGAGGTTGTTGGGGGCAGTCTTTCTGGTTTCACAAAAGTCTTTGCTGCAGACACTTTCTTGCAAAGGTAACCATAGCGCAATGACACTATAGACGCAGATTGGGTTCCATTGAACAGGGAGACCATTGCTTTGCAGCCAGTACTTTCTACAGTAGCTTCGTCTGTATTTTGGTGTACAGAAGATCTTTGAACATACGCGCAAGACAGAATCGCCCTTGACAAATATTTGGAAAACAGACTTATTGCCGATCCCAAATATTCATGAAGTAGTGTCGCGGCCAGAGAACACATGGACAAACAACATGTCAGAGCAGACATCATCACCAAGCGACTGTTTCAGAACTTTGATGTTATACACATTTTTCTTTGTCTTTGTCGGACCTAAAGAAAAGATCATTGCAGTCTTTTGTTGATTGATACAATAGCAAGACCAATCCACCAGAAACCTCTGAAACAACAGAGCTGGTTCAATGGTTCGGTCCTCAATCACCTTGATGGCACTAGCTGTTGCTAGTGTCTTTACTTTAGTCTTACGTCTGTACGAATATGAAAAGACGGATTGCCCTTCAATTTGTTTAACTATGTCTCTTCCAACAGCAAACAGATCTTGAACATTTACATCCTTATCATCATTTATTCCTGTGATAATGTTTCTCAATGTCGTCTCCTCCGAGAAGGGAAAATGTTCTTCAAGCTTGGCTGCAAGTTTTGACATGTCCACATTGTCTCTCTCCATTCGCGATACAGTTGTCTCCATGTGTTGTTCACTTGTTGTGTACACTGTGTTATTGAAGTCCTGCATGGCAAAGTTGTAGGCTGAGGATATTGGAGCAGACATTGTCCAAACGGCTCGTTGGTGTTCAGTCATGCCACTTCCTCTAGTTAACCCACCTGTACTTATCAGGCACCGCATCAGAGTCTGCTCAATCACTAAATCGGAGCCAAGGCCAGCCCAGTACTGATTGATGCGCCTTATTACATGGAATCCATTCAGGAATTTCTGGAACACTGCAGGCTTTTCAATTTCTATTGCCTCAACTGTCTGCAGGTAGAGATACGCAGATTTCAGATAATTTGCGTGCCCAGCAGCAGCAAAGATTGGTAGGCACTCAGATATAGCGTGGAGGTGCATTTTCCACGACCCTGTGTGATCAGCTTTGATTAGCTCACGAGCAGCTCCCAACATTTGTTGATAGTTCAGCCACAGTTTGCTCGTCTCTGAAATATTGGATAATTCGCTTTGGCTGCGATCTGTTACGTAAGACACTGATTGACAAGGAGATGTTCACGAAATGAGCGCTGCACAGCTTTTCCGCTCATCATGTGTACGACTGCATTTTCGCCGTATATCTTCAAGATGTCTTCAATCCATTAATGTTCCTATAGCACCAAGCAAATTCATAAATGTGTGGAAGCTTCCTAATAACAGCACAACATCTCGTATTGGACTATTGTGAGGAACCTCGTGTATTATCTCGGAAGCTTTCCAGAAAAGTGGCTGGTCAAATGTAACAACCGGTGGGGCGTTATACTTAGATGAAAGCTTGCAAATATACTCAAGAGTAGAGAAGATACATGTCTTGTCGCCCGGGTACATGTCGATCATTGGAAGGAAGACTATCGATGACTGTCCAGGATGGTCTAATTGCTTGTGCAGTACGTGCATCATGCCTTGCCAATTTGGTACTGGTTGACTAAACCGAAAGGATACCTCCCACAATATGTCAACAGTATGACCCACATCGATCAGACCTGCCAGTGGTTGGAATTGTATACTACAACGTAATTGCTTCGCAAAACCGTGCTCCACAATGTCCACTTTTGTTTCGTCAAAAATATGTAATTCGGAGAGTTTTCGTCTAAGTATTGTTTGAGTAATTTGTTGGCTTGGGGTTATGGCTGCTATCATCCCCATGCCATGAAATGTACCTTTTCCATCTAGTGACACAAGGTTGTGGTCGACATTATCTGCTGAAAACAACAACATCGTATCGGCCATATTGACATTACCTAAAACATCAGGGGCAAGTGCAGAAGCAGCGTTTTCCTGAAACATTTGAACTTCTGAGTATGAGGAGCAATGGTGGACAGGATGTCTATCAAAAACGTTGATCGGAAGTGAGCCCGATTTAGAACGGCGTAATTAAAGCCCTTGGACGAACTGCTTGAACAAGTGCTTGTCCAATACTCGCTTCTTTCTGACGGGTGTCCTTTCCGATGAGAAGATTTTGAAGCAGACAGCGCAAACTAGGCGCAATGTATCCTAAAGCAGATTCGAGTTCAAGGTCTGTAGCTTTCGGATACTCATCCGTTAAAGGTGTAATAATGGTTTTGACATCACTTTTGATGAATTTGGCGGAAGTTTCTATTATCGCTTTCTTATGACCTTCCTCGTCATCCTTATTCGGCATGTTGAAGTAATTCCGCATTTGCTCTGGAATTTTCCTCAACTTTCGACTTTATTTACAAAAAAACGAATGTCTACGGCGAAAATCTCAAGTGCGATAAGGTTGGCTTTCTCATACACTGGCTCTTTTATTAATTAAACTGACAATTTACGGGCCCAGTTTTGTAAATTTTTATTCATTTATGCATCATACTGTTTACCGCGTTACGAATATAAGTGTTATAACCCTACAGAAATACGTCATGACGTCACATGAACCACTGATATCATAACAACAAAGTATACCTTTAATAAAACAATGAATATCAGCAATAATGTTCACACGTTATTTGGCAAGAAAGTGTTTCATTTAACAGATACGAGAGATTTTAGTCATTTTTTATCCATGGCGGCCATCTTTTTTGACGTCACATTTAGACCCTTTCTGGTGGTTAGATTTCGGCCAACTTTTGATATGTTCTTCTCCAGACCTAGTAGTACAGAAAAACACTATAAAACGTTTTCTTGCATTTTTTTTGGGGTTAGCGGAAAAAATTTCCCACGTTGACCCTACTATAAATGCATCAAGAATGCTTCCACAAACCTTGTAGCAAACAGTGTAGGCCATAATTGGATACGCAGGGTGATCCAGGACTACACTGGTCATAAACACAATAAGTTACTTTATGTTGTGACGTGTCACAGGCATACATTTGTTCAAAATCTGTAGCCTATTTCACCAACATTGCAAAGTATACTTTTCTAGCAAAGTATACTTTGAGGGAGTAATCATTTATTTTCCCCCGAAATGCATTATGTCATATAGAACTGACGACTGCATATATTTGATGATTAAACGTATGCAGAGTTATTATATTATGTGATAATGTAATACATTCAGTATAATAAAAAATAATAAATTTATCCTTAAATTGAAAATTTCTCCCTCAAAGTATACTTTGCTAGATAAGTATACTTTGCAATGTTGGTGAAATAGGCTACAGATATATTCTCCAACAAAACAGCAAACAGTGTAGCCCCAGATCAGCCTGCACATCCACACAGTTTGATCAGGACCTAAACCGTGGGCCATTGAGCTTGAGAAAAATGTGAATGAGTTTAACGTCTCAGCAACAGCTAAAGACATATAGAGACAGGATCTTGGTTTAAAGTCTTACCAAAAGACTATGAGATGTGTTTTCAAATGAACATGAACAATAAGCTCCTTATCTGATGAAGTGTTAATAATAATTATAACAGACTTTCTGGGAAATGGACAACTGATGGTACATCCTCCGGGTCGAAGATCAGCCGTACATTGTCCTCATAGTTATGTGGGTCGTCAGGGATCTCGAATCTGCCAACTTGCACCTCAGTGTCACTCAAACCACCGTGAGTTATTCTTGCATAACCTAGTCTGTAATTGAGGGAGTCAGTGGATGAAGGGGGCTAACTCCATTAGGCGTCAGTGAAAGAAGGGGGATAAGTCAGTATGGGGTCAGTGAAAGAAGGGAGATAAGTTCATATGAGGTCGGTGGAAGAACGTTTTTTGAATGACCCCTTCAATAGCTAACAAAGAACTAATCCAAACATTCGGGCGTTTGTGTAGGAAGACAGGGTTGGTCACCAAGCACACACGCCAGAAACTTTGTGTAAACACAGATCATATACTAGTGAAGATGATTCAATATGTGATGTGTGTATAATAATAGTGAAATTGAATGGTTTAATGTCCCACAATAAACTATTAAAGGTCATATAGAGATGGAACCTCAGTTTTAATTCTCGAAGGGTGGATGCACACACAACCAATCCCATGTTTACGGCAAAGATATACTTATTTATTATATCTACCCATGAAATACATAGTTACACGATGTAAATAAAAGTCATATGTTCTCATCGATGAAATAAACAACTTCCGGTGAAAATACGACTACTTCCGCTATCTATATTCATAACGCGCATCTGCAGTGCCGGACTGCAAATAGGCTGAAAATACACATTCATTACCGTATACAGTCTAAACAACTGCTAATTTCCATGGGGCGGTATATAATAAATAGAATATTCATATTATTGCAACGAATATGACATATATGTTCATCTCGTGGTCTGAAATGTCCATATTTCACTCGTGCCGTTACGGCATGAGTGAAATATGGACATTTCATACCAAGAGATGAACATATATGTCATATTCGTTGTAAAAATATGAATATCCTCTATTTAGTTGTTATTTTTACTACGGTATGCTATGCGTAATTCCGATCAGCTAGCAGGCTCATGTAATCTGATTCAAATTAATGTTTTCAATCAGGTGTCCTCCTCAACGAAGAACAGAGTATACCATTATCAAACTATAGTCTATAGACACACAGGCTTATTTGGGGTTATGACTCATGAATTCAATAAGCCGTATGAAATCACTTGAAGCCATTAAAACAAGAATGTTCATTTTGTGCCACATATTTTCAGCACAGGTGGAAGACTCGGACCTATGACACCAAACAATGCGTATTAAAAAATCCCATTACCCCACCCACTTGGTCTCGTACAGTACCATATGCTATATAGCATATATGGTACTGTACGAGACCAAGTGGGTGGGGTAGTGGGATTTTGTTAATAGGCATTTTTTTTGGTGTCATAGGTCCGAGTCTTCCACCTGTGATTTTCAGGGCCATTGACTGGGCAATAGGAATTGGTGACAAATGTTAAAGGCAATGTGTCTCAGACAATCAGTACGATTGTTCGTATTATGGACTGCAAATCTGCTATATCAGTGAAAGATTTGACTAGTCAAAAATAACAGCCATCATTACAAGACAAAGTACAGTGCAACCTCTACAACAGCCACCCATGGGGAGACGCAAAACCTGCTGTTGTAGAGAGGTGGCTGTTGTATGGAGGTCAATGCTGAATAAAATTTTGTCGTCTGCTGTTTATTTATTTTCTTCGATAATTCTCATCAAAAACATGCTTTGACAGTAATGAGTATTTAGAATCATTTCCAATGGAAACGATTCTAAAGTGCTGTCAAACCATGTTTTTGTTCAGAAAGAATGCAAAATATAAAGCAACAGCAGATGACAATTTTCTTGCTCAGCAGTCTAAGGGTTAAATATAGAGGAAATCATCCATTTGGGATATAAAAATAGCAGCTGTTACAAAGAGGGAGGATGTTGTTGTAAAGAGGTGACTGTTCGGGGAGTGTCGACTGTAACAGAGCTCCAGATAAGGGGCGTATTGGTGTATTTTATGCACTTATTTTAGCAGAATACTCATTGATTATCAAAAGTGGGAGTACAAAATACTCACAGTAATCTAAATGTGAAAATACGCATTGATTTTCAAATTCAGTAGTGAAAATATTGTAATAAAGTTGAAAATTTACTTAGTTTAGCTGTAAAAAGCAAACAGTGTTGCATTTGTTCCCTATTTAATATTAAAGGAAGAAAATCTATAATACAGTTGTAAAAGTAAAATACGCATTGAATTTGAAATCTGGGGGTATAATACTCTTTAGAAACAAAACTTATCTACAGCTCTGTGTAACAAACCTTCGGAGGCCGCGGTAGAGAATATATTCACAGAATCGCGATCTGTCCGAGGCATCTATGTCCTTCATGTTCCCGTCCTGGGTCAGCTGGTTATATTCGCTGCTGCCAGGTTTGGACGTCACGTAGCCCATGAATATCACAGGATTCTCACTGAAGGACACAAAAGGCACATGATTGATCGATTGATTGGCTCATTGATTGATTGGGGTTTTACGTCCATTCAACAGCAAGCAAAGGCACATAAAATCGACCGACATTCACTATTGGCAACATCGTCGTGATGGATGAAATTGGGCTTATGGCATTATTCACCAAATAATACACTTCTGTAGCCAGAAGCATGACGGGTGTTTCATTGATGAAATGGCGAACAGTGTCAAAAAGCGGGAAACATGTCACTGTGTAACTATTTATGTGTACAGCACAATTCATTGATTATAGTCTCAAAAACAGATTAAATGTGCATATATATCCGCTGTGGAAGGTTATAGATAGGATATTACATCGTACAGGTTTGAATAGCGGAAATAAACCACTCGTGTCTGTTGGGAGTCCATACAAGAAACTCGTTTGCTTCGCTTACTCGTTGTTTATGCGGAAGCCGACGCACTCATGTAATATTTCCCGCTATTCAAATAGTACGATGGAATATACTCTATATACCATTTGTTAGAAGCATGGCAGGTGTTTCACCGACTGAATGACTAATATGGTAGGCCCTGATCAGATCCAAAAAAACATGTAGGTCAAGCTCACCCGATAACACATGGTGGTTGGCCATCAATGTAAGCCAGCTAATGATGAGGTTTGGTAAATATATCCAAAGACATAAAATTTTGGACGTACATCCACAATTATTGATGTTGTTGCTGATACCACGTCTCCTCACTTTCCACTGAACTACTGTCTGTTCCACGTTTTGCTGCCGACAAACTTTTGGCTATTAAACACATTAAATGTAAAAAATATTTAAAAGTAAGTACATGTACTGTTTTATCAATAACAAGTCACCCTCCCCAAAAAAAATTATTTCATGAAATTCCATATTGATTTTATTGTGAAAACAAGAAACGAGGCAAAGCCACGAAGGCCAGGTTTCTTCCAAGCATAGATACTTGGATAACATAATTATACCCACTCTTTGTAGACTAGATGACCGTGGCCTGCATGTCGCACCTTGGGGCGAGGCATGGACACTAGAGATATAGTAGATGGAAAAACTTTAACCAAAAAACTTTAACCGGACACACGGACGTACGGACGTATGCCAAAATGCCGACTATATCGCGCTTTCCGCAAGCGGGCATGACAATGATAAAACACCCATGTGAAGTTTCAAGGTAATGGGCGAAGCAGTTGCAGAGATATAGTATAACGAAAAACTTCAACCAAAAACTTTAACCAGACGTACGTTAAAAAGTTAACGTTGAAAATGGCTAAGTCAATTACGTAGAAATAATAGGTCAAGGTAAAAATATGGTCACATGTTGGATAGTTGTACGTGGTGGGCACCCCTTGGTTATGAAGCTGTGAAAGTTTGGTGGTCCTAGGTGGTACAGTACCAAAGAAATGGACTTAAACACGAAAAGTTAACATTTTAAACACGAAAAGTTAACATTGAAAATGGCTAAGTCGACTGCGCTGAAAAAATGGGTTAAGTTCATAAAAAGGTAACATGTTGAATAGTGATATGTGGTGGGCACCTCTTGGTTATGAAGCTGTGAAAGTTTGTTGGTCCTATGTGGTACAGTACCAAAGAAATGGACTTAAACACGAAAACTTAACATTGTAAACGCGAAAAGTTAACATTGAAAATGGCTAAGTCGACTGCGCGGAAAAAATGGGTCAAGTTAAAAAAAAGGTAACATGTTGGAGAGTGATATGCACCCCTTGGTTATGAAGCTGTGAAAGTTTGTTGGTCCTATGTGGTACAGTAACAAAGAAATGGACGAAAACATGAAAAGTTAACATTGATTGTGGACGCCGCCCGGCTTTCGCCAATCCAATAGCCTGGGTTTTTAAAAACCTGGCTAAAAACGATTTTCCTATGGGAATTTAACATGGGGGCTAAAAATAGATTTTTTTTAATTTTTTTTTTATTTGTGGACCGATTTTCAAAATCTAACTTTTGTTTTCTTAGTTACATCATTTTCAAGCTACCTCGCCAGGTTTCGGGGTCAATTTCCAAAATTCAGGATAAAAAAACCCGAAAAGCTTTGGAAATTGACTCCCCATGTTAAATTCCCATATGAAAAAAGTTTTTTCGCAATAAAATCAATATTTGATGGAATTTCATCAAATAATTTTTTTTGGGGAGGGTGACTTTTTTGTTATTGCTGAAAAAGTACTTACTTTTTAAATATTTTGTAGATTTAATGTGTTTAATGGCCAAATGTTCGTCGGCAGCAAAATGTGGAACAGACAGTAGGTGAAGCATAAAAACTATACAGGGATCCTCTAGATTATCGGACAAAAATGGCAGTTTTTTTTTTTACGATAATTTTCTTAAAATAGCAGCTACAGGCATAAAATGTTCACAAAACAATCGTCCGTTCTTGCTTTCTCAACGCATGCAAACTATTTAGCAAACTGTGCCATCTTTCTCACTTAAAATTGGGTCAGATCATCAGTTGTAAGATTGCCCCAAAATTAACATTGACAATCAGTTATCCGGACAAATGTATAATCGTCTTATAACTTGTATTCTCACCTTAAAATCATAATTTTATCGCCTGAAAACCAGTGCAAACAGCATTGTGTAGTTTTGTAGAAAAAACAATCACCATTCGTTTCTTTGAAAACCTCGTATTTATAGAATTTATTGTATTTATAGAACAACTCTGATATGACGTAATGGGCGCACTCGCTTGGAAGCCCCCGCGCGACTTTTGACGTTGTAAACAACTTGTGGACAGAGTTGAGGAATGTTTTCAGCAAATTTTACTAAAATGTTTACCTTGGCAATATATTCTTCACACTGGCATGGAAACAGCAAGCAGCTGAGTGACTTTGATGTGTTCGTTGAAAAATCGGATCAAATGAATGCGTTTGAATAACAGGTATTTTCATTTGTCCGATGAACTGATTGTCCGGATAACTGGTATGACCCCTGTATACTGCTTGACATATTTAGTATGCCAGCGATATAATAAGTTCATGCCATGTTCAAAATGGCTACATTCTACGCACCCGACGGAAACTTACCTACTTTTTAACTCTGATGCCAAATATTCTGCCTGCAGTTTTCTATCCACTCTGTCCCTATCGTTGCCCATGTGTGTCACCACAAAATCTACGAGGCTGCCGGACATGTTGACTGTCGCCGATACAGCTGGGGCCAGTTCACCTGTAACAGCACAATTATGATATGGCCATTTTTTGTTTCAACCATATAAGAATAGAAGAGACACATTGTGTGATTTTGTAGAGAAGAATGATTTTTCATAAAATTTATGTACAGAAACTGTAAATGATGATGTCGTAAGTAGACAACATTTTCATAGCAAATTCCGCATTTGCTATGAAAATTTTGTCAACTTCCGACATCCTTTACAGAAAATATCGTAAATATTTTTCCTAGGTACAAAATCACATGGCGTGCCTCAAATTACTTTTTTTTATGATTTATCAGGGTATAAACTTTTAACAGACCAACTACATGTATACCGGTTGAGATGAGGGTATACCATATTTATTCTAATAAATGCCCCCGGGGCTATGCAATTCGTGGGGATCAAAACGTGGAAAATATGATCAAAATAGTTATTTTCACATACAAAAGCCATTTAAAACAAATTGTTTTAAATGGCTTTTGTATGTGAAAATAACATATTTACAACACAAATATGGGAGGCGGACTACTATTAGAGAGGGGGATACTACAGAATAAATACAGTGATGTTTCTTTCACTTACCATGCGGTGATGGCATAAGGTGATGTTTTGACTTCACGATCGGGTACTTTGACAGCAGCAAATTCCTACAGGAGAAAAATGTCAACTGACAATAACACACAGCAGGCCAGCATCTGACGTCATGTTTATCAGACACGTCTTTGAACTACAGCGAAACCTCTCTAAACCGGACACCATGGGAGGTCCCCATGGTGTCCGGTTCAGAGAGGTTTCACTTTAAATCAGGCATTTGATCATTTTGAGCCATAGTTGTGCGCTATGCGATCACGAACATACATAATCACCTGCACTAAATGACCAAGAAACTCATCACAAATGAGATCACATGTGTGTTCTTGGTGTCTGGTTTAGACAGGTTCCACTGTACGTAGGAATTCCTGCCGAATCTGATGAACTTGTTATTGAAAGACACTGGTGTGGTATTATAAATAGCGGATAATAGATTGAGTGATGATTTAATATATTTGTTAAATACGAACAATACAGTGCAACCTCTCTACAACAGCTACCCATTGGAAGACGCAAAACTGGCTGTTGTAGAGAGGTGGCTGTTGTAGGGAGGTTAATGCTGAATTAAATTTTATCGTCCACTGTTTATTTATTTTCTTTGATAATTCTCATCAAAAGCATACTTTGGCAGCATTTTAGAATCATTTCCAACGGAAATGATTCTAAAATGCTGTCAAAACATGTTTTTATTGAGACAGAACACAAAAGCAACAGCAGACGACAACTTTCGTGCTCAACAGTCTAAGGGTTAGATACAGAGGAAATCATCCATTTGGAATATAAAATAGCGGCTGTTAAAGAGAGGGTGTTGTTGTAGAGAGGTGGCCATTCGGGGAGGTTCGACTGTATTTTATTTTTGGAAATACTTTTCTGCTATCTTCCGAGTGAAAGAAGGGGGCTGTTAAATTTACTTTCTGCTGAAATCCGTAACATTGATCAAGTCGGTAACCCTCAAACACTTTAACTAACACAAATTTGTAAGTCATTTGACCTTGATGAAATGGGCCGTATGGGTGGGCTATAGAATGAAAATATGGATGATGATAAATAAGCATGTGAAGTTTCAAGCCAATCTGACTTACGTTAACAGAGACAGTAGGTAACCGAAAGCTTCAACACAAAGCTCGGGCAGATGCACAGATGAACTGACAGACAGGGTGGTGAGTATAATAATGCATTTTTGGGGTACATAAAACTGCGTCTTTCATCAACTTTGATTTTGAATGGATACAAATGGATGGACACTCGGACACCATTGTGATCACTACAACAAGCACTACACATGCAGACTCAATCTTCAATCTTCGAAGCCTTCATGCCGAAGTAGACACACTTGTAGTATATTTCATCACTCTTCTTGTAAATGTTCACCAATTAGATCACTCGCTTGTATTTTATTATAACATTTAACATGGGGTCCACATATAATAAAGTTATAGTTTGTACATAAATTCCTTGACAGAAAATATATAACATTTTCCGACACAATGTGCTCATAGATATTGCTGCTACAACAAATATCCAAATGTTCCGAGTTCCCTTCTAATTTTAGAGTTCATATAATTCAAAATTAACAAATATCCCAAACTATACATTTCATCATATTGTGTCACTGTCATATACATGTAGGAAACATGATATATTGCTTGTTCTACATGCAAGCCCAGTTTCACTAAGCTTCGTACGACTAAGAAGTTTGTAAGTGCAAATTTAGGATCGTCATGAAATTTAAACTGATGAATTTACATTTATTGAGCATAGGCTGCATATGCAGCCTATGCTCAATAAATTTAAGTCCCATCAATTGATTACAAGAAAATATTGCTAATGTGAAATTTACAGACTATCATAATTTTGCACTTACAAACATATTAGTCGTAAGAAGTTTAGTGAAACGAGCCCCAGATATCGATTCCAATTACTAATTTACTGGATTGGTTGATTCTCAATTATGTACAAGCATGTACACTTGTAAACATAGTAGGTTATGATCCGGAAGTTCTGGTACTGGTAGTCTGCCAGCATGTATTAATAAATGTATAATAAGTAATATCAAGTTAAAATAAAGCGTGAAGTTCCTTCAATAAACTTGGCAAGTTCCTCCAGGATCACCTGCCGGGCGTTCTTCCTGTAGCCTATTTCACCAACATTGCAAAGTATACTTTTCTAGCAAAGTATACTTTGAGGGAGAAATTTTCAATTTTAGGATAAATTTATTAATTTTTATTATACTGAATGTATTACATTATCACAGCCATTTTGGCTGTGATAATGTAATACATTCAGTACATGTATAATAATTCTGCATACTTTTAATCATCAAATATATGCAGTGGTTAGTTCTATATGAAATAATGCATTTTGGGAAAAATAAATGATTACTCCCTCAAAGTATACTTTGCTAGATAAGTATACTTTGCAATGTTGATGAAATCGGCTACTAGTCTTGCTATGCTATAAGTGTATGTATCTTCTTCTCTCACACTCAGCAGACTTTCTAATGAAAATTCTGTGACGCCGCATCGCCAGAGCGAAATCAACAAAATCCTCTAAAACTTGACCAGCGTGACTCACCCCCATGTATGGTCACGGGTGGACGGCCCGAAGTCGACGTAGAGCCCCAGCTTCTCCCCGAGCCACATGCCCAGGTCATTGTTGCCCAGGAATGGTTTGGACGCATCGCTCTCCAGCATCGTAATCACATCAGCATCTGCACAGGTGTATATGTTACAGTGTACAGAGACAAGTTTGACAGAAAAAATAATGTGCAATATTACAGGGCTCCAGATAAGGAATTAGTAATCGAGTATTGTTACTCCATCATTTCTGAAGCAATTGGGTATTTCTAAAAAAAATTAATTGGGTAAAATAAAATCACACTACTGTTTACACATCAACAGACCGCAATTATTGAATACTTTGCTTCAAAATGAAAACATGTCTTGGTATTTCATAAGAATTGTCTTCTTGGAGACAATTCTAATGAAATACCATGATGTGTTTTCATGGAAAATAAGAACAATATGCTATATTTGTGGTCTGTTTATTGTTTTCTGCAGCATGATAAAGGTACCACAATTTTTTTATTGCTTTTTGATACTCACTACTTCTGATTTCAATTAGGTTTTTGGCAATTTTAATTGGGTATTTAAGCAAATACGCACCTTATCTGGAGCACTGATAGTAACCCTTTCACCCCTAAGTAACTGGAATGGATTTGGATATGTTCATTTCGCAGCCAGTCAAATCATCACAAAATGATTTTAAGACTAGTCCATTTATGAAAAGGGGGTATTTCTTTTTGTTCTAAAAAATATGAAAATTACTTTCAAAAAGTGCAGATTCTGATGAGATGGCTTGTTATGAGCCGGCACATCTGAATCTGCACTGTTTGCATAAACCGCTATATCGGGCTTTCAGGTTCAAGTGGTTAACTTGGCGAAAGAACAAGTTCTTATTATTGATAAATTAACTTCTTTCTTGCACAATTTACATTTTATCATTTTCTCGCAAGAACCACACTATCCACACGGTCCACACTATCTGCCACCCAAGTCTACCAAGACTGGGGGGGGGGGGGGGGGGGTGGGGGGGGCATAAAAGCAAACTTCAACAATGTTTTTTTTTGCTTAGTGTCGTGTGCATGTGTCTAATGTGATCCGGTATGTGATGGTATGATGGCTGCTAACTATCCGAGTGGCATCAAATGATGCTGGCCACATAGCCAAGTTAACTCCATTACAGCAAAGATAAAATAAAGCATATTGCGTGTGATGTGAAGGATGGAATATGGAAAACTATTGCATGCTTTTCGTAACAGTAAAGTAACTTCAGAATTTGATCCATGAAATGCTATGAACCACGAAAATGTGAATTATTAGCCCACTATGTAAGTGACCTAGTAGATATATTATATCCTTATCTACTAGGTCACTCAGGGATTCCGCTGGCGATCGCCACTTTCGGAATTGGCGATAAAAATTGGCGATAAACTAGATGGCCGCGGCCTGCATGTCGCGCCTTGTGGCGAGGCATGGACACCAAAAAAAAGGATATAGTAAAACGAAAAAGTTTAACCAAAAAACTTAACCCAAAACTTTAACAGGACACACGTACGTAACGCCAAAGTGCCGACTATATCGCGGTTCCCGCAAGCGGGCGCGAAAAAAAAAACTTTAACCAAAAACTTCAAAGTAATTTGACCTTGACATTGGACACAGGGGCCGCACAGGAGGGGGGTAGAATGAAAATATAGATGATGATAAACACCCATGTGAAGTTTCAAGGTAATGGGCAAAGCAGTTGCAGAGATATAGTATAACGAAAAACTTTAACGAAAAACTTTAACCAAAAAACTTAACCAAAAAACTTAACCAAAAACTTTAACCAAAGAACTTAACCAAAAACTTTAACCAAAAAACTTAACCAAACAACTTAACCAAAAACTTTAACCGGACACACATACGTACGTACGCCAAAGTGCCAATTATATCGCGCTTTCCGCAAGCGGGCGCGACAAAAATTACAATTTTCTAAAAAAAAATAAAATAAAAAAAAATTGTAATTTTTTATCGCCAATTGTTTTATTTTGTTTTGAAGTGGCGATTTTTTTATTTTCCCCAGCGGAATCCCTGGTCACTTACATAGTGGTTTTGTGGTTCATAGCATGTCATGGATCAAATTGTGTACATTCAAATTATACTAGTCATGAATTACGCCTTTCAACACCACAGAAAATATTGCGAACGCTAGAAAATAAAGTAAATTCAGTAGAGCTGCCTCAAAATGAGTCACCTCATCAGGATTTAACTGAATAGTTTTAAAATTTATTACAAGTTACAGCTTTTTGAAATTTAATCATATAATCTGACCACAAATAAGATATAGCCTATTCCGGAGTACAATAAAAAGATAAATAGATTGATTTTGAAAGATTCTGTTCCAAACTGTTTCTAAAGTCATTCTGCAAAATAGCAATATACCTATATCTTTCAGCAGTGCAGCCGTCCGCTCTAGACTGGGCCATCCTTTATTGTCATAACCAAAATGGTACGTCCAGATAGCAGAGGTCACACGCTTTGGGGAAACCTGAAAGTAAGAGTTGATGGGGTTAATCACATTTAATAACCAGATGACCGCGGCCCACATGTCGAGCAAGCCGAGGCATTTGATGGTCTCAGAGTGTATTTATTTGAAGTTTGAATTAAGGGTTGTGGAGATATAAGGTATGTAAAAGCTTTAAAACAAATTTTAAAGTCATTTGACCTTGCTCTTGTGCATATGGGCCACATGGGTGGGCTATAGAATGAAAATATGTATGATAATAAAAAATTATTTGAAGTTTGAAGTAAATCGGGGTAAGTGTTGTGGAGATATAAGGTATGTAACAAGAGCTGTAGGAGAACAGCATAGCTCGACTACGAGGGTTGTCGATGTACACATAGCTTGACAAAGAAGGTGGCTGCGGCCTGCATAAAAACCTTAACCAAGGTTGATTCAAAACATTAAACAAGGGAAATTAAGTAAGTAATTCAAGGTTAAATGTAGGTCAATGTCAGATATAGGTCAGGGGTTATTGATGTACATCACTAGGAGATGAAGTTTTCCAAGTATGGTTGCTGTAGACCCAGGAGTATTCCATATACAAGCTTGACTAAAAACCGTAACCAAGGGCAAATAACTAAGTAATCCAAGGATAAAAGTAGGTGAAGGTCAAATATAGGTCAGGGATTATTGGTGTACATCACTAGGAGATGAAGTTGTCCAAGTATGGTTGATGTAGGCCCTGGAGTATTCCATATACAAGCTTGACTATAAACATTAACTAAGTAATTCAAGGTTAAATGTAGGTGAAGGTAAAATAAAGGTCAGGGGTTATTGACGTACATCCCTATGAGAAAAAGTTATCCAAGTATGGTGTCTGTATGCACAATAGTATTCCATCTACAAGCTTGACTAAAAACCTTAACCAAGGTTGAGTAAAAACCTTAACCAAGGGGAATTAACTAAGTAATTCAAGGTTAAATGTAGGTCAAGGTCAAATATAGGTCAGGGGTTGTTGATGTACATGACTAGGAGATGAAGTTGTCCAAGTATGGTTGGTGTAGGGCCATGAGTATTCCATCTACAAGCTTGACTAAAAACCTTAACCAAAGAGAATTAAGTAAGTAATTGAAGAGGAAATGTAGGTGAAGGTCAAATATAGATCAGGGGTTATTGATGTACATCCCTATAAGAAAAGGTTGTCCAAGTATGGTGTCTGTATGCACAATAGTATTCCATGTACAAGCTTGAGTAAAAACCTTAACCAAGCTTGAGTAAAAACCTTAACCAAGGGGAATTAAGTAAGTAATTCAAGAGGAAATGTAGGTGAAGGTCAAATATAGATCAGGGGTTATTGATGTACATCACTAGGAGATGAAGTTGTCCAAGTATGGTGGGTGTAGGGCCAGTAGTATTCCATATACAAGCTTGACTAAAAACCTTAACCAAGGGGAATTAAGTAAGTAATTCAAGAGGAAATGTAGGTCAAGGTCAAATATAGATCAGGGGTTATTGATGTACATCACTAGGAGATGAAGTTGTCCAAGTATGGTGGGTGTAGGGCCAGTAGTATTACATATACAAGCTTGACTAAAAACCTTAACCAAGGTTGACTAAAAACCTTAACCAAGGGGAATTAACTAAGTATTTCAAGAGGAAATGTAGGTCAAGGTCAAATATAGATCAGGGGTTATTGATGTACATCACTAGGAGATGAAGTTGTCCAAGTATGGTGGGTGTAGGGCCAGTAGTATTCCATATACAAGGTTGACTAAAAACCTTAACCAAGGCGTGACGGTGACGCCGACGCCAACGCCGACGCCGACGCCGACGCTGGGGTGACAACATAAGCTCTACTTATTCTTCGAATAGTCGAGCTAAAAAGTGGAGATATAAGGTATGTAAAAACTTTTTAACACAAATTACAAAGTCATTTGACCTTGACCTTGGGCATATGGACCACATGGGCAGGCTATGGAATGAAAATATGGATGATGAAAATGAAGTATTGGAAGTAAATTGGAGTAAAAATTGTGGAGATATAAGGTATACAGATTTTATAATAACACAAACTTCTAATTCAGTTGGCCTTGACCTTGGGGCACAGGGGCCGCATGAGTGGGACACAGAATGAATATATGGATGATGACTAATAAGCATATGAAGTTTCAAGTCAATGTGACTTAGTACTGCAGAAATATAAGGTATTTAAAAACTTTAACACAGATTTTGGACGGACGGATGCATGGACGTCATTGTGATCACTATGTCTCGCTTTTCGCAAGCGGACTCAACAAGAACATACATACAGGTGGTCGTTCAAGTACCGACAGGAGGGTGGTGGTAGGTATGTAAGGTACCAACAGGAGGGTGGTGGTAGGTATGTAAGGTACCGACAGAAGGGTGGTGGTAGGTATGTAAGGTACCGGCAGGAGGGTGGTGGTACCCTATGCCTACCTACCACCACCCTTCTGTCCATTGGTACATACTTAAATACCTATCCACCACCCTCTGTTTGGTTAAACTTACATTACCTACCACCCACCCCCTTCTGTCGGTACCTTACATACCTTACCCACCACCCTTACTGTCGGTTACCTTACATACCTACCACCACCCTTTCTGTCGTGGTACCTTACCTTACATAACTAACCCACCCTCCTGTTGGGTACCTTGACATTACCTACCACCCACCCTTCATGTCTGGTAACCTTACATACATACCACCACCCTTCTGTCGGTGACCCTTACAATACCTATCCGACCACCCTCCAGTTGGTACCTTACATTACCTACCACCACCCTTCTGTCGGTACCGTTACATACCTACCACCACCCTTCCTGTTGGTACCTTACGATTACATTTACCACCAACCTTTCTGTCTGGTTACCTTTACTATACATACCACCACCCTCTGGTTGGTTACCCTTACAGTACCATACCACCACCCTTCTGATGGTACCATTACATACCTACCACCACCCTTCTGTCGGGTACCTTTTAACATCCTACAATTCACCCTTCTGTTGGTTTACCTTAACCGATCCTACCACCACCCTTTCTGTCGACTACCTTTACATACCTACCACCACCCGCCTGTTGGTCCTACCATTAAATCCTACCTACCATCCACCCTCTGTCGGTTTAACCTTTACCCATTACCTTACCTCCACCCACCTCCTGTTGGCAACCGTTACATTACCTACCAACCCACCCTTCTGGTCGGTACCTTACATAACCTACCCCACCCACATCCTTGAGGTAAACTATTGTACCTAACCAACACCCTCCTGGCCTGGGTTTACCTTAAACTATCCTACCACCAACACTCCTGCCTGGGTACCTTACATTACCTACCAACCACCTCCCTTGTCGGTACCTTACGATACCTACCCCACCACCTCTTGGGTTACACCTTACATAACCTAACCACTACCCTTACTGTTGGTACCTTACATACATACCACTACCCTCCTGCAGGGTACCTTACGATTACCCTGACCACCACCCTCCTGTCAGGGTACCTTACAATACCTACCACCACCCCTTAACCGTTGGTACCCTTACCAGTAGCCTACCCACTACCCTCCTGCCAGTACTCCTTACATACCTACCAACCACCCTCCTGTCGGGGTACCATATACATACCTACCACCCCCACCCATCCTGTTTGGTACTCCATTACATTAAACCTACCACTACCCTTCAGTTGGTACCTTATACCTACCACCTTTCTGTTGGTACCTTACCATACCTACTACCACTGTTGGTACCTTACATACCTACCACCACCCTCCTGTTGGTACCTTACATACCTACCACCTACCCTCCTGCCGGTACCTCACCACCACCACCCTCCTGTTCGTTCAACCATACTACCTACCACCTACCCTCCTGCCAGTTGGTACCTTACATACCTACCAATACCTTTCTGTTGGTACCTTACATACCTACCACCACCCTCCTGTTGGTACCTTACATACCTACCACCACCCTCCTGTTGGTACCTATTGTACCTACCACCACCCTCCTGCCGGTACCTTACATACCTACCACCACCCTTCTGCCGGTACCTTACATACCTACCACCACCCTTCTGCTGGTACCTTACATACCTACCACCACCCTCATGTCGGTACCTTACATACCTACCACCACCCTCCTGTCAGTACCTTACATACCTACCACCACCCTCCTGTCGGTACCTTACATACCTACCAACACCCTCCTGTTGATACCTTACATACCTACCACCACCCTTCTGCCGGTACCTTACATACCTACCACCACCCTTCTGCCGGTACCTTACATACCTACCACCACCCTCCTGTTGGTACCTTACATACCTACCACCACCCTCCTGTCAGTACCTTACATACCTACCACCACCCTCCTGTTGATACCTTACATACCTACCACCACCCTCCTGTTGGTACCTTACATACCTACCACCACCCTCCTGTCAGTACCTTACATACCTACCACCACCCTTCTGTCGGTACCTTACATACCTACCACCACCCTCCTGCTGGCACCTTACATATCTACCACCACCCTCCTGTCAGTACCTTACATACCTACCACCACCCTCCTGTTGGTACCTTACATACCTACCACCACCCTCCTGTTGGTACCTTACATACCTACCACCACCCTCCTGTTGGTACCTTACATACCTACCACCACCCTCCTGTTGGCACCTTACATACCTATCATTACCCTCCTGGTTTCACCATTACCATTACCTACCACCACCCTCCTGTTGGTACCAGGTTTACCATTTACCTTACCAACTACCACCCTCCTGTTTGGTAACCCTTAACATTACCTACCCACCACCCTTCCTGTTGGTACCTTTACAATACCTACCAACCACCATCCTTTTGGAGGCCAACCTTACCATAACCTTACCACCACCCTCCTGTTGGGCACTTTACAACCTAAACCACCACCCTTCTGTTTGGTACCCTTACTTAACCTACCACCCCACCCTTCCTTGTTGGTACCTTTACATTACCTACCACCAACCCTTCCTGTTGGTACCTTACATACCTACCAACCACCTTGCCTGTTGGCACCTTACCAAAACCTACCACACCCACCCTTCCTTGGTTGGCACCCTTATTATTAACCTACCACCACCCTTCCTGGTTGGTAACCTTTACATACCTTACCACCACCCTATCCTGTTGGTACCTTACCATACCTTACCACCACCCTCCTTGTTGTCCACCAATTACCATACCAACCACTACCCTTCCAGTTGGTACCTTACATACCTTTACAATACCCTTCTTTGGATGGTACATACATTACCCTACCACCACCCACCTGTTGGTACCTTACATACCTACCACCACCCTTCCTTTTGGTACCTATTGGTTACTACCACCACCCTCCCTGACGGTACCATTACATACCTTACCAACCACCCTTCCTGCCGGGGTACCTTAACATACCTACCAACCCACACCTACCTACCTCCACCCTTCTGTTGGCCACCCTTCCTTGGACATACCTACCCCACCTTCCTGTTGGCACCCTTACCGGATACCTACCACCACCCTCCTGGTCGGTACCTTACATTACCTACCACCAACCCCTTCCTGTTGGTACCCTTTCCATACTACCTCCACCCTTCCTTGGCCAAATTACCTTATTAACTAACTCCACCACCTTCCTGTTGGCACCCTTACATTTTTAACTACCACCACCACCCTTCTGGTTGGTACCTTACATACCTACCACCACCCTTCTTGGACGGTACCTTACCATTACCCACCACCACCTCCACCCTGTTGGGTACCACTTACCATACCTACCACCACCCTCTGTTGGCCACCTTCATACCCTACCACCACCCTCCTGTTGGCCACTTAAATTCATACCAACCCACCATTATGTTGGTACTTACCTTACCTACCACCACCCTTCCTGTTGGTAACCCCCCCCCTTTTTTTAACCAATACTCCCACTACCTTCCTTTGTTGGTTATACCAATACCTTACCACCCTCCACCCTTCTGTCGGTACCTTACATACCTAACCACCACAGGAGGCCTCTGTTGGTAACCTTATTCAATACCTACCACCACCCTCTGTTTGTACCTTACCATACCTTACCACACCCTTTCCTTGTTGGTTACCTTTCAATACATACCACCACCCTCCTGTTGGTACCTTACATACCTACCAACCACCCTTCCTTGGTTCTACCTTACCTATTACCCTACCACCCCACCCTTAATGTTGGTACCTTACATACCTACCACCACCCTTCTGTCGGTACCTTCACCTTCTACACCACCTTCTGTGGTACCTTGGGACCTTATACCTACCACCACCCTTCTGTTGGTACCTTACATACCTACCACCACCCTCCTGTTGGTACCTTACATACCTACCACCACCCTTCTGTCGGTACCTTACATACCTACCACTCTCCTGTTGGTACCTACCACCACCCTCCTGTCGGTACCTTATGTACCTACCACCACCCTCCTGTCAGTACCTTACATACCTACCACCACCCTCCTGCCATACCTTACATACCTTCCACCACCCTCCTCTCGGTATTTATATAATTTTTTTTGCAGTTTATTTTTTTTATGTGAAACTCTGCAGCATGCAAGGCTTGGATGTAGCAATGACACTGTATTTTGATCACCCTGGCCAATTCTCACCTTTATCCTCAATTTTTCCCACTTACTAGTAAAACATTTTTCTTACATTTCAACCAGTGTTTCCCACATATTGAGAAATGATGCAATGCCACAATAACATGTTTCCTTTGCCTTCACTGTGACCCACCTCAGATAAATATTTTGCGCTTGATTCACATTTTTTTTTATATAAAAGATCATGTGTGAAATGTAAGAAAATGTTTATTTAATAAAGTAAGCTGAATATCATGAAATAATGCGCTTGTGATTGGGTCCTGCTGCTAAACAAACTCAGCTCATTCATTTGTTTAGAGTAAGGACCCAACCGCTTGTGCATTATTTCACCTAATCAGCTCTGACACCTGCTTGAATATACAGTATTGGTCAGATGAGTGAGCATGGTAATCATGAACAGAGAGTACCATTAGAGATCAATTGCAATGAAACCCATCAAAATATTACAGGTCTACCTGTTTAATCCATTACATTTGGAATACACATTTACAGGTATGAATATTTTATTTTTATCTTTATCGCTTCTCAGAAGTATACGCTACGACCACTCATTTAACCATTGATGATACGGTACAAATGGTGGTCACGACATATACTTCTGAGCACATGACTGTTATAGCTATGACTGGAGAAATAGGGCTTATGGGATGTGCGACCAGAGTAGATCCAGATCAGCCTATGCATCCGCAGTCTGATCAGGATCTGCACTGTTCGCCATTCTATTAATGAAACACATGTCATGCTTATATCAAGTAATAAGGATCATTATCAGAGTACAGGAGTGTGCTATTTGATCAGGAGCTACACTGGTCACATATCCCATAAGCCCCATTTCTCCATTCACAGCCACATATAAAGAAATTATTTAGGATTTTCCACAAACTGGCGTATTCTCAGAAGTTCCACTATTCATCAGAACAAGAATTCCGCCACGGAAGCGGTGTCGCGCCTGCCGAGGCATTTGACCGTGAACATTACAAGTAAATAAATGACCTTGACCTTGAGAATTTGGATGTGGGGGTGTATGTAATGAAGCATCATCCATAGACAAACATTGATGTGAAATATTATCAAAGTCTGGCAAGGGGTTAAAGAGATATTGTGAAAAAACAATAACTTTAACGCATTTCTGTTACAAAATCGGTGAACATTACAAGTAAATAAATGACCTTGACCTTGATAATTTGGATGTGGGGGTGTGCATAATGAAGTATCATCCCTAGACACATTGATGTGAAATATTATCAAAGTCTGGCAAGGGGTTAGAGATATTGTGAAAAAACAATAACTTTAACGCATTTCTGTTACAAAACCGGTGAACATTACAAGTAAATAAATGACCTTGACCTTCAGAATTTGGATGTGGGGTGTGCGTAATGAAGCATCATCCCTAGAAACATTTGATGTGAAATATTATCAAAGTCTGCCAAGTGGTTAAAGAGATATTGTGAAAAAACAATAACTTTAACGCATTTCTGTTACAAAACCGGTGAACATTACAAGTAAATAAATGACCTTGACCTTCAGAATTTGGATGTAGGGGTGTGCGTAATGAAGCATCATCCCTAGACAAACATTGATGTGAAATATTATCAAAGTCTGCCAAGTGGTTAAAGAGATATTGTGAAAAAACAATAACTTTAACACATTTCTGTTACAAAACCGGTGAACATTACAAGTAAATAAATGACCTTGACCTTCAGAATTTGGATGTAGGGGTGTGCGTAATGAAGCATCATCCCTAGACAAACATTGATGTGAAATATTATCAAAGTCTGGCAAGGGGTTAAAGAGATATTGTGAAAAAACAATAACTTTAACGTATATGCCTTACAAAAGAAACCAGACGACGCGGACGATGACGACGACGCGGACGACGACGACGGAAAAAGTGCCGACTATAGTCGCGCCTCTGCTAAAGCAGGCGCGACAAAAAACTAGATGACCGTGGCGCGCATGTCGGGCCCGCCGAGGCTTTGATAGTATACCAAAAAACTTTAACCATAAAAAAAACATTAACCCATATACACACATACGTACGCCAATGTGCCAACTATACCGCGCTGTCCGCAAGCGGGCGGGACAAAAATCTTATACCTTTTCAGGGTGGTTATATCGGGCGGGGTTGTATCTCATTCCAAATCCCAGGAGACCAATACCAAGCACAATCAGCAGCACTGAAAGTAAACATTATATTAATGTAACTTATACAGAACTGTGTCTGTAACTGGGGAAATGGGGCTTATGGGCTTTGCGACCAGTGTAGATCCAGATCAGACTGTGCATCACCACAGTCTGATCAGGATCTGCACTGTTCGCCATTCTATCAATGGAACGGCCGTCATACTCCCAACAAGCAATATAGATTGTTATCAGGTTACAGGAGTGTGCTATTTGGTCAAGAGCTACACTAGCCATCACAAATCCCAAAAGCCCCATTTCTCCAGTCACAGTCACAAATTATCTATGTGAAACAAGAAAAAGTCTATCTGAACCATTTTAACCCTCTCACTCCTGAATATCTATCTGGACCTTTTCCAAGGTAACTGTTAGACTATTCCAAAAATAAAATAAATGTGACATAGATTTAGAATTGAACAATACTGGCGGCTCGTTGCGAGCTGGCTCATCAGGATCTACAGTGTTTGTACATGGTGCATTTATGGCTTGTGGTTGAAATGGTTAACAAGGGTACACCTCAAATAATTGTAAAAATACTGTAATGTATCTCAATACCTCCAACCACTACCAATTTCAAAATGTTTTCATTGGAAGGAAAGACGAAAACTATATAACCCTTGGAATATTTTGTACAATACAGTGGAACCTAGCCAGATATTCTGAACATTTGAAGGTCGACACATTTTGTGAATTTATTTTTAGCCTTTTTTTCATTTTATATTCAAATCAAGAACAACTGACATCAGCAATAGAGGATCTTACATGAGTGATGATTTAATGTGATAATTATTAAACTTGTTTACTGATTTCATAAGAAAGGAGGCCATGTCGAGTTTTTCATGAAATCAGTCAATGAGTTTAACCCTTACAATGCTGAATTAATTTGTGTCGTCTGCTGAATATTTTTCCATTTTTCTCATCAAAAACTTGGTTTGGCAGCAGCTAGAATCATTTCCAATGCAATGCTGAATTAATTTGTGTCGTCTGCTGAATATTTTTCCATTTTTCTCATCAAAAACTTGGTTTGGCAGCACATAGAATCATTTCCAATGCAATGCTGAATTAATTTGTGTCGTCTGCTGAATAGTTTTCCATTTTTCTCATCAAAAACTTGGTTTGGCAGCACTTTAGAATCATTTCCAATGCATTCTAAGGGTTAATACACATCACATTAAATCAACACAAATGTTAGATTATATTTATTGCATAAGCACTGCACACTATGTTGAAGCTGTAATGACCTTATAACATATTTTCTGTAGCATCCTCATTTGCACGTTTATACACTAGTGTATTATGATTTGTATTGCCCCGTGTTATTCCACTGTGAAAGCATAGTTTATGTCCTAAAAGAAAACATACAGCAGCAGTTAAAAGGCCAGTAAGTACATCAGTAAAAATGTTATGACGGTGTATATGCGAATACATGTACATCACTGGCAAAATGCTTATGTATGGACTTGTGGTCTAGTCTAGCTCCTGATCTGTTTGAAAGCTCACGTTGCCAGAAAAGTTTGTATTCTGTACGTAACCAGGGTTACGAGTTTCTCAGTGCCTGTATACTCAACAGTGCAGATGCTGATCAAACTGCTGATCAGCTGTGGATATGACCGGAGAAATAGGGCTCAGGAGTTTTGCGACCAGTGTAGATCCAGATCACCCTGTGCATCCGCAGTCTAATCAGAATCTACACTGTTCACCATTACATTAATGAAATACCAGCCATGCTTGTGACTTGCAATATAGGTCATTACCAGGCTACATGTGTGTGCTATTTGATCAGGAGCTACGCTGGTCGTACAATCCATAAGCCCCATTTCACATACGTGCAGGCTGAAACGGATCTATGATCGTCCAAAAGCTCACATACCAGTTCCTCAACTCACTGTCACATATGCTGAATTACATTCGTTCCTAACTTACGTGTATTGACATTATCTGTGGGCATTTTCTTGTTCCGCTTAAATTTAATGTAGGCAGTATGACTTCCAGCATCTGCATTTCCTCCTAAAAATAGTACAGGTATAATACAGGCTATTGAACCGCATACTGCAACACAAATGAGAGCATATCCAGAGCTACAGTTAAGGTGTGTAATTTGACCAACTTGGGGTGAAATTTTGTTATTTCTCATCAGAAATGGCAAGTTGGGAGTCCTTTAGAATCGTCTCGTTGTAAGTGAACTTTCTACTTAAACTTTTATAAGAGCATGTTTACTCTTCCTTTTGCATATCAATGAATATTTTCAAATATGTACTCCCACATTTGAAAATCAATGTAGAAAATACAAGAAACACATGCCTTATCTGGAGCTGCATGGCAATGAATTGGGCATACAGCATTTCATTTGTCTAACCCCTAGCTGCACCTGGTACAGTGTAAACGTCTATACAATTTGTTAGCAGCATGACGTGAGTACAACAGTGCAGATCAGAGTATATAGGCTGAGAATATAAACAAAGAAACTAGATATTACTACTCTTACAATGGATTCAATGGTCCTGTTAAAATAAAAGAGGGTCAAAACATATATTTATCCCGTCAACAGAGTACGTATGTGCCGTGAAATATTTTTGATATCCTGCCAATACGACCTAATCACTGCGTATAAATATGTGCGGTGGCTGGGGTTATATTTTACAGCCATTTGTAGGTGTTGACGGGATAAATAGAATAGTAGGTTAGTGCTGTGAATGGGAAAAAATATCTGGCGCAGCACGGAAACGGGATGTACTCGGCAGAGCCTCGCCCATCCCGTTTCCTGAGCCTTGCCAGATATGTTTACCCATTCACGGCACTAATCTACTATTCTCTATATCAGGATTCTTTTAAGGCAGAACCCAATTGTAAAATTAGTGTGAATAATTTGATATTATTCATCTCACAGACTGTCATGACTGAAATATACGACCACTTACCTGTGAACAATCCCAGGTACACGGAGACAACCAGCATGGCAATGAGGTAGTCTGTATGCTCCCGTGTGTATTCTCCGAGCGGCACAAAGTTGTACGCGGTCGTCCACACGAGGAAGAAGTTGAAGATGAGAAAGAATACAAGGGTGAGGGCGAGCGTGCGGGCCGGTGGACACCGGGAAACTCGGTCCAGCATCGTCGGCCACACGGACATCGTGTATACAGCCACCATTAACCCACCTGCAAATCAATGGAAACAATGGAAGGGGTAATTGGACTTCATTGACTGATTGATTGATTGGGATCTGTTAACAGGGCTCCAGATAAGGAATTAGTAATGGAGTATTGTCACTCCATCATTTCTGAAGCAATTGCGTATTTCAAAACTTTAATTGTGTAAAATAGAATCGCACAACTGTTTACACATCAGCAGACCGCACTCATTGAACAGTTTGCTTCTAAATGAAAACACATCTTGGTATTTCATTAGAATTGTCTTAGAATTTGAAATACCAAGATGTGTTTTCATGGAAAAATAAGAAAATATGCTATATTTCTGGTGTGTTTATTGTTTTCTGTAGCATGATAAAGATACCACAAATTTTGCATTGCTTTTTAATACTCACTATTTCTGTTTTCAATTGGGTTTTTGGCAATTTTAATTGTGTATTTACGCAAATACACAGCTTATCTGGAGCTGTGTTAAACAGCACGGTCATATACAGACAGGAACGGACCTGTATGGAGGTAGTACCGTACGTTCAGCATTAAATTAACACAGACATTATGTATACGGCCAGCAATAGCCCACC
Source organism: Conchocele bisecta (assembly GCA_029237695.1). Taxonomy (NCBI): domain Eukaryota; kingdom Metazoa; phylum Mollusca; class Bivalvia; order Lucinida; family Thyasiridae; genus Conchocele; species Conchocele bisecta. The sequence continues at coordinate 10,960,682 of CM055274.1, read as the reverse complement.
TGGAAATCATTGATAACAATGTAAGGGGTAAATGGATTGATTGATTGTGGTCTGTTCAACGGCAAGGTCATAATTTATGTGGCTGTCACTGGAGAAATGGGGCTTATGGGATTTGCGATCAGTGAGGCTCCTGATTAAATAGCACAGTTCTGTACCCTGACAACGACCAATAGTGCTTGTTAGAAGGAAACCAGGTGTTTCATTGATGGAATGACGAACAGTGCTGAACAGATCATGATCATACTGTGGGCAGAGCTCCAGATAAGGTGCGTATTTGCGTAAATACCCAATTAAACTTGCCAAAAACCAAATTGAAATCAGAAGTAGTGAATATCAAAAAGCAATGAAAAATTTGTGGTATCTTTATCATGCTACAGAAAACAATAAACAGACCACAAATATAGCATATTTTCTTATTTTTCCATGAAAACACATCTTGGTATTTCATTGGAATTGTCTCCAAGGAGACAATTCTAATGAAATACCAAGACATGTTTTCATTTCAAAGCAAACTATTCAATGAGTGCGGTCTGCTGATGTGTAAACAGTAGTGTGATTCTATTTTACACAATTAAAATTTTGAAATACCCAATTGCTTCAGAAATGATGGAGTGACAATACTCAATTACTAATTCCTTATCTGGAGCCTTGTGTTCAACACTGTTTGCCATTCCATCAATGAAACACCCGTCATGCTTCAAACAAGCATCACAGATCAATATCCGGCGACAGGCGTATGCTATTGATCAGGAGCTATACTGGTCACAAATCCCATAAACCCCATTTCACCAGCCAGTGACATATATGGATGAGAATGATTCAGGATATACCCGGAAAATTCCCATCCTTGCCGATACAGTGACAGATTTCATCAAATTGTATACAAGTAAGAAGTTTGTACGAGTAAAATTTAAATTCACAAGAACATTTGTACTTACAACCGATGTTGGCACTACTTAAACAAAAATTGCTAACAGTTACATGTTGGTGCAAAATGTTAGCATTAGTGAATCACGCTAATGTGAGAAGCAAATTCATAAAGATATTTGCAGAAAAGTTACTATCATATGAAGTTTAACCCTTTCAACACCACAAGCCTGTATAGTGGTATTGTATAGTGGTATTGTATAGTGGTATTGTATAGTGGTATTGGCAAACAGTGTAGATCCAGATGGGCCGGCTCGTGACGAGCCGTCTCATCAGGATCTGCACTTTCTGAAAGTAATTTTCATATTTTTGAGAAAAAAACACACCCTTTTCATAAATGGACTAGTCTGACAATTGGATTGATTGCACAATTAACATATCAAAATCCATTCCAGTTACATAGGGGTGAAAGGGTCAACATACATAGAGTGTGCTATAAATTGTCTTCGCAAAATATAGACATTCATTTTAATACCAGAAAATCTATTTGAAAACATAATTTCATAAAGCTGAAAACGTTTACATACATCTACAAAGTGACAATAGGTCGAACATTTGTATCAGCTTTCTGGCTTACCACAGTAGGCCTGGTATGTGGGTAGGTAGTACAGGACACCAAAAGCGATGGCACCAATTAGCCACCATAGTCGGCTCTCAGCCATGTGGCGACAGGCGGACATATATACACCAAACGCCAGTGCCAGCAGAGTCCCGATGCTGAAACAGATCAGATCATAAATGAGACACGCCATTAAATACGTTTACAATATTTTTCATAAATAAAGTCAAAGGTTGATATAATTCCGCATGTACTCTGAAGATTTTGGCAACTTTTGACGCCATTTACGGAAAATACTGTAAATTTTGTAAACCTATTACGCAAAATCACATGGAGTGTCTCATATGTACTCACCCCCAGGGGAAGGGATCGGGCCCGTGGTGCGGGTAACCGGAGACGACCCAGCGCGTTATCAGCGACACCTCCCCGAAGCACCAGTTGGTAATGTAGAGCAAGGCGGCAAACCCGAGGGCAGTGGGCAGGAAGGGCGGACGGCTCACCTCCACCTTCGTCACCTCGTGGTCTTGGATTGTGTCGCTGCCTGTGTTGGAATATACAGCTCATTCAGCTACAGTGCAACCTCTCTACAACTGCCAGCCACGGGAAGACAATATACAGCGGATTTAAATATCATTTTGAAATACAGCATTTTCGTTTGTCACCGTGAGGTGTTTGTAAGTCTGATAAGGAACAAGTGAGCAGGGAACTTAAAATCTAAATCTGGCCCCGGTCGTTCCCAACCTATGTTAGTTTAACGGACTGTTAAAGGAACTTAAAATCTAAATCTGGCCCAGTCGTTCCAAACCTATGTTAGCTTAACGGACTGTTAAAGGAACTTAAAATCTAAATCTGGCCACGGTCGTTCCAAACCTATGTTAGCTTAATGGACTGTTAAATCCTTAACCCTCACTACACCACTGCTGTTTTTAATTTTTGCCTTAATTCTAAACGAAAAACCTGTTTTGGCAGCACATGAGAATCGTCTCCACTGGAGACGATTCGCGTGCGCTGTCAAACCAGGTTTTTATCGAGAAATATTGAAAATAAAACATTTCCAGCAGACGACAAAATTTAATTCACCGTAGTCTCAGATGGTATTTCCCATAATACATTTCACAAAAACAGCTGCACACTTGTATATAATCACCACAATTTAATACCTAACACACGATGAACATGAATGATGAGCAAATGTAACTGCTGATGCTATATTTAGCTAGTTAATTTTTCAATAATTAATTTTTAAACAAACGAGATGGCCGCGGCCCGCATGTCGAGCCCGCCGAGGCATTTGATGGTCTCAGAGCGTATTTATTTGAAGTTTGATGCCCAATAAGCATACAAAGTTTCAAGCAAATCTGACTTACGGTTACAGAGATAGTAGGTACAGAGTGGCCTGTGGTTCTCTTACCAAGCGAATTGCAATTCCTGGAGCGCAGGATTGCAATTCGCGTTCCCATTAATTGCAATTGGACCGCAATCGGACCGCAATCGGACTGCAATCATGTGACCGCGGTCCAAAGAGTTGGTTGCGGAATTGCAATACTTATAGCGCAGTTCGCGCTGCGCTCCGCTTTTAATTGCAATTTACGCTCCTTTGTTTCTGTAAACTGCGAAAGAATGACCGCTTTACGCTGCGCTCTGCGGTAAAACCAGCGGACCGCTCTGCTTAACCAATGCGGCAATAAAATCGAAATAGTTGACAAACGTATCCGTGTTCCAATCCAAAATTTTATCCCATCTATCTAATTCAAAGTGACTACCCTAGAAAGTCAGCGGTATTTGTGATCTGTTTTTTTTGGTGCGCAATATAAATCGGCGGGTTATTGCCAGACAAACAGTGAAACATTGACCTTGACAATTTCTTGGACAAAGCAAAATGTCGTCACTCACTCACTGCCGTTCCGAATATCAAGAACACATTAATAGACACCACCATGCTGACAATATATTTATTTTCATATAAAATCAAATGATAATGTGTGGTCTACGGTATAATATAGCAAAACAAAGCATCAATTTTGCGTTTTGTTTACATTTTCGTCGGTATCAAATTACATTTTCCTATTATGTTGTCATTATTTCGACGCGATCCTATAGTCGACATGACAATTTCTGAGATCAATACAACTTTTCATAATGTCTTTCAATTTCAAGCTGCAAGGAGACTGTGAATTGCATATTAACCATAATAACATGGTGAACATATTGATAATAATTTTAAAAGAAAAGCATATTTTAATTTTCGAAACCTGATCATAAAAATTAAAATATTAAAAAAAAACAATTATAATTAGATTTATATTACTGCAAACGTTCTGTTCTAGCTGTTGATTTATATTGGCCCGATTCAAATTTTGTGAAGATAATATTTATTCCGGTGATAGCCATTTATTTAAAATGAAACGGTTTACTTGTGTCACAGAGTGAGAAAGATAAATAACGGCCCGGAATCGAACCAGGGACCTCATGTTTACCGTACCATGCCCATGACTACCGAGCAAGCTAACAAGGCACAGATCATACACACTTCATCCCCATGGTCAGTTGCGTACTGTGACATTCTTCTCCGCCAAATTGAAATTCGTCCTCGAATTCTATGTTTAATTTTGTCTCCGAATTCCATATGTTTGGGTACAATTTGGGAGTATTTATCAGTCGCGGTCCTTTGTTGGGCAACAGAATACTCAATTATCATCCGTACCCAGAGTTCCGTTGCTCCATAGGTTTTTCCTGCAGAGTACCGAATCGGATCTCATTCGCGCTTTAGCTGTTAATTGTGACATATTTTTCTGTACTTATCACACAGAAATGAATAAGTATAATACTGACATTTCTTTCAATTGAAAAATACAGAAAATATGTCGCAATTAACAGTTGAAGTGCAAATCAGATGTGATTTGGTACTTTGCAGGGGAAACCTACGGAGAGCACCATTATAAACTCTCGGTACGGACGATGCGGGAGTATTCAGCAGAGTTACTTCCCACAACTACGTTGGGCGCTAAATGTCACAGGGTGAGAAAGATGTGCACCAGCCCGGAATCGAACCGGGGATCTCTGGTTTACCACACCATCGCTCTACCTGCTGAGCAAACCGGGCACAAATACACACTTATTCACCATAGTGATCACTTCATTCAACCAAAAATTCACAAGCTAGAAGTTATGCCAAATTATTACAGTCAACGTCACAGATTATGCTCTTGGCGACATTAGCGGATACAAATTTGTCCATCAATTTGATCAAATAAACAACGGAATCTGACAGATAACACTACGGCGCATGGAAACATCATTATTCTGGTACTTGGAATCAAAATGGTGGATATTAAGATCAATATGTGAGGCGCCGATGGAACCTTTAACATTTTTTATCACGACAGCAGCTACAGGGATTGTTGGACGCATTTATTTAGAGAAACAAGAGATTACAATGGATTGGATAATATACTAAGTGACATTTTGTTCTAACGTACACCAACATAGAGGATTAAATTTGCGACAATGTTGGATTCTGGATTTTGTGGACAGGTGACAGAAATCGGAGCTGGATAAGAACCGACAGACGTGATTCTGAATATGCGTGCTTGGTCTGTGGTTTTTCTTCCAGATCATGTCATGCATGTTTTAATTTCACGTCATGTCAAAGCAGCACTATTGAATATAATGAATAACTTTAATATTCTACACCAGAATTAAAGTTCATTCATCGTCTGATGTGTAACTGATAAATTAAGGTAAGTTACTTGTATATGACAACTTTTGCCTCACCACGATAGAGGAGGGGGCATTTAGTGTTACCCTTGACCTTGTCCGTTCTTCCGTCCGTCACCAACCTAGTAACTCGAAAAACTTTTAAACCGTAATAGCTACATACCTGAAACTTGGTACATGTATGTTTGATTCGACCCCATGGTCATGGATTATCTCCCCCTTTTCAAGTTAGAATTTTCCAATTTTGTCTTGTAGCTCGTAAAACTTTTAAACCCTAATAGCTACACACCTGAAACTTGGTATGTCCTTATGATGAGTAGATTTGCAAAGTTTATTTTCATTCGACCCCCGAGTCATGGATTATCTCCCTCTTTTTGAATTAGAATTTGAAAATTTTGCCTTGACGTTGTAACTCGTAAAACTTTTGTAATAGCTACAGCACTGAACTTTGATATGTAGCTTCCTTCTGATGAGTAGATGCGGAAAGTTTATTTCGATTTTTGATTCGAACCCCGTGTCATGGATTATCTCTCCCTTTTGGACACTGGAATTTTGCCTTGTTTACTATCAAAGCGATATGTGGGGTATCCGTGTTCTATGAACACATTTTCTAGTTTAGTTATCTCCCTTTGTTTTTTCGCGCACTGATTTGTCCGGAGCATAACGCGAACACCCTTTGCAATATTTTTTATGAAACTTAACACATGCATAGGTCTCACTGGACAGGGCGGAGCTAGCGTTAAAGGTACATGCCCACTCAGTAGGCACAAAATGTTCTTTATGTCAGAGACATCATCGGAGACATTTTCTGGCCAGATAAACAATCATTTACCATTACCCACGTATTGTTTGGCATTATTATACATTTTATATCAGAAGAAAATTTCCGCATTGATATCAGGGACGATAACCGTGTTTCCTTAAAATGTTAACGGACATTACTATTTATTCTCTGTATTTATTTTTTGATGTGCAATGATCATACTTTATAATCTGTCAATTCTTTTTTCAGTTGATGAATTTAATTTAATAGTATAAATAATTATAAAATATCATGCCCCATTTGCACATGAAAATACCGATACCACCGCGCGTCACTATCAGTAAAATAAATATTACCAAATGATTATATCTGTATAGCGGACACTCGTAATGTTTATATTAAAGTAGTGGAATAGTGACAATTATACACTTATTTAATTCCCATAAAGAGCATTTTTAGCCTACTGAGTGGGCTTGCACCTTTAAAAAGGGGTTGGACAATTGTTGTCGCGACCGCCTGCGGACAGTGCGATATAGTCTGCACATTGACGTCCATCTGTATTTTTTTTGCCGAGCCTGCTTGCGGAAAGCGAGACTTAGTGATCACAATGACGTCCGTGCGTCAGTCTGTCCGAAATCGGTGTATGTTTTTAAATACCATATCCTAAGTCACATTGACTTGAAACATCAAATGCTTATTAGTCATAATCCATATATCATTCTGTCTCCCACTCATGCGGCCCTTGTGCCCCAAGGTCAAGGTCAAATGACTTTGAAATTTTTGTTAAAGTTTTTGCATACCTTATATCTCCACAACACTTACCCAGATTTGCTTCAAACTTCAGATAATTCTTTATTATCATCCATATTTTCATATTATAGCCCACGCATGCGACCCACATGCCCAAGATCAAGGTCAAATGACTTTCAAATTTGCGTTAAAGCTTTTACATACGTTAATTGAAACTTCAAATAAATATACTCGGACACCATAAATGCCTCGGTGGGCTCAACATGCGGGCCATGGCCATCTGATTTTTATTTATTTTACTGTAGGTTAAAGTTTTTAAGAACACTATATCTCAGAAACAGCTTCGCCAATTCACTCGAAGCTTCACATGTGTGTTTATCATATTCCATATTTTCACTTCTATGCTCAACTCCTGCAACCCCTGTGCCCAATATCAAGGTAAAATTACTTTCAAATTTACCTCAAAGTGTTTGACATGCCTGCATGTGGACAGTGCGATATAGTTGTCACATTGGCCTACATACGTACGTTACAGTACATCCGTCCGGGTAAATTTTTTTGATTTAAGGTTAAAGTTTTTAAAGGTACATGCCCACTCAGTAGGCACAAACTGTTCTTTATAGCAATAAAATAAGTGTATAATTGTGTCACTATTCCACCAGTTCTAAAAATTATGTGTGCCCGCTATCCATATATAATCATTTAGTAATATTTATTTTACTGATAATGACTAGCAGTGGTATCAAGCTATTTTCATATTCAAATGAGGCATATTTTTATGCCACCGGGTTTCGAAGAAACGGGTGGCATATAGTGTTTGGACCGTCCGTCCGTCTGTCCGTCCGTCACTCTTTTCGGTTAACCACTTTGTCACAGTTTCTCAAATATGCTGCAGGTGGCATCCGCGTTCGACAGACGCATTTCTTGTTTTTAATAATTTATGCTAATTAAAGGTACATACCCACTCAGTAGGCACAACAATTAAAGTTATGTGTATTCTCAGTTATTTGTAGGAATTAAATAAGTGTATAATTTTGTCACTATTCAACCAGTTCTAAACATTACGAGTGCCCGTTATATGGATATAATCATTTAGTAATGTTTATTTCACTGATAGTGACACGCGGTGATATCAGGCTATTTTCATAGGCAAATGGGGCATGATATTTTTTAATTACTTATACTAATTAAATGTGTTTCCCTGAAAAAATAATGTTTTCGACAGATTATAAAGTATGATCATTGCACATCAAAAAATAAATAGTAATGTCTTGGTAACATTTTAAGGAAACACGGTTATCGCCCCTGATAGCAGTGTGGAAATTTACGTCCGATATAAAATGTATAATAATGCCAATAAATATGTGTATTAATGGTGAATTAATGTTTGTTTTGCCAGAAAATGTCTCAGATGATGTCTCTGATATAAAGAACATAGTTGGCACATTGGTGTGCATTCAGGATAAAGTTTTTGGTTAAAGTGTTTTTTAGTTAAAGTTTTTGGGTATACTATCAAAGCCTCGGCGGGTGCGGCATGTTTTTATGTCAACGGGCTAAAGCTTTGTTGCAATAAAAAAAATTGTTTGTACTATCAAATGCCTCGGCGGGCACGACATGCAGGCCATGGCCATCTAGTTATTATGGCATGCGATTTGATCAGTCGGCCATCACACCATGACTAGTTTAGCACTTGATCAGTCGGCCATCGCACCAGACTAGTTTAGCACTTGATCAGTCGGACATCGCTCCAGACTAGTTTAGAACTTGATCAGTCGGCCATCGCACAGGACTAGTTTAGCACTTGATCAGTCGGCCATCCACCCCAGGACTAGTTTAGCACTTGATCATGTCGGACATCGCTCCAGGACTAGTTTAGAACTTGATCAGTCGGCCATCGCACCAGGACTAGTTTAAAACTTGATCAGTTTCCCATCTCACCAGGACTAGTATAGCACTTGATCAGTCGGCCATCGCACCAGGACTAGTTTAGAACTTGTTCAGTCGGCCATCACACCAGGACTAGTATAGCCCTTGATCAGTCGGCTATCGCACCGGGACTAGTTTAGCCCTTGATCAGTCGGCCATCGCACCAGGACAAGTATAGCACTCGATGAGTCGGCCATCGCTCCAGGACTAGTTTAGAACTTGATCAGTCGGCCAGCGCTCCAGGACTAGTTTAGCACTTGATCTGTCGGCAATCTCACCATGACTAGTATAGAACTAGATCAGTCGGCCATCGCTCCAGGACTAGTTTAGCCCTTGGTCAGTCGGCCATCATACCAGGACTAGTTTAGCCCTTGATCAGTTGGCCATCGCACCAGGACTAGTGTAGTCCTTGATCAGTCGGCCATCGCACCAGGACTAGTATAGAACTTGATCAATCGGCCATCGCACCAGGACTAGTTTAGCCCTTGATCAGTCGGTCATCGCACCAGGACTAGTAGAGCACTTGATCAGTCTGCCATCGCACCATAAGTAGTATAGCGCTTGATTAGTCGCCCATTGCACCATGCCCAGTATAGCACTTGATCAGTTGGCCATCTCACCATGCCCAGTATAGCACGTGATCAGTCGGCCATGCCGAGTATACATGTAGCACTTGATCAGTCGGCCATCGCACCAGGACTAGTAGAGCACTTGATCAGTCTGCCATCGCACCATAACTAGTATAGCGCTTGATCAGTCGGTCATCGCACCAGGACTAGTAGAGCACTTGATCAGTCTGCCATCGCACCATAACTAGTATAGCGCTTGATCAGTCGCCCATTGCACCATGCCCAGTATAGCACTTGATGCCAAATGTAGGATGCCAAATGTAGATGGCTGGTGTGTGTGGGGAATCATTGTTTTATGTCCCCCGCGGTGGTGCGGAGTACAATGATGAATTACTTATGAATCGCAGGCGGGAGTGTAGTATTTCACCATGCCCAGTACGTATATCACTTGATTAGTTGGCCATCTCACCATGCCCAGTATAGCACGTGATCAGTCGGCCATGCCGAGTATAGCACTTGATCAGTCGGCCATCGCACCAGGACTAGCAGAGCACTTGACAGTCTGCCATCGCACCATAACTAGTATAGCGCTTGATCAGTCGCCCATTGCACCATGCCCAGCATAGCACTTGATCAGTTGGCCATCTCACCATGCCCAGTATAGCACGTGATCAGTCGGCCATGCCGAGTATAGCACTAGATCATTCGGCCATCACACCAGGACTACGTTTAGCACTTGATCAGTCGGCCATCGCACCAGGACTAGTATAGCACTCAATCAGTCGGCCATCACACCAGGACTAGTATAGCACTCGATCAGTCGGTCATCGCACCGGGACTAGTTTATAACTTGATCAGTCGGCCATCGCACCAGGACTAGTTTAGAACTTGATCAGTCGACCATCGCACCAGGAATAGTTTAGCCCTTGATCAGTCGGCCATCGCACTGCGACTAGTTTAGCCCTTGATTAGTCGGCCATCGCACCAGGACTAGTATAGCACTCGATCGGTCGGACAATCGCACCAGGACTAGTTTAGAACTTGATCAGTCGGCCATCGCACCACGACTAATTTACGCCATCGGCCATCCAAGACTAGTTTAGTAGTCCATTGATCTGTCGGCCATCGCACCAGGACTAGTTTAGAACTTGATCAGTCGGCCACCGCACCAAGACTAGTTTTGCCCTTGCTCAGTCGGCCATCGCACCAGGACTAGTTTAGAACTTGATCAGTCGGCCATCGACCAGGACTAGTTTAGAACTTGATCAGTCGGCCACCGCACCAAGACTAGTTTTGACCTTGCTCAATCGGCCATCGCACCAGGACTAGTTTAGAACTTGATCAGTCGGCCATCGCACCACGACTAGTTTAGAACTTGATCAGTCGGCCATCGCACCAAGACTAGTTTAGCCCTTGCTCAGTCGGCCATCGCACCTGGACTAGTATAGCACTCGATCAGTCGGCCATCGCACCATGACTAGTTTAGAACTTGATCAGTCGGCCATCGCACCAAGACTAGTTATAGCACTTGATCAGTCGGTCATCTCACCAGGACTAGTTTAGCACTTGATCAGTCGGCCACGTCATCCTGCGTTACAGACAGAAGTGGTGGTCGGGGGAGGTGTGGGGGGGGGGGGGGGGGGGGTGTAGTGTAGTCATAGACAAAAACTGGTGGTGGTGGTGATACACATTGTTCCCACTGTGGGATATAGACCGGAACTTTTAGGACGCCAAATGTAGATGGCTGGTGTGCGTGGGGGATCATTGTTTTGTGTCCCCGGCGGTGGTGCGGAGTACAGTGATGAATTACTGTATATTGAACACACATGTATATGTACAGTGATACCGTACTTCACAATCCTCAGTTTTAAATATTGTTTCTGTATCGTAAAACTGAACATTTATTCATTTTGAAAAACTTCAAATTATGGCAGATGATCGAAATGAAAACCGGATGTTTACATTCGAAATGAACCGGTGCATCGGTATATTTTAACCACAGGATGACCCACTTTATATTCATACCATATCCGTACGGATATATCGTATATACGAACGGATATCGTATGTTTGTATAATATTCGTATAGTACGTTTGTATAATCACTGATAATGTAAACAAACTGTACTATACGATGATACGGTAAGTTTTTACCGGAAATAGCGAAAGAATGACCGCACAAACGGTATCGCGAAAGAATGACCGCACAAACTGGACCGCGAAAGAATGACCGCACAAACGGTATCGCGAAAGAATGACCGCAAAAACGGGACCGCGTTTGGACCGCAATTAGACCACAATTAGACTGCAATTCCAGAGGGGAAGAATTGCAATTCAAGGACCGCTGGATTGCAATTCTTGGTAAGCGAATCGCAGGCGGGAGTGTATGTGAAAACTTTAACGCAAATTTTGACAGAAAGTTTAACGCAAATTTTGACAGAAAGTTTAACGCAAACTTCTAAGTCATTTGACCTTGACATAGGGGCACAGGGGCCGCTTGAGTGGGACACAGAATGAATATATGGATGATGACTAATAAGCATATGAAGTTTCAAGTCAATGTGACTTAGGACTGCAGATATAAGGTATTTAAAAACTTTAACGCAGATTTCGGAACACAAACTTCTAAGTCATTTGACCTTGACCTTGGGCAAAGGGGCCGCATGAGTGAGATACAGCATGAATAGATGGATCATGACTAATAAGCAAATGAAGTTGCAAGTCAATGTGACTTAGGACTGCAGAGATATAAGGTATTTAAAAACTTTAATGCAGATTTCAGAACACAAACTTCTAAGTCATTTGACCTTGACCTTGGGCACAGGGGCCGCATGAGTGGGATACAGCATGAATATATGGATCATAACTAATAAGCATATGAAGTTTCAAGTAAATGTGACTTAGGACTGCAGAGATATAAGGTATTTAAAAACTTTAACGCAGATTTCGGACGGACGCACGGACGTCATTGTGATCACTATGTTTCGCTTTCCGCAAGCGGGCTCGACAATAACTTACCTTCTTTTTACAGGATCATAAAGTCATATATGAATACCGATACAAATCTACCGTGCAATGCTCTTTTACCAACCGTTTTGCTCGCATTTCATCCACATGATATACAAGAACTTTAACAGTGTTATAGAGTACATTTATACAGAGTACAATGGACAACTAGATTCTGATCTGCAATATTTTTCCCATGCACGATTCATGTAGAACCACATCAACATTATAGATCACATATTGAATTTTGAATTAATATCAAGCGAGCGTTATATTAGATTAACCCTTACACAGCTAACTTAATTTTTTGTTGTCTGCTGTTTATTTTCTATTTTCCATTTTTATCATCAAAAACATGCTTTGACGGCACTTTAGAATAATTTACAACATGGTTTGACAGCACTTTAGAATCATTTCCATTGGAAATGATTCTGAAGTGCTGTCAAACCATGTTTTTATTGAGAAACAAGGCAAGATATAAAAGCAACAGCAGACGACAATTGTTGTGTGTTGCGGTCTTTTAAAGGGTCAATTAAGATCAAATGCTGTACATTCATGGTTGAGAACCTAGAGCAAACAATAAGTCAGGTTGCCTTACTATCAGTTACCAATATACTACAGTCGAACCTCCCCGAACGGCCACCTCTCTACAACAACACCCTCTCTGCAACAGCCGTTATTTTATATCCCAAATGGATGATTTCCCCTATGTCTAACCCTTAGACTACTGAGCACGAACATTATCGTCTGATGTTGCTTTTGCATTCTTTCTCAATAAAAACATGTTTTGACAGCATTTTAAAACATTTCCATTGGAAATGATTCTAAAATGCTGTCAAAGCATGTATTTGATGAGAATTATCGAAGAAAATAAATAAACAGCAGAGGACAAAATTTAATTCAGCATTAACCTCCATAAACAGCCACCTCTCTACAACAGCCAGTTTTGCGTCTCCCCATGGGTGGCTGTTGTAGAGGTTGCACTGTATGTGTTTCTGTTTTTCTTGGCTATTTATGGCTTACCTGAAATATACTGGTCCACGACGGCGATGCTTGCTATGGCAATCACCACAGAGTTTGTCTCGTTGGACCACCAGGTGGGCACGAATGACACGAGCCACACGCGACTCGCCACAAACAACATCAGACCGAGAACCAGACCCCAGCATGTCAGACATCTGAAACGTGGAATGGTTAAAATATGATCGACTACATTTCCGAGAATACTCCTGGATGCTTAATAAGAAGTGAAAGGGTTTAACGTCCCAGCAACAACTAAGGTCATGTAGAGATTGTGCCTGTTTCAAATCTCGTCAGAAAGACGAAAGGCAGCACATCTCAATGAAAGCTGCAGGACTAGTGGGTCATAAGCACAGATGACACCATTACATCAATGTGGCAATCCATACAGTATTGTACACCAACATGCTGAAAAGAAAGCAAGTTTTTGCTGGATCAATACTATTTCACTGAGTGGCCGAGTTAAATGCACAAAGTGGTCAGATAGCCAAGTTATGTAAGTGGTCAAATGAAGGTCAAATGTTATATGCCAGATTCTGATGTAGAGCATTAGGCGATTATTGTATGTAAATTTGGTAGCTGTATGTGGTATAGTGGCTGAGGAATGGACAGTAAATGGATGGTAAACACAGAAAGTGGTCCAAAGTACTACGCACGGACAAGTGTAAATTATAATGCTCCCCAAAAAATTTTGTGGAGACATACAAAACTTTACTGCAAATTTCTATGTCATTTGACCATGACCAATTCGGAAGAGTAACTCCTACAAAGCACTCACCTGAATCTAGTTCAGACAGTCATAACTAAAATCAGACTTGTTTGCTGTATGCAGTACAATATCTGCACCATATTGCCATGTTGGTCTAGATAAATGTGGCTGTGACTGGAGAAATGAAACACCATTCATGCTTCTAACAAGGAATATAGATCGTGATCAGGCTATGGGAGCGTGCTATTTGATCAGGAGCTACACTGGTCCAAAATATCATAAGCCCCATTTCTCCTGTCACAGATTGGAAATACTTCTTCATGTATAGCGTGGGGATTGAACGCACAGCCTCTGGTATTGATGTTTTTTGTTTGTTAGGGTTTAACGGCATATCAACAGTTAAGGTCATTTAAGGCCGGGTCAATGGGTTTAGCACTAAATCCCATATATTATCTGTACAAATATATTATCTGTACAAATAGGGGTAAAATCTCAAAATCAGAACTGAATATTTACAATAAATATCTATATATTCAGCCCTGAAATCAGAATAATCCTGATCTGATACCAGGTCCTCGCCACACTAGAATCACTTGGCCTCCTCCCAAAAGCAGTAGGATCAGTAATAATATCACTACTTTTATAATGGGGCAATAACCTAATTCAACTCCCAGGTAACAAAAGAGCCAAAGATAGAAACGTACCAAAGCAGGCAAATCGTGATTCTTATAAGTAGGAACCACTACCGTTAATTTAAGCCGTCGCATTCACTCGACCAACCGCCCACATTGGTATTGAAGTATTGAAGTGGTATTGAAGTACAGTGCACTAGTCTACCCTCTAGTCTACAACTTACCCTATCAGACATGTCGTGTTGCTAACAAACAGTATAGATGGAAATCACAACCAATGTTCTACCTACTAGACTATGAAGCCATCCCTACATTTCAATCAATTTTCATTTATAATCGATAAACAGTACCTGATCCGTTTGCTGGGGCTCCAGAGGGTGGCGGTGAATGTGATCATCGCGATGCCGTTCCCGAACGCGAGTATGACAAGCCGGGATAACGTGCTTGGGGCCTGGAATGACGCGAGGGAGCCCACCATGATGAGACGCAGCACCGCCAACACCGGCCGTCGCTGTACAAGCTGTAGAATGCTAGAAAACCCTGGAAAATAATGGTTCAGAGCTCCAGTTAAGGTGCGTAATTTGACCAACTTGGGGTGAAATTTTGTTATTTATTCATCAAAAATGGCAAGTTGGTAGTGCTTTAGAGTCGTCTCATTGAGACGATTCTAAAGCACTCCCAATTTGCCATTTTTGATAGATAAATAAGAAATTTACCTCCAAATTACGCACCTTAACTGGACCTCTGATGGTTGCTTCAATGGTTTATCTATGTCTTGTAGCAAGGTTATATTAAAACAAATTGGCCCTGCAAAATGTGAGAAAACATTGCAATTGTCAATTGATTGGTTGAAGGGTTCCGGTTTATCTGTGTTCTGGTAATTATTCATACATCAGGGCCGTAGCCAGACCTAAAAATGAGACGAGGCGAAAAAAATATTGTGAAGAAGCGAGCGCGAAGCGCGACGTGCACCACTAATGCAGGGGGTCCTCCCCCAAGAAAATGTTGACATCTAGATCATCATAGACACGATTTCCCGGCACTTAGACCACCTCGGATACGGCATTAAATATAAAAAAAAAATAATAATAAAAAATAAATCGGCAAAATCTGAGACGAGGCAGCTGCCTCGTCTGCCTCATCCTGGCTACGGGCCTGTACATATACAGACTAGTGTGATACCCTCAGAGTTAATACTTTAGACACCGCTGCATTACACAAGCTTCAGTCAAATGATTAATTTGACTGAAGCTTGTGTAATTCAGCAGTGTCAAGCTTCCTATGCTTGATTGGTTGAATGGTTTGGGTTTATCTATGTTCTATAGCAAGGTCATAGAAAACAGACTGTTGTGATACCCCTACAGTTAATGTATTTTAGACGCCTCTGTATTACACAAGCGTCAGTCAAATGATTCATTGAAGCCTGTGTAATTCAGCAGTGTCAAGCTTCCAATGCTTGATTGGTTGAATGCTTTGTGTGCATCTGTGTTCAATAGCAAGGTCACATACAAATTGGCAATGTGAAATGCTAGAAAACCCTGTGAAATAGTGATTGGTTGAGTGGCTTGGGTTTATTAGTGTTTTAAAGCAAGATTATATTCAAATTGGCCATAAGAAATGCTAGAAAACACTGCAAAATAGTTTTTGGATGAACGGTTTGCGTTTATCTGTGTTCTGGTAATGATTCATACATATACAGACTAGTGTGATACCCTCAGAGTTCAAACTTCAGACACCGCTGCATTACACAAGCTTCAGTCAAATGATTCATTTGACTGAAGCTTGTGTAATTCAGCAGTGTCGAGCTTCCTATGACTGATTGGTTGAATGGTTTACGTTTATCTGTGTTCTATAGCAAGATCATAGAGGCAGACTGTTGTGATACACATACAGTTAATGAATGTTGGACACCTTTGAATTAGACAAGATTCAGTCAAATGATTCAACACACTGAAGCCTGTGTAATTCTACAGTGTCTAGCTTCCTATGACTGAATGGTTGAATGGTTTGGGTTTATCTATGTTCTATAGCAAGGTCATAGAAAACAGACTGTTGTTATACCCCTACAGTTAATTTATTTTAGAGGCCTCTCAATTACACAAGCTTCAGTCAAATGATTCATTGAAGCCTGTGTAATTCAGCAGTGTCAAGCTTCCAATGCTTGATTGGTTGAATGCTTTGGGTTTATCAGTGTTCTATTCTGGTGTTCTATTCTAGTCGGTGTGACGTATTACTTGATATGTGTTGCTCTAAAATACATCCTTTTTATGCCAGAATATTTCACAGTAAATGGAGATTTTTTAATGACCATATAACATTATAAATCTGCACTTAAATTTGATTTATAGATTAGAATTTAGTTGTTTGACACATACAACAAGAGTGCCGAAGGTCACAATATATGCCCGTCGAGGCAAGGCCAGTCAACAATGGGAGATGACTGGACAAGGATACAGAGTGCGAAAATTTAAATGGCCGCCAAGAAGATATGTCATCAGAAAATTGACAAAATCAATAGGCTTCTTCGCCTTGCCGTGATAAACATGTATACCAAATTCGGTTATGATCGGTCAAGTAGAAGTTGAGTTATTGCATGGACAAGGATACAGAGTGTGAAAATTAAAAATGGCTGCCAAGGGGAGATAAATATAGGAAATGTTTCAAAATCAATAGGCTTCTTCGTCTTGCCGTGATAAACTTGTATACCGAATTTGGTTACGAGCGGTGAAGTAGAACTTGAGTTATTGCGTGGACAAGGATACAGTGCGAAAAATAAAAATGGCCTCCAAGGGGAGGAAATCAATAGGCTTCTTCGGCTTGCCATGATAAACATGTATACCAAATTTGGTTACAATACGTCAAGTAGAACTCTAGTTATTGCGTGGACAAGCTGTGCCCACCCACCCGCCCGTACAAGATGAATACATAATACGTCCCGTTTTTCCAAACGGGCGTATAAAAATGATTAAATTATATAGTAAAACAGGTAATTTTCCCCTTGCGCTCATCACGAAAATGAGGTGATTAGGTGGTGCAGTCCGACTTCCAGAATAGCAAGGTCACATACAATTTAATTGGCAACGTGAAATGCTAGAAAAGTTATACCATGATGACGAAGCTTGTACAAACTATTTGACATTTCAGACGACGACAGAAAAATCGGCGCCTATAGTCGCGCCTTCTGCTAAAGCCGGCATGACAAAAACTGTCAGGCAGGGTCGGGTTACCCGAAGCAAACAGTTTTTATGCCTTAATAGTGATTATGGACACACAATTCATTTCAAAATGCACGGTTCTTCCGTAGATCAATCGGATTGAATATACCACACTACCTGTTATCAGCTGTAGAAACCAGAGCCCAGCAAATGCTTCATAGCCGGAGATCTCGAGGTCGTTGAGGGGGTAGAACCAGATCATGGGGGCAAGGCTCTGCAGGAGGCACCAAAACACATACCCTGTAACAGTGGCAGATGTAAAGGATCTTACGTGAGGGATGATTTAATATACGATATATTACTACATTGTACATGTACATTGAAATCTGTGGATACTTTTATTGAAAACTAGAAAATGTGTTCGTAGAACACGAATGCTCCACTTACTGCTTTGACAGTATAAAACGGCCTTTGTTAGAAAAGTTTAATGGGAAATGGAGATCATTTAAAATGTGTTGGGGGTTGTGGTGTATCGACACCGAAAATGTGTTGAACAAGAAAATGTGGCTTGTCGGCACATGAATGCCCCCAGTGGCAGATTGGCGAAACTGTCGCAAAGGTAATTATCCAAAAGTGATAAGTATTCATAATCACAGTTGTACAGGTCAATAGGTCAAGGTCAAGGTCATATTAGCATGAATGTGTGGCATTTGTCCACAAGTATGATGTATTGAAATATGGAAGTAATCCATCAAGGGATATAGAATATATGACAGAAATGACAAACTCCGGCCAACTTCTTAATGTGTGAAAAAGTTCAAAGTTGTGAAGGACAAAAGGTCAAGGTCATATTACGGCCAGCATTGATGTGTGGCATTTGTCCACAAGTATGCTGTGTTGAACTATTTAAGTAATCCTTCAAGGGATATAGAAGTTATGACAGAAATGAGAAACACCGGTCACCTTCTTAATGTGTGAAAAGTTCAAAGTTTTGAAGGTCAAGGTCATATTAGATGCAACATAGATGTGTGGCATTTGTCCACAAGTGCACTATGTTGAAATGTTTAAGTAATCCTTCCAGGGGTATAGAAGTTATGACAGAAATGAGAAACTCCAGCAAACTTCATAATGTGCCGGACACACAGTCCAAACACTATATGCCTCCGGCTCTTCCGAGACTGAGGGCATAAAAGGTAGAGGACCATTAAAGCAATGTGTGTTTGAAATATGAAGCAGATACGTGGAAGGAAACAGAAACTACAAAATGTGGTCTGTCGGGGCACTATTTGAGAAAATGTCGCAAAACTTTAAAAAATAAAATAAACAGACGTACGGACATACGATCAGTAGTGAGAGTAATTGTGTTGATGTGGAAGGATGTATCGTTACTAAGTAATGCATGTGTGCAATATGAAGATATTAGCTGAAGGCAAACTGAAATTATAGGTAATTTGAGAAACTAACAAAAACTTTCAAAACTAGAAAATGTGTTCCTGGAACAAGGGTGCCCCCACCACCTTATCCTGAGACACCACCACCTTATACTTATGACATGCTGAAATCTTGATCTGAATAAATTTAATCACGAAATTACCTTTCAATTGCTTTCTTGGGCTGTTTTATGCCATTAATTTTGTCACGTCACTCTAACAATAAATAAACAGAATATTCAGCCCAGTCATTTCACACTTTAATTTTAATATGTAACTCTCACCACTTTATACTTTCCAGTGATGCAGAACACTGTTCACCAGTGTGGATTGGGGAAATATTCCAAAACCAGAATGTCATATTTGCATAACCAGATGGCCGCGGCCCGCATGTCAAGCCCACCGAGGCATTTGATGGTCTCAGTATTTATTTGAAGTTTGAATTAAGGTATGTAAAAGCTTTATCACAAATTTGAAAGTCATTTAACCTTTATCTTTGGCATGTGGGTCACATGGGTGGGCTATAGAATGAAACTATGGGTGATAATAAAACATTATTTGAAGCAAATCTGTGTAAGTGTTGTGGAGATATAAGGTACATGTATGTAAAAACTTTAACACAAATTTCAAAGTCATTTGACCTTGAACTTGGGGCACAGGGGCCGCATGAGTGGGATACAGAATGAATATATGGATGATGACTCATAAGCATTTGAAGTTTCAAGTCAATGTGACTTAGGACTGCAGAGATATAAGGTATATAAAATCTTTAACGCAGATTTCGGAAAAACGGATGGATACACGGACATTCCTAGTCCTACAAATGGATACTTATGTGGCTATTGTTTTGTTTAAAGTAGCCACGTAAGAGAAAAATATAGCCATGTAAGAGAACGGAATGAATAGAATTTACAGTTACCCATTGTTCTCTAGCCGTGTGTGCGGACGGACGGATAGACGCACGGACGTCATTGTGATCACTATGTCTCGCTTTCCGCAAGCGGGCTCGACAAAAACATACAACCAGGAATTGTGATTGTGGGACAATTTTACTTGTATAGAGTGAATATTTATATATTTATTTTTGAAATACCGATTTTTTGTTTTGGGCAAACATATTGAAATGACGAGTGTCAAACACTGTTTTTGCAAGGAAAATGTGTGACATAATGTTGGTTTTAGGTTTTACTTAAAAAACTTTCCAATGGTAGAACCGATTTTGTTGAAACATGGCCCCGCAGCAAATGCAGCAGTGTTTGCTTTTTATTCTGCCTCATATACTTGATCAATAAATATAATGTAAGCCCAGTAACCAGTGGTGATAAACTGCTGTGACAGGGCTGGGATGAGCTCTATCTCTTCAATCTTCAAAGCCTTCAAGGCTGTAGTTGACACACATGTAGTATTGATAGTTTACTCTTCTTGTATATTTGTCACTAATGTCAGATCACTCACTTGTAGGTTTATGAGGGTGCGCTGATGATATACATGTAAATATATAAATATCCTTAATTACTTCATTAAATTGTCTTGTTTTCTTACTTCTGAACCAATCATATACTCCATCTTCAGTAACCGTTTACATATTATACAGATATATATGTAGCATTTCGTATTAATCAATATTGCTGTTCATAGACAGTTCACCATTTGACAATGCAGAAACATATAATGTTTGTTTTTTTATTCACTTATGTTAATTTAAGATCCGAGTCATTGTACTTGCACATTACACATGTATAGTTATTGCATCTTATGCCTTTAAAGTACTAACAGTAATTGTCACATATAGAATTTATCGCTCACTTTATTGATACGTAAGTCCAGATAATAATTCACTATACTGGTCATTCCAATAGTATAATCTTTATACATTTAGGTTAACTTCCATATTATGAATAATTCAAGGTTATCATTTATAAATTCAACTTAAACAAGTTACATAATAATTGTTAATAACACAATACTTGTTTGTTTATTAGTGTTTAACAGCCTATCAACAGCTAAGGTCATGTAAGGCCGGGCAAACGGTTTCGATCCCATTTTAACCTGCTGCATTGGGGGGAAAATCCCAAAATCAGAACGGAATATTTACATCGAGAACAACTATATTCAGCCCTGAAATTAGAATAACCTGACCTGGCGTCACGTCCATACCACACCAAGTCACTTGGTCCCTTCCCCTAAAATAGGATTACGAATATCGTAATACTCACATAAGGGGTATAACCAGATTCAACTGTCGCATACAAAATGCCAAAGACGTATGTGAGGGCCAAACCAGGTCTCCAGTCGGGATTCCGTTAAGGATGAACCCCGATCGTTAAATTACCCATCGCGTGCTCCCACCTGCCACCCACTATTATAACACAATATAAGTTTTCACTATTCTTTTTGGTACTGTTCGATCATCAAACAGTTATTCATTGTTAATGTATAACATACAATTGATAATACTCTCTAATTTAATTTAAGTTCTTGAACTAGTAGTTCATTGCTAAACATGTAACTATTAGCATTCACAATTTGTGTATCTCCTGAATTATTGATATAATATTCATAGGGTCACATATTAGATTTATCATATTATCCAGTTGCAATCTATATCAGTAACCTCAGTAGCACATACATTATACAAGTAACATAAATGAAAACATTTTACAAGGACATGCCGGTTAAATTGTGTCTAGTTATACAGAATTTGTGTTGATTGAGGACCATCGTAATGTATCTTTCATAAATTTGGACAACTCTTCCAGGATTGCAGGTCTAACATTCTTCCAAGGATCTTCTTCGCCAATACTTAAGAGACTGTCTAATGACCACTCTGTGACACCACAAAGCCAGAGCAGATTCATACGTTTGTGTTCTCTGTAAGTTTCATATTTATCACACTCAATCAAGAAATGGTGTACCGACACTATTTCACCACAATCACAGTATGGATCTTCTGACAGGCCCACTCTGTGCAGGTATTCCTTCAAGTGACAATATCCCATTCTTAATTGGGTTATTATAGAAAACATCCTTCTATCTAGAGTATCCATAGACCTTTTCCCACCCACAGATGATCTGTGTTGATGAAGAGTCCTGCCTGTCTCCCCAATGTCAGGTGATCTCAGTGTCGTGGGTTTCCGCAGTTCAAAAGGAAATTGTCTACCATTCTGAGATCACGTGACCTGAGAAACTGTCCACCACAGCCATAAGTTGTCTGATATGTCGATACCGAGATAATTCATTGGGTAATCCAATTCTGATAAATTCCAGTTTCCACTTACCATTGTATTATTGCGTCCAAGTGAAATTCCATGTTGACCCTCAAGTTGGGGAACCGCGAAGTTACAGATGCGACTGACCCTATTTTCCATGCGACTACCATGATCTACACACTGTTCGATACCTTTCTTGGTGTGAATTTATTCCACTGTGCACTGGGATTTACATTATAGTCTGACCGCATAGTCATTTCCTTGTTTAGTTCACATTCCATGTTTTATGTCATTTGTGTTTAATAACATTTCCAAGATGGCGGACGCACAGCCGCACAGGAGATTTCAGCAAATCAGATTGGTTAGTATTTGCAACCGACAATCTGATTGGTGATCGCATCTGTGCGACAGGCTGCATCTTGCGCATAATGTTATAAATACAAGTGCGATCGGCAGTCAAGCCAAGCGATTCCACCGCTCTCCTAATGTAGAACCATTACTCGACAGAACCAAAACTCGACATCTCCAATGATTTCATAACTAATTACGTCTTGTGAACATAAGATATATATCATACCTATATACAATTATACTTGTAGATACCACTGCGGTGAACGTAGTACATTACGAGTTTGATACAAAGTACCTTTCGTCTACTGCTGCGACACAGTTGCTACGCCATCATTAATGTAAACATACTTTTACTGTTGGTTCGAACTGTCAAGGAATCGCTTCCCGTCACTGCTACTCCATATAATAACCATCGTCTATTGTTGCACCAATACCTACTCTACAATAACGTTTCTTAGAGTGCATTTAATCGGAATCCTAACATATTGATACTATTGTTAAGTAAAGCCTAACTTGAGCCTAGAGGGTGCACTCCGTGTAACACTGGTACCTGATTAACTAGTAAAGTGATTAAACATGACTTGTTGAGTGTTAGAACTGTTGTTATTTGTTATTTACTGTAACCTACCTGCGCTGCAACCAGGGTGCAGGTGCAGAGCTCCAGTTAAGGTGCGTAATTTGACCAACTTGGGGTGATATTTGGTTATTTATTCATCAAAAATGGCAAGTTGGGAGTCCTTTAGAATCGTCTCATTGAGACGATTCTAAAGCACTCCCAACTTGCCATTTTTGATGGGAGAAATAAGAAATTTACCTCCGAATTACGCACCTTAACTGGAGCTCTGTGTAGGTGGCCTTACAATATCTACAGTTTTGAGTACTGTTTGCGTCAATGAATCGTCAAGATAAACGGTACTGGATTCCAATATGGTTCAAAAAATAAATTTTAATGTAACCAGAATACAATATGCAAATCATCGTAATTAATGCATTATATTTAATAAAATCTGTCTGTTTGTTAGGAAGATCTTTAAGTGTATGCGGGAAATTTTTGCAGTTTGTGCGCACGTTACACTAGAGATTCGGAAGGAATGATCCCGAAAATGTCCTATTTGCAGGGTCACTCAAGACACCATCACCTCTCCGGAATATGAGTTTGGGCAATGTTCATGTTTGACCGACAAGCTGGCTTCTTTCTAGTGCATAGGATTACCTGGTTTCCAAACAATGATTTCCGACATGATATAATGTTAGATGTCAATTTTATAGTAGATTTTCTTATTTCAGCAATTGTAAAAGAAAATGAAGGAATTGGCGCTTTAATTAACAAGAGCTGTAGGAGAACAGCATAGCTCGACTACGAGGGTTGTCGATGTACACATAGCTTGACAAACAAGGAGGCTGCGGCCTGCATAAAAACCTTAACCAAGGTTGACTAAAAAACTTAACCAAAGGAAATTAAGTAAGTAATTCAAGGTTAAATGTAGGTCAATGACAGATATAGGTCAGGGGTTATTGATGTACATCACTAGGAGATGAAGTTTTCCAAGTATGGTTGCTGTAGGCCCAGGAGTATTCCATATACAAGCTTGACTATAAACATTAACCAAGTAATTCAAGGTTAAATGTAGGTGAAGGTAAAATATAGGTCAGGGGTTATTGATGTACATCCATATGAGAAAAAGTTATTCAAGTATGGTGTCTGTATGCACAATAGTATTCCATATACATGTACAAGCTTGACTAAAAACCTTAACCAAGGGGGATTAACTAATTAATTCAAGGTTAAATGTAGGTCAATGTGAAATATAGGTCAGGGGTTGTTGATGTACATCACTAGATGAAGTTGTCCAAGTATGGTTGGTGTACAATAGTATTCCATGTACAAGCTTGAGTAAAAACCTTAACCAAGGTTGACTAAAAACCTTAACCAAGGTGACTTAAGTAAGTAATTGAAGAGGAAATATAGGTCAAGGTGAAATATATATCAGGGGTTGTTGATGTACATCACTAGGAGATGAAGTTGTCCAAGTACGGTGGGTGTAGTGCCAGTAGTATTCCATATACAAGCTTGACTAAAAACCTTAACCAAGGGGAATTAACTAAGTAATTCAAGAGGAAATGTAGGTCAAGGTCAAATATAGATCAGGGGTTATTGATGTACATCGCTATGAGAAAAGGTCCAAGTATGGTGTCTGTATGCACAATAGTATTCCATGTAGAAAGCTTGACTAAAAACCTTAACCAAGGTTGACTAAAAACCTTAACCAAGGGGAATTAACTAAGTAATTCAAGGTTAAATGTAGGTCAAAGTCAAATATAGGTCAGGGGTTGTTGATGTACATCACTAGGAGATAAAGTTGTCCAAGTATGGTTGGTGTAGGGCCAGGAGTATTCCATCTACAAGCTTGACTAAAAGCCTTAAGGAAAGAGAATTAACTAAGTAATTGAAGAGGAAATGTAGGTCAAGGTCAAATATAGACCAGGGGTTATTGATGTACATCCCTATGAGAAAAGGTTGTCCAAGTATGGTGTCTGTATGCACAATAGTATTCCACGTACAAGTTTGACTAAAAACCTTAACCAAGGTTGACTAAAAACCTTAACCAAGGGGAATTAACTAAGTAATTCAAGAGGAAATGTAGGTGAAGGTCAAATATAGATCAGGGGTTATTGATGTACATCACTAGGAGATGAAGTTGTCCAAGTATGGTGGGTGTAGGGCCAGTAGTATTCCATATACAAGCTTGACTAAAAAAATTAACCAAGGTGACGCCGGGGTGACAACATAAGCTCTACTTATTCTTCGAATAGTAGAGCTAAAAATGGGAGACATTTTAATTATCATTTTTCACTGTTTTTGGTCCGTGTCCTTCAAGACACAGTCACCATTCGGAGATTTTGCAGTTAAAGGTACATGCCCACTCAGTAGGCTCAAAATGTGTTTTATATCAGAGACATCATCTGAGAAATTTTCTGGCAAAATAAACATTCATTCACCATTGCACCACGTTGTGATTGACATTATTAAACATTTTATATTGGACGTAAATTCGACACTGATATCAGGGGCGATAACCGTGTTTCCTTAAAATGTTAACGGATATTACTATTTATTCTCTGTATTTATTTTTTGATGTGCAATGATCATACTTTACAATCTGTCGAAAATATAATTTTTTCAGGTGACGCATTTAATTAGTATAAATAATTAAAAAATATCATGCCTCATTTGCATATGAAAATAGATTGATACCACCGCGCATCACTATCACTATAATAAATAATACTAAATGATTATATCTGTATAGCGGGCACTCTCTCTCTCTGTACTACCTGTCCCTCAGACATTTCGCCTTTTTTTTGGCCGACGCCGTTTCATACAATTTCCGTCCTGGACGTTTCGACATGTTAATATTCTTGTTTACATATTGGGAAGCCTACTGGCACGCGTAGTATACTGCGCATGCGCACCGCAAGCCGTGATGTGAAACTCGTCGTCCCCGCACATTATCAAAATAGACTATTACCGCCGTGCGTCGCTAACAGTAAATTGATAAATGATTATATTTATATAGCGGGCACTCGTAATTTTTAGAACTGGTGGAATAGTGACATAATTATACACTTATTTAATTCCTATAAAGAACATTTTGTGCCTACTGCGTGGGCATGTACATTTAACTTATGGACGTGAGCCGATTTGAACCAGCCCCCACCCCCACACACACAAAGTGCCAAATGACGTGTTTAACACGCACTACTGGTCCATACCATGTACAGTTTCCCTCAATATGTTTCTAAATGTATCAAATTCTTCCGTTTCTGTCTTGTCATGCTCGCTGTCATCCATGTTCGGCGATTGTGATGACATGTTTGTACCGGTTTTCGAAGAAGTATCCTCCATAATTTGTTGTTGTTGTTGTTTGTTGTGAATTCCAGCCACTGAATTTTCGGCTCAACGTCTTTATCCACACAGACAGTTTTCTGTTGCGACACACCCGGGTTACCCAAAACTGGTTTAAAGTGCATTATATCACACCCATCATCTAAAAACGAACATTAAACAATAAAGAACCTGACCTGGTGCCAGGTCCAAAACACATCAAAGTCACTTGGCCCCTTCCCTTAAAAATAATAGTAAAAGTAATTGTATTACTGATAAAGGGATATAACAAAATTCGACTCTCACATGCAAGAATGCCAAAGACATATCTGAGGGCCAAACCAGGTCTCTGGGCGGGATCCCGGTAAGCATGAATCCTGATCGCTAAATTAGCCATCACATGCTCCCACCTGCCACCAATGAATCCTATTAAGATTTGTCGCATAAAATTGGCATTGACCTTGGGACGGTGTTTTAAGAAATAAAATGAATATAACAAACATTTTCCATATCAAAATGAATTCACATTTATTCATGATCAGGTGATAGTCATAAAAAACACAGATGCAGTACATGCACATGGATACAGGAATGATAAAACTGACCAATCAACTTAATGACATGGTGTATGGACATGTAAATGAAGGAACAACATATGTGTATACATTGAATCATCTGGGTTATCTTTGTCTTCATGCTGGACTCAACCACTGCTTTTAACCCCTTCACCCCTAAGAAACTGGAACGGATTTTGCAACCAATCCAATCATCACAAAAAGCTTTTCAGACAAGTCAATTTATAAAAAAGGGGTGTGTTTTTGTTGTCAAAAATATGAAAATTACTTTCAAAAAGTGCAGACACTGATGAGACGGCTCGTTACGAGCTGGCTCATCTGGATCTTCACTGTTTCCATAAACCGCTATAGTGGGCTTTTGGGTTCAAAGGGTTAACCCTTTCAACACCACAGGCCTGTATAGTGGTATTGGCAAACAGTGTAGATGCAGATGAGCCGGCTTGTGATGAGACGTCTCAGTAATTTTCATATTTTTTAAGAACAAAAACAACCCTTTTCATAAATGGACTAGTCTGAAAATCATTTTGTGATGATTGGACTGGTTGGACAATTGACATATCAAAGTCCATTCCAGTTACTTGCTGGTGAAAGGGTTAAAATCATTTACTCTTTTCTACAATTCTATGTGAAGGAATATGTTATGTGACCACTCAGTTGAACCATCTCAATGATTGACTGAGTGGGATTTTACATCCATTCAACATCAAAGTCATATACAGACAGTAATGCACATGAACAAGATGGTTCAAATGAATGGTCTCAATGTAGGAAGGGCCATTGGCCCCTATTTGTCATAAATGGAACCAAAGATAAATTGTGAGAGGTCACAATGGCCCATGACTTTTACACATGGCCCAGAATTTTGAATCTAATGGACTACAACAGTTTAATATCTGTAAAGAAATTACTCAGAAGTGCCAGAAATAAATGATGCCCAACAGTGCCATAGTAAAAGAGGCCAGTGGCCCCTTTTCGATGTATCTAAAATTGATCCCTGCATGTTAAAAAGTATAACAATGTAGACAATTTCTTATCATAAAGGTTGTATATTTTAGTGGCTAAAATGGATGGCTCATGCTGAAATCCTAGATGGAAAACTGAATGAGATTGCTACACAAAGCAAATTCCTCCGCTGGCAAGCCAAGTCCCAAAGGATTAAAGTGACTGTCTCAGGTATCCAATAGGTGGATTTTCACTTCATGCTCAGCAAATGCACCATTTTATTTCGTCACATTCTTATTTCGTTTTGGCTTATATTTAAGGGTGGGAAATGGTTCCATATCCATTCCCAAAAGCATGCATTATATTTAAGTCTATGCTATCGGAAACTGTGATACGCAGGGAAGATAATTTAGCTTGGCATAATTTGGCACTTTCATTATCCATGTATCAGTATTGAAAAAATATGAAATTTCTTTATTTTTTGTTGTGAAATGATAATACCATACCACATTTAGAAAGAAATAGAGGATATTCCATCGTATATTTTGAATAGCGGGAAATAATACACAAGTGTGCGTCGGCTTCCACGTAAGCAATGAGTGAGCGTAGCGAGTGTATTATTTCCGCTATTCAAACATGTACGAAGGAATATCCTATTTATTACACTTCCACGGCGGATATATATGCACATTTAGTCTATTTTTGAGAGTATAATCAATTAATTGTGATGTGCGCATGAATATTTATACAATGACGTGTCTTCCCGCGTTTTGATGTTACGTTGTGTGACGTCAAATGTGACATATGTAAACTTTTTGAAATCCAAATTACTCAATGTTTCGATGAGCCAGATATATGCATGTTTGGAATGTGTTCAATCACATTAACATTCTAGATTAGTCGAGACCCTTTCCAAATTTTCAAATAACTTTATTTTGACTGTAATAAAAATTAAACAGTTTGCATGGTAGCTTGTGGTTTCCACAATTAAGCTATTGTTTTCATATTCTATTTCATCACTTTCTATGCATATCTGAGACCCAGTGCTTTTAAAGGCGCATGCCCACTCAGTAGGCACAAACTGTTCTTTATAGGAATTAAATAAGTGTATTGTCTCACTAATCGACCAGCTCTAACAATTACAAGCGCCGGCTATACACATACACATATAATCACAGAGTAATATTTATTTTACTGATAGTAACTCGTGGTATCAGGCTATTTTCATATGCAAATGAGGCATGATATTTTTTAATTATTTATACGTGGTGTAATGGTGAATGAATGTTTATTTTGCCATAAAATGTCTCAGATGATGTCTCTGATATAAAGAACAGGTTGAACTTGGAAAAGTCGCGGGAATACTGGACGAGGCCTTCCGGCCTTCGTCCAGTATTCCCGCGACTTTTCCACGGACCTTTAACATAGTCAAGCAAACGCTATGTTCATTGATGATAGGTTATTATACATGTAAAAGCATTTTCCAGTCTACCCTAGAAATTTCAATCACAAGTAGATGTATGTAAGTAGTAAAATCTTAAAATTTCACATTAAAGGTACATGCCCACTCAGTAGGCACAAAATGATCTTTATAGGAATTAAACAAGTCTATAATTGTGTCACTATTCCACCAGTTCTATAAATTACGAGTGCCCGCTATACAGATATAATCATTTAGTAATATTTATTTTACTGATAGCGACTCGCGGTGGTATCAGGCTATTTTCATATGCAAATGAGACAGGACATTTTTTAATTATTTCTACTAATTAAATGTGTCGCCTGAAAAAATAATATTTTTGAAAGAATATAAAGTATGACCATCGCACATCAAAAAATAAATACAGAGAATAAATAGTAATGTCCATTAACATTTTAAGGAAACACGGTTATCGCCCCTGATATCAGAGTGTAAATTTACGTCTGATATAAAATGTATAATAATGGCAATCAATATGTGGGGGAATGAATGTTTATTTTGCCATAAAATGTCTCAGATGATGTCTCTAATATAAAGAACAGTTTGTGCCTACTGAGTGGGCATGTACCTTTAACAATACTTTGTTGTAAACAATTATTGGATTTACATTTATTGAGAAAAGGCTGCATGCTCAATAAATGTAAATCCATCAATTGAAATTTCCAGACAATCCTAAATTTGACTTACGAACATTTTAGTCATGCGAAGTTTAGTGAAACGGCCCCATGTTTTGTAGGAAGAATCCCTTTAAAGCAAATCCCGTTGAACATAAACTAAAAAGAAATCTGTAACACTGATGGAGGATGACTATAGCAGACTATAGAATATATGGATGATGACAAATAAGCATATGAAGTTTCAAGTCGATCCGTCATAAGTTTACATAGATAGTAGGTACCCAAAAACGTTAATGCAAATCTCGGGACAGGCAGACACATGGACAGACAGGGTAGCGACTATATGTACACATGTCCATGCTGCGACTATATGTACACATGTCCATGCTGCGACTATATGTACACATGTCCATGCTGCGACTATATGTACACATGTCCATGCTGACTAGACTATATGTACACATGTCCATGCTGTGACTATATGTACACATGTCCATGCTGCGACTATATGTACACATGTCCATGCTGCGACTATATGTACACATGTCCATGCTGCGACTATATGTACACATGTCCATGCTGCGGAATCCCTAGCCAAAATGTTAGTGTCAAACCCTGATATGTGTAGTTGTCTGACAAAATGGCGCCAAACATCTTTGCAACCAATGTAGACCCACCACACACTTGTACTTTTGTTAGCCAATCAAGAGATTGCCTGGTCATCAATGTGGCAAGCCTCATTTCGTCAAGAACTTTTCATATTACAAGAAAGACACCCGACCTATAGACAACATGTGCGCAGTATCTCCACTCTAGTAGATGTGATCACCACCCAGTCACAGGTGGAAGACTCGGACACGTGACACAAAAAAAATGCCCATTAAAAAAATCCTATTACCCCGCCCACTTGGTCTTGTATTGTACTGTGCTCTTAAGAGCACAGTACAATACGAGACCAAGTGGGTGGGGTAATGGGAATTATTTTAATTGTTTTTTTTTTATGTCACATGTCCGAGTCTTCCACATGTGCACCAGTTTACAGGAATACATTAAAGGTGCATGCCCACTCAGTAGGCACAAAATGTTCTTCATAGGAATTGAATAAGTGTATAATTGTGTCACTATTCCACCAGTTTTAAAAATTACAAGTGCCTGCTATACAGATATAATAATTTAATAATATTTATTTTACTGATAGTGGCTCGCGGTGGTATCAGGCTATTTTCATATGCAAATGAGGCATGATATTTTTATAAATGCGTCAACTGAAAAAAAAGATTATTTTCGACAGATTATAAAGTATGATCATTGCACATCAAAAAAATAAATACAGAGAATAAATAATAATTCCATTAACAGTTTAAGGAAACACGGCTAGTGCCCCTGATATCAGTGTGGAAATTTACGTCCGATATAAAATGTATAATAATACAAATCAATATGTGGGGTAATGCTGAATGAATGTTTATTTTGCCAGAAAAAGGCATATCTACAGAATATACAAAACTATCTGTCTCCCTGTATTATAACTGGGTGGGCATGTACCTTTAACCCATTTACATCTAAATATATATAACATGATCTGTCTTTTCATCTGAATTTTGGACGATTCCATAAATCGAAAAGCAGGTATTGTTTCAGTATCTAAAAATAATGACAAGCGCTGCAGATCCTGATGAGATGACTTATTTCAAGCCAGCTTATCTGGATCTATCACATTTTCAAACGTTGCGGTAATGCTCTGTAGGGTTGAAATAGTTAAGAACTAGAAAATGTGTTCGTAGAACACGGATGCCCCACATATCACTTTGATAATAAATGAGGCCAAATTGCAAGTCAAACTTATTTTTTACCTGAGCGTTAAAGTTTTTGAAGCACCAAGTATGTGACCTTGACCCTGGGCTTGGCGGGGGCAGGACGAACGTGGATTTGGCAAAGGGCGGTAGAGGACCATTATAGCAATGCGTATATGAAGTATGAAGCTGATCCGTGGAAGGGAACATAAATTATAACATATTTACCCGAGCGTTAAAGTTTTTGAAGAACCAAGTATGTGACCTTGACCCTGGGCTTGGCACAGGAGAAACGTGGATTTGGCACAGGGCGGTAGAGGACCATTAGAGCAATGCGTATATGACGAATGAAGCTGATCCGTGAAAGAAAACAGAAATTATAAGATATTTACCTGAGCGTTAAAGTTATTGAAGCACTAAGTATGTAACCTTGACCCTGGGCTTTGCAGGGGAAGGACAAACGTGGACATGGCACAGGACAGTAGAGGACCATTAGAGCAATGCGTATATGAAATATGAAGCTGATCGGTGAAAGCAAACAGAAATTATAAGATATTTACCCGAGCGTTAAAGTTTTTGAAGCACCAAGTATGTAACCTTGACCCTGGGCTCGGCGGGGGCAGGACGAACGTGGATTTGGCACAGGACGGTAGATGACCATTACAGCAATGCGTATATGAAGTATGAAGCTGATCCGTGAAAGACAACAGAAATTATAAGATATGTACCTGAGCGTTAAAG
This sequence comes from Conchocele bisecta, assembly GCA_029237695.1. Classification (NCBI taxonomy): domain Eukaryota; kingdom Metazoa; phylum Mollusca; class Bivalvia; order Lucinida; family Thyasiridae; genus Conchocele; species Conchocele bisecta. Next base: position 10,927,925 of record CM055274.1, on the reverse strand, counting down.
TTTTTGAAGCACTAAGTATGTGACCTTGACCCTGGGCTTGGCGGGGGCAGAACGCACAGGGCGATAGAGGACCATTAGAGCAATGTGTATATGAAATATGAAGCAGATCGGTCGAAGGATGAAGAAATTCTGAGACATTTACCCGAGCGTTAAAGTTTTGTGACGGACGGACGGGACGGACGGACGGACAAGGGTAACACTAAATGCCCTCTCCACTATCGTGGTGGGGCATAAAAAGTACCCACTAACATATCCTGTTGGATACAGTATTAGCCATGATCACACCATGTGATCTGGGACTACACTGGTCACAAACCCTGCAATGTCCATTTTGTCTGCCACTAGGCTCAACGAAACCAACATTACAACACATAGTCAAATCATCCTCTATTAGCCAATGATAAACAGAGCTCCAGATAAGGTGCGTATTGGCGTATTTTACGCACTTATTTTAGCAGAATACGCATTGATTATCAAAAGTGGGAGTACAAAATACTCACACCAATGTGACAATACACATTGCTTTTAAAATTAAGTCATGAAAATACTGTAATAAAGTTGAAATTTACTTAGTCGAGCTGAAAAAAGCAAACAGTGTAAAAGTAAAATATGCATTGAATTTGAAATCTGGGGGTATAGTACTCTTTAGATACAAAACTAATCTGGAGCTCACACCAATATACAGATACCTGAAGTAATTACAGCCATAAAACAGTGTGTTGCATGTGTCGCCTATTTCACCAAAATTGCAAAGTATACTCATCTTGCTAAGTACACTTTGAGGAAGAAATTTTCAATTTAATGATAAATTTATTAATATTTATTATGCTGACTTTATTACATTATCATAGCCATTTTGGTTGTTATAATGTAATAAAGACAGTATAATAATTATGCATACTTTTAATCATCAAATATATGCAATCGTTAATTATGTATGAAATAATGCATTTTGGGAAAAATAAATGATTACCCCCTCACAGTACACTTAGCTAGATATTTAAAGTATGTTTAGCAAATCGGCTACAGGAAAACAAGTCTGCCTAGTAATGTTGGCTACTGCTCTCAGATACAGCCCATGGTTCTGGTGATTAAACATTCTGAACATGTGTTTGAATCTCACTGTATGCAACTAGTGCCATTGGTTGAGCCATCAGCATGGCTCAACTCAAATGAAATATCCCAGAATTGAGAAAAGCAACGTGATTTTTCCTGAAAAATATATTTACAGAAACGTTGATATTTTTTGTAAATGATACAATGTACCGATAATTGACAAAATTGTCATAGCAATTTATTAATTGATTTAATCGTGTTCAACGGCCTGTCAACAGCTATGGGAATTTTAGGCCAGGTTAACAGGATCGAATCCCATACTTCACCTGTATGGATGAGGGGAAATCCAAAATCCAAACTGAATATTTACATAAAAAAACATCCATTCAGACATGAAATCAGAATAACCTGATCTGTAGCCGATTTCATCAACATTGCAAAGTCTACTTTTCTAGCAAAGTATACTTTGAGGGAGTAATCATTTATTTTTCCTGAAATGCATTATTTCATATAAAACTAGCGACTGCATGTATTTGATGATTTAAAGTATGCAGAATTATTATACTGAATTTATTACATTATCACAGCTAAAATGGCTGTGATAATGTAATAAATTCAGTATAATAACAAGAAACGTGGCAAAGCCACGAAGGCCAGGTTTTTTCCAAGCATAGACACTTGGATAACATAATTATACCCAGTTTTTGTAGACTAAATGGCCTGTGACAATGATGATAAACACCCATGTGAAGTATCAAGGTAATGGGTGAAGCAGTTGCAGAGATATAGTACACAAAAAAACATTAACAAAACAATTCTAAGTAATTTGACCTTGACATTGGGCACAGGGGCCGCACGGTTGGGGGGTAGAATGAAAATATGGATGATGCTAAACACCCATGTGAAGTTACAAGGTAATGAGCGAAGCAGTTTCAGAGATATAGTATAACAAAAAACTTTAACCAAAAAACTTTAACCAGACGTACGTTAAAAAGTTAACGTTGAAAATGGCTAAGTCAATTACGTAGAAATAATAGGTCAAGATAAAAACTAGATGGCCACGGCCTGCATGTCGTGCCTTGTGGCGAGGCATGGACACTAAAAAAAAAGATATAGTATAACAAAAAACTTTAACCAAAAAACTTAACCAAAAAACTTAACCAAAAACTTTAACCAAAAAACTTAACCAAAAACTTCAAAGTAATTTGACCTTGACATTGGGCACAGGGGCCGCACGGGAGGGGGGCAGAATGAAAATATAGATGATGATAAACACCCATGTGAAGTTTCAAGGTAATGGGCAAAGCAGTTGCAGAGATATAGTATAACAAAACATTTTAACCAAAAAACTTAACCAAAAAACTTAACCAAAAACTTTAACCAGAAAACTTAACCAAAAACTTCAAAGTAATTTGACCTTGACATTGGGCACAGGGGCCGCACGGGAGGGGGGTAGAATGAAAATATAGATGATGATAAACACCCATGTGAAGTTTCAAGGTAATGGGCAAAGCAGTTGCAGAGATATAGTATAACGAAAAACTTTAACCAAAAAACTTAACCAAAAAACTTAACCAAAAACTTTAACCAAAAACTTGAACCAAAAAACTTAACCAAAAACTTCAAAGTAATTTGACCTTGACATTGGGCGCAGGGGCCGCACGGAAGGGGGGTAGAATGAAAATATAGATGATGATAAACACCCATGTGAAGTTTCAAGGTAATGGGCAAAGCAGTTGCAGATATAGTATAACGAAAAACTTTAACCAAAAAACTTAACCAAAAACTTTAAACAAAAAACTTAACCAAAAACTTCAAAGTAATTTGACCTTGACATTGGGCACAGGGGCCGCACGGGAGGGGGGTAGAATGAAAATATAGATGATGAAATACCCATGTGAAGTTTCAAGGTAATGGGCAAAGCAGTTGCAGAGATATAGCATAACAAAAAACTTTAACCAAAAAACTTAACCAAAAACTTTAACCACAAAACTTAACCAAAAAACTTAACCAAAAACTTTAACCAAAGAACTTAACCAAAAACTTCAAAGTAATTTGACCTTGACATTGGGCACAGGGGCCGCACGGGAGGGGGGTAGAATGAAAATATAGATGATGATAAACACCCATGTGAAGTTTCAAGGTAATGGGCAAAGCAGTTGCAGAGATATAGTATAACGAAAAACTTTAACCAAAAACCTTAACCAAAAACTTTAACAAAAAACTTAACCAAATACTTTAACCAAAGAACTTAACCAAAAACTTCAAAGTAATTTGACCTTCACATTGGGCACAGGGGCCGCACAGGAGGGGGTAGAATGAAAATATAGATGATGATAAACACCCATATGAAGTTTCAAGGTAATGGGCAAAGCAGTTGCAGAGATATAGTATAACAAAAAACTTTAACCAAAAAACTTAAGCAAAAAACTTAAGCAAAAAACTTAACCAAAAACTTTAACCAAAAAACTTAACCAAAAACTTCAAAGTAATTTGACCTTGACATTGGGCACAGGGGCCACACGGGAGGGGGGTAGAATGAAAATATAGATGATGATAAACACCCATGTGAAGTTTCAAGGTAATGGGCAAAGCAGTTGCAGAGATATAGTATAACGAAAAACTTTAACGAAAAACTTCCAAAAAACTTAACCAAAAACTTTTAACCAAAAAACTTAACCAAACAACTTAACCAAAAAACTTAACCAAAAACTTTAACCAAAGAACTTAACCAAAAAACTTTAACCGGACACACGTACGTACGTACGTACGCCAAACGGCCAACTATATCGCGCTTTCCGCAAGCGGGCGCGACAAAAATGGTCACATGTTGGATAGTTGTATGTGGTGGGCACCACTTGGTTATGAAGCTGTGAAAGTTTGGTGGTCCTAGGTGGTACAGTACCAAAGAAATGAACTTAAACACGAAAAGTTAACATTGTAAACGCGAAAAGTTAACATTGAAAATGGCTAAGTCGACTACGCTAAAAAAATGGGTCAAGTTCGAAAAAAGGTAACATGTTGGATAGTGACATGTGGTGGGCACCCCTTGGTTATGAAGCTGTGAAAGTGTGTTGATCCTATGTGGTACAGTACCAAAGAAATGTACTTAAACACGAAAAGTTAACATTGTAAACGCGAAAAGTTAACATTGAAAATGGCTAAGTTGACTGCGCGGAAAAAATGGGTCAAGTTAAAAAAAAAGGTAACATGTTGGATAGTGATATGTGGTGGGCACCCCTCGGTAATGAAGCTGTGAAAGTTTGTTGGTCCTATGTGGTACAGTAACAAAGAAATGGACTCAAACACGAAAACTTAACATTGATTGTGGACGCCGCCCGCCCGGCATTCGCCAATCCAACAGCCTGGATTTAAAAAAAAAAAAAAAACCTGGCTAAAAATTAATAAATTTATCTTAAATTTGAAAAGTTCTCCCTCAAAGTATACTTTGCTAGAAAAATATACTTTACAATGTTGATGAAATAGGCTACAGGTGCTGCCACACCGCACAAGAGTCACTCGGCCTGACTACCCAAAAGTAAAGGAATAGTACTAGTCTTACTACTTTTATAATGGTATAACTGGGATTCAATTATCAAATTAAATTACCCTTCACATGCTCATGACCAGCCACCCACACTTTTCATAGCAAATGCAGAATTGTATTCCGATTTTCTGTGAACATTTCAGCAACTTTCTACATCATTTACTGAAAATATCGTAAATTTTGTAAATATTTTTCATGAGATAATACATGTATATGGCACATCTTCTTACAGGGCTCCTGATAAGCTGCGTATTTGCTTAAATACCCAATTACAATTGCCAACTAGATTTGTCAGTAAGCGGGGGCTTACGGAATACCCCCCGCGTCAGACCCGACCTAGAATGAATTGCAGCTTGCATACTATCATTTTCAGATAAAAGACTATGTCAGCACATATGGAGAGTGCGATGGTGGTTCCAGTTGAAAAAAGCAAACTAGACATTCTAAGTCTGTGACCTTGACCCCTGGCATAAATGGGGGTCGTAGGTTTGTTGCAGAATGATGTATGAGTGTCAGAGAAGGGCCGGGTAAAATATCACTGCATTCCGCAAAGGGAAAGAGAAGTTAGAAGGAAATTTACATTTGTTAAGTTTTAGTTTTTTTCTAAGTTTATAAGTCCGTGACCTTGAGCCCTGGCATAAATGGGGGTCGTAGGTTTGTGGCAGAATGATGTATGAGTGTCAGAGAAGGGGTGGGTAAAATATGAAAGATTTCCGCAAAGGGAAAGAGAAGTTAAAAGGAAATTTACAATTGTTAAGTTTTCGTTTTTTTCTAAGTTTCTAAGTCCGTGACCTTGACCCCTGGCATAAATGGGGGTCGTAGGTTTGTTGCAGAATGATGTATGAGTGTCAGAGAAGGGGTGGGTAAAATATGAAAGATTTCATATTTGATTTGAAAGGAAATTTACAATTGTTAAGTTTTGTGACGGACGGAAACACGGACGGACGGAGGAGGGGGGGGGGGGGTGGGGGGGGGGTATCTTAATATCTTATTTTCCATGAAAACACATCTTGGTATTTCATTAGAATTGTCTCCAAGGAGACAATTCTAATGAAATGCCAAGACATGTTTTCATTTCGAAGCAAACTATTCAATAATTGAGGTCTGTTGATGTGAAAACAGTAGTGTGATTTTATTTTACCCAATTCAAATTTTGAAATACCAAATTGCTTCAGAAATGATGGAGTAACAATACTCAATTACTAATTCCTTATCTGGAGCCCTGTTCTTACATATAGGTACAAAATCACATGGCTTCACTCAATTGTGTTGACCCTCAAGTAGATGTGGAGATCTCCAATCACGCAACTTGGACCCGTGATTATAAAACATAATGAACACGTCCTGTACTCAATTCTCATGCTTACAATCAGGCAGTTTGATTGGTCGAGACTATGCTCAGTCTCGGCCAATCAAATTGCCTGATTTAGAATATGAGTTTAGAGAAACAGATCTGAAAGTTTTATAAAGCCTTGGTTGAGACAACTGTTTTAAAAACATCCGTCATTCGTGTGAGGGTTTTAAGTTGATTTTCCGCCCGTCTGTTGTTGGAAAACATCAATAGATTCACCATCTTCCATCTGCATCTGTAGTATTGGAGAATATAAATACGATTATTGACTGATTCGGGTTTTATGTCCATTTAACAGCAATGCCATATGGGTTGCACATTCACTATAGGAATGAATGGCCTTTTTGTGGAATTTATCGGGGTATAAACTTGGAAAAACCACTTTCACCATTGGCGATAAAAATAAACAATTGGCATAAATTTTTTTTTTCGAAAATTGTTATTTTTTATCGCCAATTGTTTATTTTTATCCTATTGGTTATTATAGGAATGAATGGCATTTTTGTGGAATTTATCGGGGTATAAACTTGGAAAAGTCGCGGGAATACTGGACGATGGCCGGAAGGCCTCATCCAGTATTCCCGCGACTTTTCCAAGTTTATATCCCCGATAAATTCCACAAAAAGGCCATTCATTCCTTATAATTCCAGCATTTGAAATAAATTCATCAATAATATTTTCCGTTTTCTTAAGAATTATTTTAACTGCGCCTGACGGTTACGGAAAGTAGTTCGGCATTGGAGTTTAATGGGATATAAATTCTGGACAGAGACTTGCTAAGGACCAATCAAATGTTAGGGAATTGTGTAAATATTTTTGTGCTTGAATTATAAAACTGTGAGCATCCAGTCTGTACCTATTATGGTTTAAAAGTTTTCCGAGTGAAAATAAAGCATGTACCTATTACAGCCTACAGGTTAAAGGTACATGCCCATTCAGTAGGTACAAAATGTTCTTTATAGGAATTTAAGTGTATAATTGTGTCACTATTCCACAGATATAATCATTTAGTAATATTTATTTTACTGATAGTGACTCGCGGTGGTATCAGGCTATTTCATAGGCATGATATTTTTTAATTATTTTTACTAATTAAATGCATCACCTGAAGAAAATAAAATTTCCAACAGATTATAAAGTATGATCATTGCACATGAAAAATTAATACAGAGAATGAATCGTAATGTCTGAAACACGGTTATCGCCCCTGATATCAGTGTGGAAATTTACATCTGATATAAAATATATAATAATGCCAATAAATACGTGGGGTAATGGTGTATAGCAGGTACTCGTAATTTTTAGAACTGGTGGAATACAATGTAGTGACACAATTCGGCCATCCATAATTATATCTCCGTTTCCTGTAACCCGACCGACCCGCTTACAATTGTTTTTTTTTTTTTTTTTTTTTTTTTTTTTTTTTTTTTTTTTTTACAATTTTTTTTTTTACAATTTTTTTTTTTTCAGTTTAGTGCTACAGTGGGTTAAAAGGGTTAATATAATCTCTGGCCCTAAATGGCATACATGTTCATACAACAACACATACAGCAATTGACATACTTTTATTGCAAGTGTTAAAATATTGTACCTTTTTAACATAAATAATTTTTAAATTCAATAGGTCATGTAACCGGGAATGGAATTTGATATGTTAATTTTGTCACAAAATGATTTTCAGAGTGTTTTTGTTCTCAAAAATATGAAAATTATGTGCAAAAAGTGTAGGCCATGATGAGACCGGCTCATCTGGATCTACACCATTTGCCAATACAACTATACAGCCATATGGTGTGGAAAGGGTTAAAGTCTCAAACGAAAGACCAGTGGGATGGAAATACTATGTTAGTATTTTTCACGCCGAGTTTGAGGATTGAACTCAACTCCGGTATTGAAGTCCAATGCCATATCCACAAGGCCATGGCCGATCCGTAGTGAACCTCTGAACTGTAGTAGTTCATTAAGCTAACAATGCATTACTGGGAAATAAAACTGTTAATACTTTGTTGTCTGCCCGTCACCCACATGCATGTATACATGTACATATAATTGGCAACATGTAGAATAACAAAAGATTGATTTAGGCTTTTATGTCCGTTTAACTCTTTGCATGCTAGCGGCAAAAATATCTGCCAAACGAATTAGGAGTATATGTTTTATTTCTGTCTGTAAATATGTCTTGAAATTCCAAGACATATTCATGATATTAATAATTTACGGGGAGAAATACAAGAAAATATGATGATTTGTCGTCCGCTATTTTTTAACTATTTATAGCCCACAAATTTCCCAGCATGCAGAGTTAACAATAATGTCATATACAGACAGGAATGCACCTGTATCAGAGGAGCACTGTCCAACTAGAACTGAATGTACTGAACAATGCGATTATTGATACGAAGGTCACCAAGGTCACACAAACGACACTGGGTGGATAGCCATCAAAGTGAGGAAGGAATCTATTGGTGAAGTTTGATAATGATCCAACTAACGGATCAAGAGATATTCCACACTTGGACAAACATGTACATAAAAAATTATTGACACATAAGTCAAGGTCACCCAGTTGACGGTCAATGTCACACGAATGACACTGGCTGGATAGCTATCAATGTGAGGAAGCTATTTATGAAATTTGTGAATATGACGGATCAGAGATATTCAACATTTGCACGTATGTCCAAAATTGTTGACACCAGGGTGAAGGTCACCAAGGTCAAGGTCAGCCAAATTACATTGGTAGAATCCATCAATGTGAAGAAGCTATTGATGAAGTTTGGAGATGATACGACTGACGGATCAAGAGAAATTACACAATATTTACCCCAACGTTTTTAAGTTTATGAACATGCTAAGTTTGTGACCTTGACCTTGGGGTAAGGGTTGGGTGGTGGGTCATGGATTTGCTAGAGCAAGATAGAGGGTCATCTGAGGAATGCATGTATGAAATATCAAGGCGTTCCATGGAAAGAAACAGATGTTACAAGACATTCACCCAAATGTTAAGTTTATGAATGTGCTAAGTTTGTGACCTTGACTTTGCAGAAAGGGGTGGGGGTGGGTCATGGATTTGCTATAGCACAATAGAGTATCATCAGATGAATGCATGTATAAAATATGAAGGTGTTCCCTACAAATAAACAGAAGTTACACAACCTTGGGGTAAGGGTTGGGTGGTGGGTCATGGATTTGCTACAGCATGATAGAGGGTCATCTGAGGAATTCATGTATGAAATAACAAGGTGTTCCATGAAAGGAAACAGAAGTTATCATGGTTATAAGACATTTACCCCAATCATAAGTTTGTGGATGCCGACGCCACCGGGGGTATGCCATAAATGCAGGCAGGCTAAAAATGCACGTAAAAATAAGAATATTTTCTACTCACCCCAGCTGGTGTGTCATTTTCATTTACTGGCGTACCATCAAACCGAAATCTGACAAGCCTCATTGCTAACCCCTGTAATATAAACAAATAAAAGAACAGATAAACAATGAAAGTTAGATGATCATAATTATGTGGTTGTGACTGGAGATTTGTGACAAGTGCAGCTCCTGTAGCCTATTTCACCAACATGGTAAAGTAGACTTATCTACATGTAGCAAAGCATACTTTGAGGAAGAAATGTTTTCAATTGAAGGATAAATCTCAGAATAATAATTCTGCATACTTTTAATCATCAAATATATGCAACGGTTAGTTCTATATGAAATAATGCATTTCGGGAAAAATAAATGATTACTTTGCTAGATAAGTATACATGTACTTTGCAATGTTGATGAAATCGGCATGATAAAGGTATCACAAATTTCTTATTGCTTTTTGATACTCGCTACTTCTGATTTCAATTGGGTTTTTGGCAATTGGGTATTTCAAAATTTTAATTGGGTAAAATAGAATCACACTACAGTTGACACATCAGCAGACCACACTTATTGAATAGTTTGCTTCTAAATGAAAACACATCTTGGTATTTCATAAGAATTGTCTCCTTGGAGACAATCCTAATGAAATAAAAAGATGTGTTTTTATGGAAAAATAAGAAAATATGCTAGATTTGTGGTTTGTTAACTGTTTTCTGTAGCATGATAAAGATATATACCACACATTTTTCATTGCTTTTTGATACTCGGTACTTCTGATTTCAATTGGGTTTTTGGCAATTTTAATTTGGTAGTTACGCAAATACGCACCTTATCTGGAGCTCTGGCCACATATAGGGTGGTTGTGACCAGAGAAATGGGGCTTATGGCCTAAATCCTAAGATTTGTTTCTAGGTGTGAAGTGAATCCAGAGCTCCAGATACGTTTTGTATCTAAAGAGTATTATACCCCCAGATTTCAAATTCAATGCATATTTTAGTTTTACAAATGTTTTGTTTGTTTGTTTGTTGGGGTTTAACGGCCTATCAACAGCTAAGGTCATTTAAGGCCGGGTCAATGGGTTTAGTACTAAATCCCATATATTACCTGTACATGTACCGGTACATGTTCAAGTACATGTAGAAATGGGGAGGGGGGGGGGGGGGGAATCCCAAAATCAGAACTGAATATTTACAATAACAAAACTATATATTCAGCCCTGAAATCAGAATAATCCTGATCTGATGCGAGGTCCTCGCCACACCAGAATCACTTGTCCCCTCCCAAAAGCAGTAGGATCAGTAATAATCTTACTACTTTTATAATGGGCAATAACCCAATTCAACTCCCAGGTAACTAAAGAGCTAAAGATAAAAACGTACCTGAGGGCCAAACCAGGTAAATCGTGATTCCTTTAAGGAGGAACCCATACCGTTAATTTACGCCGTCTCATTCACCCGACCACCACCCACACTTTTACAAATGTATTACTGATTTTCTTCCTTATTAAATAAGGAACAAATGATAAGTAAACTAAGTATGACAGTATTTTCACAACCCATTTTGAAATTCAATGTGTATTTTCACATTGCTGTGAGTATTTTGTAATCCCACTTTTGATAATCGATGCGTATTCTGTTAAAATAAGTATATACAATACATCATTATCTGGAGTGCTGGAATCCAAGTAATGAGGATTCTCCAATGAAATATGCATTCTGCCATCCTCAACTATGGAAATAAGAAACGGATAAAGAAGTATTTGAAGTATGATGTAAATCCTAATTCAGGCTTGTGAAGATACAAGCTATAATTAACACTTAACGCAGAATCCACACGGACACATGCATACACGGCCACCCTGACGTCATTGTGATCACTAAGTTTCACATTCCGATAGTGGGCTCATATTAAACTGACCCAAATGTTACATTACTTTTATTGCATAAGCACAGCAGCATACATTGAAGCTGTACTATTAGAGAGGGGGCTTATTTTTATTTATTTTTTTATGATTTTAAAGAACAAATTTGAATATAATTAATTAAAATATATTGGGTTTGGAATTTTTGCATATTCAGTATGATTTCATGCAAACATCGTTATGACCCGTCACTAATGACACCATTTATAAACCTTACCGCTCTATCACAGTATGCCGACATGAGTTTGCGTAATGGTGTGTTGCGTTTGATCTTGAAGTGTACGACACTGCCATCCTGACCTGTGACCTTCAGGTTTATGTGCTCTGTGTCTCCTTTGTCTCCATCCTGCAACATTGATAAACATCAAACTATTCTTCTACAGAGTCTAAGTACATGTACACAAACACTTGGATATTTATATTGAATATCTGAATGTAAATGATTTTACTGAGCTAAAATGAATTTTGTCATATAAATGATATTTTTTTCAATTTTCTAAACAACAAAAAGTTAAAATATTCCACTATTTATTTTTATTAAAAATGTGTAAATTTGATATTTTTTAAAACAAATATTGAAATTCCAACTGGAAAATGCCATGTTAGAAAGAGACATCATGACATTTATCAAGACGAAGAGTGATCAATTGAATTGTATTTTAAGAATTGTAATTAATACAGGGATTATTTTTCCAACAATACATGTAAGGTAACTCAATTGTATTATAATGATAATTTAATTGACCTGTTCAGAGCTTCATAGAACATTGCATTATGGTGGTTGACGACCCTAAATTTTCAGATAGAAATTTTATTTATTATTTTGTTTACCTAAATGTATGTATTTGGACAGTACAATGTTTCATTTTTCACCTGTCCGAATACTTAGGGTTATTAACCCTTTCAACACCACAGGCATGCAGGGATCTGGGGCCCGTTTCACTAAACTTTGTACCACTAAGATGTTCGCAAGTGCAAATTTAGGATCGTCTGGAAATTTCAATTGATGGATTTACATTTATTGAGCATAGGCTGCATATGCAGCCTATGCTCAATAAATGTAAATCCAATAATTGTTTACAAGAAAACGATGTTAATGTGAAATTTGCAGACTATCATAATTTTGCACTTACGAACATTTTAGTCGTACAAAGTTTAGTGAAACGGCCCCCAGTTGACAGGGCAAAGTGGGCAAAATTCTCTCCCTATTTTGAGTTGAGGGAGAATTTTTTCACTATATAAACCAGAAATTTTCTCAAATTTTTAGCAAAAACTTCTCCCTATTTTGTCTCATCTGGATCTGCACTTTTTGCAAGTACATGTACATGTAATTTGACAATTGGATTGGTTGCAAAATTAACATATCATAATCCTTCCAGTTACTTAGGGGTGAAAGAGTTAAGTATGCAGCCTGATAAGTCAATACTGTTTGTAAGAAGCATGACCCGTGTCTCAGAAACAGAATGGCGAACAGCACATTGACTCTGATCAGACATCTCTGGTTGGAATGCTGACCTGGGTTTACTGACTGGTGGCAAAGGCCATAAGCGGAGCCTACTTCTCTAGTAAGAACTAGACATTATGTTTGTAAAACATGGATACCGTATTTATGCAAATAGTAGCCCCCTCTCTACTAGTAGCTGCCCTCCCTTATTTGCAATTTAAATACGTTATTTTTACCTACAAAAGCCATGTATGTGAATATAACATATTTTGATCCTATTTTTCACGTTTTGATCCTCACAAATTGCATAGCCCTGGGGTCGTTTATTATAATAAATATGGTATGCCCATGTAGCGTACTGGACTCTAACTGGTAACTGGAGAAACACTTACAAACTTTTTTACTTTTTGACGTAAATGACGGACGGACCGACGTACAGAACCTCAAGAGCAATGCAATATGCTCTCCTTGCTATCACATGGTGGCAATTTCGGTTTCATAATTTCAGAAGTTTTTCGATTCGGCTTATATTTAAGGGTGGGAATTGATTCGAACACCTTCCATACCCGGTATTTCAGAAGTGTTAAGTTTACCTTTATATTGAAGACTGGTAACCGACACGGCTCACTATGAACTATGAGACAAATAATTTATCTAATTTGGACATTCTAATTATCATTATATTGAAGACTAGTCGTGACTTCATGACCGTCTTGATATACAGTAATTATGACTTACTCTTGTAAAGTGGCATTTTCCTGAGGAATTTTCAAAAGCAGTGGTAAAGTATCAAATTTACATATTTTTAAATAAAATAACTGGTGGGTTATTTCAATATGCATGTAAATAGTAGTTGTGAAATATTTTAAGCTTTTATTGTTTATAGAAATTTAAAAAATATCTGGTAAAAAATTGTATTGAAATCAACAATATAATGCTGGTATATGTTTCTAATTGTAAACTAGGGTTTAATCCAAGTGTTTATGCAGTTAGATGCTGTATATGTTTAGTTTTATTGAAAAATATAAAATGCCAATAAACAAATAGCAGCCATCGGGTCGGTGATGTTTCTCGACTAATTGAAGACTGGCAAGTGACACTGAGCTGACTATGAGCCAAATGATGTTCAAAAATTAGTCCCATTAGCACCTCGTTTCACTAGCTTTAATCGTCTATCGAGAGACGGTTATGAATTAACAAATGGTTTTTGAACGGTTACGAATCGTTCAACTGAATGGCTACGAATAAACCAAATATGTCCGGTTACGAAACGGTAAGGTTACGAAATGACCATAATTCAATTGTTACAGTTACACCTTTATAAGGGTGTAACTGTCACAATTGAATTATGGTAATTTCGTAATGAGATTTCGGCTTATTCGTCACGAGATGATGGCTCAGAGAATACCCCAACGTCGGTTCCAAGCATTTGATTTTCATTTGCTGATTCAGTCAATACAAGAGTTATTTCTTCAGTTGAAGAGACGGTAAAGCTCTAAAACTTAATATTACCGGGTGCACGATTCACCCAAATCCTCATTTTCCCCCAAATCCTCCCCAAATCCTCATGTAATGAATAAGTTATCCAATTAATATGTCTCAAAACCTTTTAATATCGTTCTTAAGAAGTTATTGAACCTGATTTGAATACGTTTTTATGGTAAAAAGAGTCTTATTTCGATGTTTTAATTTAACTAATCATCCAAAATAAATTATGAGATAAATGCAAGGGGGATAATGTTGTTTGACCCATTTTGGTCAATTGAAACATGACATTTTCTGGCGAGCTTCGTTTTAATATCACGTTCTTAGCCAAACTCTGGTATTTACATCACAAAATGAGTAATTGAGAGGATTTGGGGAAGATTTGGGGATGATTTGCTGCATATCGGGCCCGTACTGCATAGACACTTGACATTTACGGACGTGGTTATATTTTCAAGCTATATATGTGCTGAATTGGATTGATTGAGATAAAAAAAACAGATGAATAAACATTTGGAATGGTAAATAACTTGCATGCTTCAATTGACCAAAATGTGTCAAACAACATTTATCTGCCTTGCATTTATCTCATAATTTATTTTGGATGATCTCCCTAGAATGCCTAAGTTAAATTAAAACATCGAAATAAGACTTTTTTTTACCATAAAAACATATTCAAATCGGGTTCAAACTTCTTAAGAACGATATTAAAAGGTTTTGAGACATATTAATTGGATAACTTATTCATTACATGAGGATTTTGGGAGGATTTTGGGAGGATTTGGGAGGGGGGGCGGGATGAGGATTTGGGGAGGATTTGGGTGAATCGTGCGGCCCAATATTACAGACTGACCGAGCACTGGACTGGTCGAGCACTGGTCCGTCTAGTGCCCAACCCAGATGCGACTACTTTTGTTTCCCAATTGGACTGTGTTCTGGAACTCAGTTACAAACCTTCTTCTGCTGCGGCTCTTCAGACATAACTATAATACGCTTTTAGTAGACGAAATAGAGATGAACTGTGGTGCTCCTGTAAACTTATTTATAAAATATTTTCTCGATAAAACAAAACTGAAAATAAACAACGGATCAAATGCCGTGCTAATGTTTTTATGTAAAACTATTTTTGATTGGCTTACATAATTCGGCACCTGAATATCGGTGAGTATATGATCCAATCAAAATGCGAGTTTCATGCATACCGTGCATGTTAAGGACATCACGGGACGGTTGAAAACAACCTAACACCTAACAACAACCAGAATATTCCACCTCCGTCACCCACATCGATACCATCGCTCACTCGTCCTCCACGCACAAATAATAAGTCACAATTTGATACATTACACTTTAAATTACTAGGGGCAGGAAGGGCAGTGATTACAACATTTCAGTTCGTCATTGCGTTAGCAACTTACGTAGGCAAAAATATGTCATCTAACGACGTTAAATACACCCGGGATTCAGACATCATGAAAGTTAGTACACAGAAAAAGTGGATTGACAGGGCAAAGTCATTTACTGCACCCGCTAGTATGCGCAACGTAGAGTTTAAATTACTCAAAACACAAATGGAATCAACTAACAATACACAACGCAAACAACAACAAAACCAGCCACAAACCGCAATCGGAATCGCTATATATATATAATCATCCCGATTTTATAGGTCTGAGTAAGGAAGACTTAATGTTGGCAGTAAACGCCAATGAGAACAATATCACAGCGGCACATCAAATAGGAAAAACCAAATCTACTCTACTAATTCACTTCAGCACATCCATGCCCTATCAAATTACACCAGCACCCTACATTAACGAAGGCAACCACATTGACATCGGCATAACAATCCAACGATCGATTCGCTGCAATAAGTGTCAGCAATTTGGTCACATACAAAAAGCATGAAAAAACAACACAATAATATGCCCCATCTGCGCGTACAACCATTATTACAAAGACTGCACGAGCAAACACACCAGCGACAATGATTTCTGCAATAACTGTTACGTAGCTGACGTACAGGCTTGTGGACATCGGTCAAGTGATCCCTACTGCCCGATGCTACTTAAATACAAATCACATCTCGAACAAAAGAACAACACTAGGCAACTGGCACGCAACGAGAACAAATAATGAACCCTGCAACAAAAACACCGCCTATTCGAGTAGTCACCAACAACACACCTGTAAAACAACAAACTACAAAACAGCCTCCAAAGAATCCAGCCACACAAAAGGAAAACATAAAACAAACAAACAAACCCCAAAGAAGAAAACATGCAAGGATACGTTTCTAAACAACAGCTTTTAGAACTAATTTCGGCTCTTGAAATTGCAATTGAAAAACAACTAGGAGTAACCACCAATGGCATTATAGGACAAATAGCAGAACACTACCTAGGACAAAATGTAACAACAACAACAATTCCTAGCACACCACCCACTGACAAAATGCATACGTCACAGATGGACAGATCCCAATCAGAAACTTCTATACTAAACGTTTTAGGTAAACTGGCTAATGCGGACAAGGTAATAAAGACAAGTTTAAATCAATAAAACAATCGACCGCTAGCGGACAAAGTATTAAGCACTCTACCAAGGAACTGGGGGGAAACAAATCAACACTAACACCCGAGCCCCTAATGTTTGATAGCAGCATGGACGACTCAGAACCAAATAAACTAATAATCGTAACATCAACCGAATCTTTAGAGTCTCATCCCATTCACAAACTAACAAGTATCTCCAATATTTCGACCATTAGTGCAGACATCACAACACTACAAGAAATAAACGATAATGAGGACACACAAATAATCAAACAAACGTCAAGCAATATTGTTGCCACATCAACACCCAATAACAGTCCAGCAGAAAAACTTACAACTATAGATAATTCTAAAATGCGTAAAACTATAACAGCAAATCGTAAATATAATACAAAATCCACAAAAGATACTCTAGTCGAAGTTGGCTCAAAATTAAATACAGGCATGAAAAAACAGAATAAATTTACTAACAAGCAGACGATAGGTAAAAACGTATTAAAATCAGTGTCACCGTCAGCGGAACAACAACAGCAGTGCAATTTCACACAATTTAATGGTAATAAAGTCCTAAATTCACAGAAAAGGAGTCAGGCATATGCACCAAAAAGCTCATCCTAAGCAAAACATAAATATAATAAATAAATATAATAAATAAATATGGATAGAAACACAAACAAAGGAATGACCCTGACCGTCTTTCAATGGAACTGTCGGGGTTTTGTAAAAACAAAAGGAGAGCTTATCAATGTTCTAGAAAATAACGTAATGTCACCTGATGTAATATGCCTGCAAGAAATGTCAAAGCCTTCAACACTCACTGGATACAACCTCGTATCCTACGCAACTAATTCTTTCCATGACAGTGGGGTAGGAATATACGCTAAAAATGGAATATCATGTGTATAACTTAAAACAAATCACCTTACAGAAAAACTAAATAACCTCTATTGTGGTATTAAGGTACTCAGCAATAAAGGAAACATTGATATATTAAATGTGTACATTGGTCCTGGTAACCATAATCACGAACCTAAACTAAACAACCTCAATAAAATCATCACACAATTAAGCAATACATCTCTAATATTGGGTGACTTCAACGGGCACAACCCACTATGGGACGTGCATTACAATTCTAAGACAAACAAAGTAGGTGATGAAATAATACAATTTCTAGATAACACTGATTATGTAGTACTTAACAACGGAGCTGTAACTTACGATACGTCACACATTTCTTCAAGTAAATGTATTGGAACAACACCCGACACAACATTAGCAACACCTGCTTTAGCCTCCTTGACCTCCTGGTCCGTCCATGACTCTACACTAGGAAGTGACCACTATCCGATAATTACTAAAGTTCCTACCCAATACCATAGAAGTACTCCAGCCACCATTCCTAAATGGAAGTTAGGTCATGCTAACTGGGAGCTGTTCCAACAACTATATATGCACTAATAGACTACACACAGATAAAAATCTAGATACAAAACAATACCACGATTAATTTGTGAGCACCCTCTATAACATAAGTAAGGAGAGTATACCACAGACAAGTGGTAAAGCTCATAATCGCCCAACCAATCCCTGGTGGACACCAGCTTGCACAGATGCCATTAACAACAGGGAGAACTGTCTGCGTAGATGGAAACAAGCACACAAATATCATACAACACTTAAACAAACTAGGCGAGAGGAATATTTGAAAGCTAAGTCCCTCGCGACTGAAGTAATTAACGACGCAAAAAGTTGTGGTTGGGAGAAATTTATATCTGAAATAAATAACGACAAAACGATTAAAGAATTATGGGAGCAATTTAATAGAATCAGAGGAAAAGCTATAAATGACTCCAATGACTCCACTATTACATAACAATAGCAATGTGTACGACAACAAACAAAAAGCAGAGGTGCTCACAGACCATTATACAACTATGTCAAGTGACAATAACCTTAATCCCGAATTCAAAACAGTTAAGGTTAAGAGAAACCCCGAAATTAAAACAAAAATAGATACTAACACGTTATGGCCAGAATCTAATGAGGTTAACTGCCTCAATCGGTGCTTCATTATGTCAGAACTAAAATATGCTCTTAAAAATAAGAAAAACTCTGCACCAGGAGCAGAAAAGATACACTACGCAATACTAAAGCATCTCCCAAAAGAATCTATGGAACAACTGCTTCTGGTGATAAATAAGTCCTGGGTAAATGGTACACTACCTGATACCTGGAAAGAAGCTACCATCATCCCTATATTGAAACCAAAGAAGGACCCAACACACCCGCCCTCATACAGACCCATTTCTCTAACACCAGCAATATGTAAAATAATGGAAACGATGGTAGCTAACAGATTAAAACATCACTTAGAAACAAATAAGAAACTGAGCCCGACCCAATCAGGATTCCGAAATAACAGATCTACATTATATCAACTCGCACGACTAGACACAATTATTAAAACAGCCATGATGGAAAAGAAAATGGTTGTTGTAGTATTCCTAAACTTAGAAAAAGCCTTTGACCTAATGTGGACGAAAGGTGCAATAGAACAACTCATCGGGAAGGGCATAAATAACAGAATGTTGTTGTGGCTTGACAACTTTCTGACGGGCAGAAAAATTAGAGTGAGAATAGGATCAGAACACTCCGAATTTCAAAATGTAGATAACGGTAGCCCACAGGGCAGCGTAGTTAGTCCAACGCTGTTTAACATCATGATAGATACATTGTATAACGAACTCAATGAGAACAACTCAATTACAACTATCACAAATGATCTATCGCAATTTGCAGATGATAGCTCGATCTGGCATGTACATGCAGATCTCAATATAGCATTGGGGGCTGTACAGACAACATTAGATAAAATCACAACATGGAAAAATAAATGGGGGTTTAAAATATCCCCACTAAAAACTGAGGCAGTCATCTTTCATAGAGGAGGACACTTATTCTACAAAATCACGGAGCAACGGTATGCATATAAAGGAGATCAATAATATAAAATTAAAGAACTAGTTGTTAACAATCAGGCAATACCATACAAAAAATGCGCAAAGTTCCTAGGTATGTACTTGGACGATAGACTTACCTGGGGACCTCACATATCAGATCTAATTCAACGTTGTAGGAAGGATCTAAATCTAATGAAACTAATCTCAGGTACATCTTATGGTGCAGACAAATCCTCCCTCCTACAACTATATAAAGCATTAATCCTGTGGAAGATGGACTATGGATGCATGCTATACAAAGATGCTGCGGCTGCTCACCTGGATAAGTTAGTAGAATTAATTCAAAGAGCAGCGCTAAGGCTTGCCACGTGTGTCTATAAAACAACAAGAGCCGCAGTAATCGAAGTAGAAACGGCAGTGTTACCACTCAAACCAGCATACAAATACAATATGATTAAACTAAAACGAGACGCAACCAATACAGTCAATAATTATACCAACAAAAAAGCCAATATAAAAACGTGTTATGCAATGAATGCACTAATCTTAACAGAAGAATATGATTTGGGTGGATGCGAGATGCAGCCATTCAAAACGCATATCCTGTATTATCTATTTGAAATTACAGCTCGATCTGATCTCATAGAACATAATTAGAAAGACAGCCTACACATCTATACGGACGGTAGCAAAAACCCAGAACTCGGTATCACCTCAGCTGCGTTTGTGGTCCCGGAACTAAGTCACGTAGAACAATACAAACTGGCCCCCAATCTAACTGTATTTACTTCGGAACTTATTGCAATTGAAAAAGCCCTTATATTCAACCTAAAATTAAAAAATTACAATAACACTGTAATCATAACAGACTCACTAAGCTCCATCCAAGCAATCAACACAGGTACGTCTAAAACGAGACCTGACAAGGTCCATACCATTAAAATTCTTATAAGTAAACATATGGAACAAGGGAAAAATAGTAATATAGACTGGGTACCCTCACATGTTGGAATACCTGGAAACGAAGAAGCCGACCGAGCGGCAAGCACAGCCCATTTGATAGGAACACAAGATAATACTCTGCCTACACACAGAGAATTATATTCAGTCATTAAACAAAAAATAAAATCAAAATGGCAAAAACGATGGGATAACATTCATAAGCATTACTATGGCGGGCACACATTTCAAGTCATGGTGCCTACCATACCAAATAAATGTAAACAATACAGCAAGGATAGAATGTCAGATAAAATAATAACACGACTCAGACTAGGTAGAAACGGTATAAAGGCAAATCTTCATCCACAGGGCAGCGATATTGATGCAGATTTGAATTGTAGTCAGTGCGACGAAGATGAAATAGAAGAACTGGACCACTATTTCTTCTGCCCAGCGCATGAATTAGCAAGAGAAGATCTAGCCGCTGTCTGCTTAACAAATAATGTTATATCATCTCCATATAATTTAATATTCCCCCCTAAAGAATGCGAAAATGAAATACACTTAGCTGTACTAAAATACATTAAGGCGAATTACGAGCAACATCACTTGTGTCGGGGATACATGTTTCTCCGGCAACGAGAGGACTGTTGCATACTATGCTGCTCGTCTGCCTGCTGGATGCTCGCTCCTAATACTAATACTAGAATTAATATTTGATCAATGGTGGCAGCTGGGTGCTGCCTGCATCCAATGCTACAACAATTCTCACCTCTAGTCTGCTCACTGGTGCCACTGGTCTCATAACAATAGCGAGTTGACTTGCAACAAGGAAAGTAAAATAATGTCACGATATGCGATGCAATCAAATAAGTACAATATAACTGCACCTATACCATTTCTTCCATAATGGTAGTACCTGGCGGTTATCATTGATCACGAGGCAATCAACCCAAACAACCAACTATTAAAATCATTAATCATACAGACCCATCAAACTCAAACAGTTAATATGGTGCCCGGTCGGACGAGTGGTTACCACAACTGAATCGGGTAGCTCCGAACGTCAATGTCTTTGATGCGGACGGCTGGCGTCAAACAAATAGCAAACCCTAGATCATTTTAACGATATTCTGCGAGCTGCCGCCCCCTGGGTGGACACTGTATTAACTCCCGAACGGACCGTATGGAGACGGGGCCGCGGGGGGCGGTGTCAGCGTATGACTGGCCGCCACCTGGGAATCCCGTCCGCTTGGGGCTGCGAAGGCCATTCTAGCATAACCATAGCTAAAATTAACATACAAGTAATGCCACCCAATGGGTATGTACTCGATCGGAACTGGCCCAGGAAAGTCTCTTGCGTATGGAATGCCTTATCGAGGATTGGTACTGGGAAATTAACGAGACGATATGTACAGGCTCGTGTGGGCTAACACATGAATCCAAAATTAACATACAAGTAATCCCACCCAACGAGTGTACGGAATTCTACCCACCACAATCCCGATATGCTATTATGTACTATGTTAGACTAGACTTAGTAGATTATATTTAATAGTAGTGGTAAGGATAATGAGTGGAAAGAGGAAGGGTCAACAATTGGTCTGGTACCGGTGGAACTCGCTTCACTGACGAAGCCTGTTTAGTCGGTGACGGAATCTTCTTGCACGCATTACTGTTGGCCTGCCTTCTAACCACTCAAGCCAGACTACTTCTGGTATTTTAATCAAACTGCAACAATAGGGTGAGTGGTGGGATTTTACATATATGCATAGACGTACTTGTATATATATCCATGTACATATATAGAGCGCGCACCGTCTGATAACAAAATATACTGGACTCGCAGAGATTGACATCGATCCGTGTATGAAATGCCACGGCTTCTTTCGGTCTCTGCGAAGCTCCGGGATGGCTGGTGTCGTGGGGATATCGTTGTCGGGAACCGTAAAGTCGCCCCGAACCCCTGCGATATCAGCCGTTAGAAACAGTAATAATATACACAAAAAAAAAGCAATTACCCAAGGCACACACATTATTCGAAAATAGCACTGTACTCGAGTGAGCAATGACTTTGGTTGAACCTAGCCTCTACCCGAATACGTCACAATCCAAATAACTGCATAGCGTTCTGGTCGATGGGTGGGTAGCATAAATGAATCGGGGTAGCTAAGTATGTCAATGCCAATAACTGACGGCTGATGTCACTAAAATAGCCAACAACTCCAGAACACTAACGAATCATCCAGCAACTACTTGCCCCAAAACCGGCCAACATGCATTATAGATATAAATCCCAAGTCTGAAACAAGTGCCGCTCTAATATAAACTTGCATTTTAACTGTAATGTAATTTTAAAATTGGCCCTATAATACATCAATAAAACACACATAGGAACACATACGTCTAGGTCCACACTGTCACCGAGGAGTATCATAGTACACATAGTACATGTCCATTGATATGTACATATGCAAAAATGCATAGCATAACCAGGAGTCCCATCTCCAATACACGAAACAGATAGGGACCATACAATTGATGCTGAATAACCATACATGTTCTTCTCCCAAGATTTGTTGTAGCACCAATGCGTCACCAACGAAGCGACACAGAGAGGACCGCATCCAGGTACACCGATACTTGTCTAGTAAGTAGACAAATATCACCGACTCTCACTAGGTCACAACTGGTCTGGTCCATCCCAGGCAAGCGTCCAGGGAGTTCAGAATATGCGGACGTAATACACTCATGTCACCCATAAGTCCACTATCTTATGATAGACCGCGCAAGACACGGGGGCGGCTCATAGCTCCCTTACGTGTGTCTCGTCCCGAATGGCAGGGTGACAGTTTTTTTGAATATTTTTACTACATCCAAGCACGCAAATAATAGCTTACTACCTTCCGCCCAATACGGACGGTCCCTTACACGCATAGGCATTATACATGTACACAATACTCCGCACAGCAGCGTGTAGTGTAGTAAAGAATATGCATAACATAAACAAATATAAACTCACACACCCATTGTGTCCGGTAAAAGCACTAAGGCGACCAAGTCAACATATGAAGTCATAGAAGACAGAAGCTGCTCCCGCTGATTGAAAGCCGGGAGTGCTTGGTGAACCCGGGTGTCACAAATAACCGGTGGATCCACTCCATACAGACACGACGCTAGAAGACAGAAGCACAATAACGGAGGATTTCTGCCTGCATCAATATACCTCAAAGCGCCGAACTGTTTCTGTGCAGTTAGTGGTCGAGCCAGGCATAGTGGTCTCATCATATTGTCCATATAGTCAATCAACAGAAGCTGGCCCTATGGGGACCAGCTATTTCGCCCTTAGGGCAGTAGATGAGCCAAGTCAATATGACATTGGATATAACCCTGACAGACACACTTAGATAGGCACGCACCCACAACATATACATACACAATCCAGATAAGGGCATCTGTGATTTCCATGCACACAGCTTACTCAAACACAAACCAGATGCGGTCCTCGCGGTGTAGCCAGACGCCTACGACACCAACAAAGAGAAGATCAGAACCAAATAAAACAAACTTAGTCCCCCCCTCCTCGGGGACAAGGCCTCGCTCGTGTCTACCACCCACTCAGTGGGAGGTGGCCTAGGCCTCTGTGGACCCGACAGCGGGTCGTTTACTCTGTGTTGCATACTGGGCAGTGTCATGCTATATGCGCCTTGGGATCTGTGGCGGAATGAGCTGCCTGGGGGTTGCCAGTGGCGGCCTTGTGGGTGGCTTGGGCATGGCTTGCCTGGCTCCTCGTCGCTGCGGGTGGCGGTTGCGGTGCGGAGCCTCCGGTTGTCATTGGCTGCGGTGTCCCGGTCGCTGTGGGTGGGTGGGTGGTGGCTCGGCTCCGGCTCGGCCTGCGCTGTTGCTCCTCTGTGGGCGTTGGATTTGCCCATATCACGTGGATCCGTCTCTGCTTGGTCTGTCTTGCCTCGTCCAACCCTCTAATAGCATTAGCAGGTAATATAACAATGTAACGGCTGAGTATCCATATATCATGTGCACGCACACTCGGCCCTCTTCACGGTCTGACATATCGGCATTGTGCAATAGGAGAATGAACTAATTAGGTTAAGCTCACCGCCTCATCGTCTCCTTCATTTAATGCACATATTTCGACTGTATCGCATATACTAGTAAATTCGGAAACAAATGGGCCAACGGCCATTGGCCTGATCATTTACGGGTACATGCCCGGGCATGGAAGGTCTTCGAGCCATTTCCCACCCTTAAATATAAGAAATTCAATTCCGTTGAAAACTTTACACTTTTTTCGAAGAGACCTTGGACTGAGCAGGTCGTGTTTTTATCGGTCGGTAATTATCTCAAGGTTACCCGAGGCGGCCATCTTAACTATTGGAAATTAACTCGTATTTCCATTGTGTTATTCTTATTCGCTGGATTGTGGCAGCCTGGATATGTGCTAAGGTAAGTCGGGGCTGGGTGGGCTCGGTGTGGGTGGTATTCTGTTGAGCACGAGCTATATTTATGAAGTCAGTCGCCTGTTGTTCTCTCTGCCGAGATGGTGAGAAAAGATCATATTCTTCTTATTATTACTACTATTCTTCTTCTGCGTTGAAGCATTGCTTCAGGTTTACATGGAGAAATTTATGTAGAACCGTTAGGAAAGAATGGTGGGACCAGTGCGTTTTCAAACAGATTAAATTATTAGTTTGCCACTGGTCTGGGGAACCGATTTATTTCCACCCGCAGTTACTTTGGAGGTGCTAGATGAAGTGTTGTTAGAGAACGTGGTGTTAGAAAGTGGTCCCAAACAGATTACGAGTTTGCCACAAGTATGCACCATTAGTAATCGCCATTAGTAATCGCATCCAAGTATTCTTATTATATTAGGCTGTGGTGTGGTAGCGGTGGTACGGTGGCACTTGACGGACCCTGGTAACACGGACCGCCGTGTGCCACTGGTCCCGCGTATTACCACCGCAACAGGCGACTTCTGATAGGCTTTTTTTTATCATATACGAACTCGCTGGAATAAAACTCCGGGTCAGTACAATATATCATCGCTAGGTTATACTCGTGCTCAACTGAATGCTGCTCTCATCTGCCTGTTTCCGGTCCCGGCTTGCTGAGGCACAGCCGGGCTGTTGCAGCTCGGTGAATGAGTGTCACATATGTCTTTACCGATTATATGGCACCAACTTGTGTGTCAAGTGCCGCCAGGGGTGGATTGGTTCTACCTGGGACCCGTTTTGCTCTGCATCACCTGTGCCAGGTTCTACCCAGTTACCCCCTCTCTTCTTCCCGCCTCCCGTGCACCGGGACACTGCGCGGAATTACAGGACCGTATTGGACCTAAGCAGTGTCCCATTTCGGCACACATTTATACACATCTGTCCGCACTGCACATACATATATCACATAAAAAACTTCAAAGTTCGGCTTTTATGGACTTATATGTCCGGGTATGGAAGGTCATCGAGCCAATTCCCACCCTTAAATATAAGACAGAAGGTTTAAAATAGGCAATTGACCGCTTTTCTGAGGGCGGTGGGAGACTTATAAAAATCAAAGTACTGAAAGTACTGAAATATGGTATCTCCACAAAAACTGATCACTTGCGGAACTAGAGACTGAAAGTTGCATATTTTCTCAATCATCATACAGAGGCAAATGTACTGTGCTGGTGCAAACCCATTCCCATCCACACGTTTTCTCTAGAATAAATTACTGTTCGTAACTCCCAGAAAACAATTGTACGAAATTGACGACTAACTGGTCACTGCTACATAACTGCATGTGAGAACTGAGCCCAAAACTGTGAAAACTGTAGAGAATAGTATATGTAAAGTTTTAGATACTAAGCAAGACATAGCAAAACGCCATAGGATAAGTTGGTACATGGAACTATTTTCTTGGTCGTACTCGCCGTTTAGGCGTAGCACGACAATATGGCTGCCCCCATAGAAATTTGCGTGACATAATATGCTATCTCAAAGGAGATAACATATAATCAAAATACTGAAATACCACAAGATTACTAACACTTATTATGTATTTATATAATGATGTGTAATGGCTTATCATCAGTTAAAGTCATTTTAGGTCGGTTAACAGGATCAAATCCCATATTACATGTGTATGGGTAGAAGGTTAATCACAAAATCAGAACAAAATATTTAAAATATAGTCAGTGTACATGGCTTCGCACACTTTACATGTATTTTGATAATAATCAGAAACAAGCACACAAATAAAGTTCGCCTTTGTTCGTATTTTGACAGATATGACACTCAACACCGGAAATATGTGTGGCACATGTCAGACAGTTCATGTACATGGCCTCGCACACCCGAAACTCTCCCGATCTGACTTATACTTAGAATTAATGTAACAATTAAAATTGATGTTCAGCATCAATAAATTATATGTTCAAATAATAAAGACATATTAACTAAATATTTATGAAGATGGTGATGTCTGGCACCCAGTGACATCAACAGACTATATACAAACGATTGCTTCACCGTGCATGAAAACAACAAAATTAAAATTATTGACCAAACACCCACACCATCGCACCGACGACAATAAACTAAGAGAGAATGAGCCGAAAAAGTAGCGGCTGTATTTTCCAAAATTTAACTGATAAACTGAGCCCAAAACTGTGAAAACTGTAGAGAATAGTATATGTAGAGTCATAGCATAAGTTGGGCACTATTTTCTTGGTCCTACTCGCCATTTAGGCGTAGCACAATATGGCTGCCCCCATATAAATGTGCGTGACATAATATGCTATCTCACGGGAGATAACATATAATCACCGCCTCTCTCAACCAGTTAACATGCAACAAACCCACAAGAAAAAAACAACATATAAACTTGGGGAACAAACAAACACCACAAATCGGTGCCATATGTCACAAGGGGAAGTATCACCCCACAACTTCCTAGTCCTCGGGATGAAGTCTAAACAAATTTACGTGATCCGGACTGCCGTTTACAAGCCTGGCCCTGGAGCGTTGGTGTGCGCCTGAATGATGGACGCTTGGCCGCCGAATCCAGACACTTGGTGCGCTCCTCTGTGCGTGATCGGAGTGACGGCGTCGCGGGCGGTGGGCTCGGGGTGGGCCTGAGGACGGGGTACCCTTCAGCAATGAACCCGGCGGACTCTCTACACACCATCTAACCTCACTTCACGACAACAGCGACCGCACCTTCCGAGTCCCTCATTTGCCACCAAAAGATAATTATCTTAAACATTAATAAACCCGCAAACAATAATACCCAACAATAGGGCCACTGGCGGGCCTGAAGACCAAATACAGACAAGTGTCTCTCTTCTTTTTGTTCTCTCTCTCTTTTTCTGCTTTATGCAGACGGATTGTAAGTCCATAGAGTCAGTGCGGCCGTTAAACGTAAACATCAAGCCAAGTCAAGTAAAGTCAATCAGTTAAAGGGGCAACAATCGGTGCCCTGGTACCGAATTTAGAAGGAGGGGCATATCCAGTTACTGATAGCGTCCTTATAGCCTGTCAGTTATCCACTGGCTTTATGAATAGCATACAGAAACAGCAGCACGTGTTTGTCGTGTGCTCCCTATGTATGTCACATTTTTCTCGCCCTGTGACATACATAGGGAGCAGATGACAAACATGTGCCGCTGTTTATGTATATCCGGGGATATGCATGTCGTAACCTTTCCATTTACTTAGAGTGTGTCGCATACATATAGTGAAACCTATATTGTACTTCTGGACCTAAACAAGGTTCCTATCTCCCATGTATTTTGTAAGTATATGTAGTAACCAATATATCAGAATGTGGGTTGGTAATAAGTCGGTATTTGATAAAAATATGTAACTGTGTCATGTCATTCCACAGATAGCCCCAGCTAATTAGAAACCAGTGTTGAAATAGCCATACTGGTATGTGTTAGGATACAGGAAGTAAGGCTGCAAGCAAACGTGTAATCATGTAAATTCCAGATCAAACTGCACATCCATGCTGTTTTGTGAATGTGCATACTAACCTGAGTTTATTTTGTTTATAATTAGTATATACTGCATTTTCACAGTCACTGTATCAAGTTTCTAGGCGGCATCTTTCTCTTACTGGTCTATTAAACCATGGTTTTGCTTCATTCACTTCGTTATGTGCATACCAGACACATATTTAATTTGATATTACTGTCCAAAGGCAAAGTTGTGTCTGGCACACTATCTCTCCTTTGGCGCTCGGCTGAAAATTTCGACCTACCCCTACCCAGAGTAGAACTTTATGAAATATATCTATTCTTACAGGAAATTCATCGTAGAATTCGAATCTGCGTGTTAAAATTGCGAAAACCGCGGCCGAATATGTTTTTTTCGCTGGTTTCTATGGTAACCAATATTTTTTTCCAGAAAATTCAAAATATATATTTAAACATCTACGTGTTGCAAAACAACATATAAAGTTGTATATTTGGTAAACTGTCTTCATTTTACACGCACACATATTTTGGAATCGAACAATAATATTAAAATGCATGTTCGTAGACGGTAACATGGAAACGTGGGTTTCTAGCCAATCGGGAAGATTAGCGTTTGCAACGGGCTGTACCTTGGTATTTATGAACAATTAACGTCAGTTGTAATGTTATACATTTCGACACACATAATACTGACGAAAACTAACACTTCTATACTTTCAAATGCAATAATAATCACATTATACGTAGTTTGGTTGGTCTAATTATCTAAACTATACGCGAATGCTGAGCAGTGCAAATTATCATATAAGTTAGAAAAAAATGTAATTGCCGTGTATAATTATAATCGTTGCCCGAATGTCATAATATATAGAGAACCCTCGTACAAAGAAAAATATGTACACATACATGTTCGACTGTCTGTCGACAATTTTAACATTTTCAAGATGGCCGCCAAATCTAACGAACTATTGCTGAGCAGATAAAATAATCATAGAATCGAGAACAAATGTTGTGTATTTGACCGATGCAACGAACGGATATTATACACACGATCATACGAAGCATGGGACTATACACTGTATGTGCATACATGTTCGACTACCTGTCGATATGTTTTACTTTTTCAAGATGGCCGCCAAATTTAACAAACAAATGCTGAGAAGATCAAATATTCACAAAATCATAAACAGATGGTGTGTACATAACCGATAAATAACTATACAATGGAACAGGACGACGATCTCAACAGCAGAAATCAGTACACGATACAAACTACATTATTTCGTGTTTCGTTTGCAAGATCTATCCACCTTCAAGTGGGCTCACTTTCATCATCCGAATCCGAATCACCTATTGTAACAGCAGTCGTTCTGTTTGTGCACTCATGTTGGCACCGACAGATGTCAATGCATTGAAGGCCCACGGAATGGCACTGACACTTGCTGCTATTACAGTTGCCATCCTTACAATACAAATGTGTCAGGTCCCTCAAGAATACTGGCGCTGGTGGATTTGCGAAGTAAACTGGCACCAGGATTCCATTTTCATCTTTCTTCCATCCATTTCCGACTGGATCAGGAACCTCAGGATCTGGAATATGGCTTTGGCACCAGACTATTGTCTGAACTCGTGCACGCATTACATGGTGCTTGAATGCATCTTCTGTCGGTGGAAGTTGCGTTGCTGATTTGTCCGTGGATGTAGCGATCGCCAATCGGATTTTCATCCATACTGTCATACGGTTTTCCACTTGTCTTATTGTTAGAAGCCGCCAAACAGCATCATAGTATACCTTCGCGCGACTGGTAAACATTCATCTATAGATTCTGATAAGCCCACCTTGGACAATTCCCGTAGCTTGTCGGGGCACTTTTTCACCAGTTTGTTGAACGAGGTTCGTTTTCCCAACTTTGTATATTGAGCTGTTTGTGTCGCATCCAGTCAAGGCATGCATGGCAGGTAAGCAGGAGCTTACGGTTTGGCCTATCTGTTGGGCAATCGAGTGGATTGGAACAAACCTGTTTCTGAAAGCATGCCTCGTTCTATGCCCTGTATGCATATATATTTCTGTGTCCGCGAAACGTGTATAGTAGTAATACAGAAGGATGACGAGCACATCTGTATCGTCAGTACGGCCATGCGTTTGAGCCATATGTGTGGCATGCAGCACCATTCGGGTATCTGCCTCTTCCTGACTCGAAAACAAGTTTGATAAGCATTCCGTACCTTCCTTCGTCACAGACTGTACTTCTCGTCCGTTCCGAAAACCACCGGCAAGTACAATGGATAGCTGCTGTTTCAGATGGCCTGGTGCATTCACAGCTACGTACTCACACACAAAGGCTGCCAACTATGCTTTGTTTTCAGAGTTACTCAGAAAACGGCGGTAATTTGGAACTGTGCGACCGCCACTCACCATATAGGCAGGTACATCGCTGTTGGCCGTGCGACGCTGACGTTCAGCTTCTTTGAGAGAACTTGGCTTTATCATACCGGTCAAAGACGACCAGTGACCGATGTAATCGACTTGTCTCGGGTAAAAATGTGACATGATATGTTTCAAAACGACTGCGCCTAGTTGGTCAAATGTTTTGAAGTGTCCTTCGTTCAGCGACTGCAGCAGTGCCATCGCATCGATGATATATACCGTGTTGCTGTCAGTATCAGCTTGCTGAACTGGAAACTCGTTGATCTCCTCAACGAAAGATTCAAGTTTCTTCGTCAACTCTGCCTTGTTTGTTTTGCGCATGGTGCCGTCGTCGTGAAAATAGGGCAGGTGGAACCGAAGCCAATTCATGTTTCAAGACATCATTCATTTCAATGTCTCTATGATTCGCTACTGCCAGCAGTCGTCTGAACAGAACTTCCGAGTCTAGCATCAGTTTCGATGTTTTGCTTGTAGCAAATGGTTTTCGCATATTCGAGAAGGTCTTAACCTTACTGCGAGGGATTGGTTCCCAGAATTTCACAGTACGTTCCTTCGAGATTCTTTCCGATACGAATTTATCAACTGCCTCTTGACTAGCAACTCGGAATTAATTCATCGATTTTTCTATGTCCGCAGACGCAACTTGCCCTGTGGCAATGTTTACCAGACGTTCTGATACCGTGTTTAAGTCGAACGGATTTTGGTACTGTGTAGTGACTAGATCAACTACCTTATCAACATCTGCTTCATCCCTTTCCTTTCGGCTTTTGCCCAATTCCTCGTGTTGACTAGCACCTTGGTTCTTGGATACAGTCTCTCTGAACTGTCCACAAAATTCACCTAGAATGTGACGAGTTACCAGCCACCGAGTCAATGCTCCCTTTCTACGAGTAAATCCAATGATTCCCCCTGATCCTTTTGCTTCTTTATTTATTGTTTGTTCAAGTGCCTGATCAGTTGGAACTGCATTGAAGGCGTGCCCGGATCGCCGTCTGACAACAAAGCCACCGTTCTCAAGATGTTCATATGCTTGTGGGTTGGTGGTCTTTAGAGCGAGCATATCGGCGATATACACGGGCGTGAACAGTGCGTAGTTTGTTCGTCCTGCCGCCCAAAACCAGTGAACACTCTCCGTTACTGATAACATGTGGAGATCAAAATCGCCGTCTCTTTCTGCTCTCAAAAGCCGTAGTAACAGAAATGCATCATCAAGGAAGTTCATCCAGTACCTGAATGTTGAACTTTGCGCTTCTCCATGTGTTCGGAACTCGCTTATGAGGTCAAGTGTATCTTGAAATTCGGCCTCTAGGGTTTCTCGAATCTCCTTTGCGGTCTCCACATCCTTCTCCTTGATTGCATCACGGAGTTTCTCCATGTGATGTCCTATCTGGGGCTGTGGTTCTTTGTCTTTCTCTGTTGTCACCCAATCGATAAAGGCATCAAAGAAGCATCGGCACATTGCGTCTAGGATGACCTTCATGCCCCTTACTCCTCTTGTCAGTTGTGCTCCTGTTAGCATCTGTCTGGCGGTAACGTCAGAATAAACATCCGACTCTGTCAGTAAGCTGAGAAGGCCTCCATCTCCAAACAGCTTTCCAATGGAAGCGAGTGAAATGCCATTGTATGATGCATACCCCCTAGTCTGAGTGTTACCTTACCTTCCAAACACGCTGGCTTTGTCCACAATATTTCTCTAGCTTTGGAATAGATGGCTAGATCAGCTGTCACTATGATGTGGTTTTGTCCAAGTTCCGCTGCCAGTTCGGACAAGCTGATTGAGTGCTGGTGAAAATTGTGGAGTTGTCTGACGGCGGTTGCGTCTATGAAAGGTAAGTACCTGACGGTCGTTATAGGTACAGAGGCCTTTGTAGTCATCTGAATATATCCTGACCATGCAGGGATATTATCAAGACCAGCCATATATGATCCACAAAGAGCCCAAGACAAGGTCGGAAACCACAGCTTTACGGCTATGGTCGTTGTTGTCCCAATCAATGTAAAAAGTTGGCAGCATTGGCAACTGTGTCTGGAGCTGGACGTGTTGGTGGCTTTTGAAAATATGTTACGCTTGACATGTCGGTGCCATAATCACCTGCGCCGATACTTCTCTCCGAGAGCCGGGGTATCTCAACATCCGATATCTGTCTGTCTTGGTCACACCACTGATATACAACCATGGCCATGGAATGGGTTGTTTCTTTGCCGTCTAAGGTGTGTTCATTTGTGTCAAAGTTATCAATTGCTGCATGAACTGTTCCCATGTTGTCGTCAGTGTTGGTAGTGTGTATACCGAATGGGACGAAAGGTACACCTTCTTGTGATAGCTGTTGTTTTGCTGCGGATGTTATGAATCGCAAAACTTCTTCATAAGAAACGCTGTATCCCAATGTATACAGCGTTCTCACCAACTTGGAACTGCCAAAGTCATGGTATGCCGTTAAAGCTAACCCCAGGTTAATTGGTGTTAGTATGCGCTTGCTTTGTGAAATTACGTTGTGGCATGTTGCTAACACCTGTATATTGTCACGTCTGTGAACTTCATCACCCGTGCCAGTGGCTGTATCGAATGCTTTCGCATTTACTAGCCAGATGATAAAATCGTACAGTGGTCCTGGCACGAGTTGGCTGCAAGCGTCAATGCTTAAATCCTGCAATCGGTACGCTTGTGTAGTGGACTGAATGTCTTTAATGGCTCGCCGAAGGATACCTGCGGCCCCATATAATATCTGCCTGTCTGTGAGATACGCCCCTTGTATGTCTAACTTCGACTCCTTGTATTCGTTGGATTCGTCAAGTTCAGATTTCAATTTAGAAGCTTTGTGAAGTACAGCACCAACTGATACTGCACTGGAACATACAAGATCCGATTGTCCCTTTTCTCTGGAAAGAACGTATATCTTCACCAAATTGTTTCTCCAGCCGTTGTTTAAGTTTCCATGATTTATATACATTGGCGAGTTCATCTGGAACTCCAGCTCTACCCAGAAATTGTATGTATTTAATATTTAGATCAGATAATGTGACTACTGACTTTGTCTCGGAGAAGATAGTTTGTTTGGTTTCGTTTAAAAGCATCTGAAATGCTTCTTCGTAAAGAACTGGCTCGTCGACCTTGTCTTCATGAGGTACCATAAAACTTACATTGCGTTTGCTGATGTAATGTCCATAACATGAACGGTGATATTTCGCATCATATGCAAATAGGTCACCATATGCCTGCATGCGGGAAATGACAACTTGATCATTTCTCAACGTGGCGGCATTCACTGTTTTCTGCCTTGTTGATTCGCCTGTCCCAGTGCTTACACCAGATAATGGCTCTTTTCTGTTACCAATTTTCTTGGCACTGCCACAAATGAAACAGTTCTCTCTGATATTAAAACCCGATTGGCTGTCTCTGGTCGACCTTCGAAGCTCTGGTGACATCGGCGATTCGCTTCTGCTTGACGAGACATCATCACTTTTAGGCGCTGTGTCACTGCTGTAAAATGTGTTTGTGTATGTAGCCCGACACACCCTATGATACCGTACGTTTACCTGATGTGAAAGTATATCCTGGCGATGCGGCCTTAATAAGTCATTTACTCGATCATGTTTAGCCTCTGCTATGTCTAACAATGTCTATAGACCTGTTACTGTTGGATTTTGCACGATATCCTTGTGTGACGCCTCTGGAATAGACTTTAGACATATTATGCATATGCTTCTATCCAGTTTCAAGCGTTTTGCCTCTGGTTCACCTAAATCCATAATTGATTTGGAAGATGCGTACACACCAAACTTAATTCGGTTCTCGTTCGATGCTTATGTACAACAACACGTCGGTTTGATATACCCGTAATTTGTCGTAATAATTGGGGCGATATTACTCTGTGTCTTTGCAGACTGAGCAGTGGACGATCAGCATCCGTTACCACATATATTAACACCGCCGTGATTTATATATGAAAGTGCAAATACGAATCATGCATTCACGGCCGTGTTAATTAAAGTTTCATTTAAAGAGTAGAAAATCACAGCGGTGTACTTAAAGTTACATACAAAGAGCAAAAAATCACGGCGGTGCTGAATATAGTGACATTTAAAGAGCCCGAAGGGAGGTAACAATCACTTGTACGCAGATTATGTGCTATTTGTGTTCGGAACATCTCAAATCCAAAATGTTAAAGAGTTTGTAGATGGACAAACGAACGGACGGGTGTGAAAGACTGCTCGGAAATAAGAGGCAAAAACTATAAACAATGTATCAATGTACTATTCGACATAGTTTGGACCCCACCCACCCACACACACAGAGACACGACGGGGATTGGTCCATGTGAGTGGTTGCTATGGTTACATGATCGTTTTACGGACAACATTTATATACTAGTATAATATTAAATTATATTCTTATGTGTACGTAGTATTTCATCGATATTAACCTAATAATACCAGTGTCATAACACAAACAAATACGTGCATGCATGTATTGAATTTTTCAATAAAATGTGGTTACCTTGGCAACATCCAAAAATACGTATTTCGCCAAGGTTTACTGAAATTCAACACATGGGTTCGTATTCTATGATGATTTTACATACTAGTAGCTTCATTACACCAACTTGTATGATGGAGATTTGTCTGCACGAAAATAAATGTTGAAAATACTACTTTCAAATACGGCGAGACTGGCTTAGTTACCATGGTAACAGAAATATACGTTTGAATGATAGAATATTTAGGTAAATATGAACATTTACACCATGTTTGTAAAATATATTGACTAAATCATATTTAAGCAAATATAAAGGCTGAAAATCGTAGGCTAAATAAGAAAGTTATTTTCGGATGAAAAACGCAGTTGCCATGGAAATCAGCAAAAAAACAATATTCGGCCGCGGTTTTCGCAATTTTAACATGCAGATTCGATTTCTACGATGAATTTCCTATAAGAATATGTATGTTACATAAAGTTCTACTCTGGGTAGGGGTAACTCCTTAAATAAGCGTCGTACAGAGGCCCGTCTAATACAGTGTCAGTTGAGTACATTTTATTACTTCAAAAAAGCACATTTACATTGGTTTTCTGAAATTCAAATTTTGCTAAACCTTTCATAGTTGTATTATCTATGCTTGTGTAAAATATTGTAATTATTTGTTCACTGGTATTACTAAGATATCTGAAAATGTGTCACTGAAGTGAAACATGCATAAAATCACCAAAAGCCTGCCCAGCGCCATATGGTGGCTTTTATATCCCAGTTACCCTTTTAAGGAGACTCTTGCGACAAATATTGAAAAATACTCACAAATTGCAATAAAAGTGCAGTAACCGCATCTGCTGTGTACATTTAATTGTATCCCCCGGACTCCGTCGGGGGATACTATGGATTTGACAGCGCGTCCGCGTCCGCGTCCGCGTCCGCGTCCGCCGCAGACACTTCTTGTCCGGAGCATAACTCGAACACCCTTTGGAATATTTTCATGAAACTTCACACATGCATAGACCACGACCCGAAGGTGTGTCGCGCGCAAGAATGACAACTCTTGCATAGATAATTTTTTAGTTATCTCCCTTTATTGTTTCTCGCACTGATTTCGTGTCCGGAGCATAACTCCACCACCCTTTGGAATATTTTCATGAAACTTTACACATGCATAGACCACGACCCGAAGGTGTGTCGCGCACAAGAATGACAACTATTGCATAGCTAATTTTTGAGTTATCTCCCTTTTTTGTTTTGCGCACTGATTGACCATAACTCGACCACCCTTTGGAATATTTTTATGAAACTTAACACATTCAATTAGACCACGAATCGAAGGTGTGTCGTGCACAAGAATGACAACTCTTGCATAGCTAATTTTTGAGTTATCTCCCTTTTTTGTTTTCGCTCACTGATTTCCTGTCCGGAGCATAACTCGACCACCCTTTGGAATATTTTCATGAAACTTCACACATGCATAGACCACGACCCGGAGGTGTGTCGCGCACAAGAATGACAACTCTTGCGTAGCTAATTTTTGAGTTATCTCCCTTTTTTGTTTGCGCACTCTACAAACTGGACAATAATGCATGAAGACCTGTTTTCTCGTCTGCTCTGTACACCACTCGTCGTGCTCTGTACACCTTACCTGTAGAGAGAACAATAGAAACTGGGAGAACCATGTGCTAGCATGGGCTAGCATGTGCAGATGTCCAGTGCTTGACCACTGCTGACCAGGTAATTTATACAGGTAAATCACTACATTGGGTACTGTGTTGAAAATATTGTGGCATTATGTGGACCTGTGCAGATTTTTGTAGATAAATATAGGACTATTAAAAAAAAATCTGGTCTCCAATAGCAAGCATTATTATTTTAAAACTTTTATTTTTCATTTTTTTTTTTTCATTTTTTTTTCTTTTTATTCTTCATTTTTTTTCTTTCTTTTTTTTTATTTTTTTTTTATTTTTTTTTTCATTTTTTTTTTTCAAATTATTTTTCAATTTTTGTCTAGTAGCATAAGGTCGTAAGTGCTTTATACAGACTATTCACCTGTGCATGTGCTAGCATGCTGACCACTGACCACTTACAGGTAATTTATACAGGTAAATGATTATATTACATTTCCGTAAACTGTGTTGAAAATATTGTGGCATTATGTGGACCTGTGCAGATATATGTAGATAAATATAGGACTATTAAAAAAAATTCTGTGCTCCAGTAGCAAGCATTATTATTTTTAAACTTTTTTTTTCCATTTTTTTTTTTTCATTTTTTTTTTCAAATTATTTTTCAATTTTTGTCTAGTAGCATAAGGTGGTAAGTGCTATATACAGACTATTCACCTGTGCATGTGCTAGCATGTGCAACTGACCACTGACAACTTACAGGTAATTTATACAGGTAAATAATTATATTACATTTCCGTAAACTGTGTTGAAAATATTGTGGGAATATGTGGACCTGTGTATATATGATATGTAGATAAATATAGGACTATTAAAAAACATTCTGGGCTCCAGTAGGGAGCATTATTCTTTTTCTTTTTTTTAATTTAATTTTTTTTTCCATTTTTTTTTTTTACATTCTTTTTCAATTTTTTAACTGACCACTAACTTATTACAGGTAATTTATACAGGTACATTAATACATTTCCGTAAACTGTGGTTGACAATATTGTGGCAAGTATGTGGACCTGCAGATATATGTAGATAAATATAGGACTATTAACAAAAATGCTGGGCTCCAGTAGCGAGCATTATTTAAAAAAAAGAAATTGTATATTACATTTCCGTAAACTGTGTTGAAAATATTGTGGCATTATGTGGACCTGTGCAGATATATGTAGATAAATATAGGACTATTAAAAAAAAAATCTGGGCTCCAGTAGCAAGTATTATTATTTTTTATTTTTTCAACTTTTTTTTTCAAATTTTTAAAAAAAAAACAAAAAAAAAATTTTTTTTTTTACATTCTTTTTAAATTTTTTAGCTGACCACTAACTTATTACAGGTAATTTATACAGCTAAATTATTACATTTACCTAAACTGTGTTGACAATATTGTGGCAGTATGTGCACCTGTGCAGATATATGTAGATAAATATAGGACTATTAACAAAAATTCTCGGCTCCAGTAGCGAGCATTATTATTTACATTCTATATTACATTTCCGTCAACTATGTTGAAAATATTGTGGCATTATGTGCACCTGTGCAGATATATGTACATAAATTTAGGACTATTAACAAATAATTCTGCGCTCCAGTAGCTTCACACATGCATAGACCCTAAAGGTATGTCGCGCAAGAATGACAACTCTTGCATCACTAATTGTTTAGTTATCTCCCTTTGTCCGTCACCGATTTTGTCTCCGGAGCATAACTCGATCACCCTTTTTTCAAACTACTTGTGTATCTGGGGAGGGGGATACACATGCGCTTGTCGACAAGCGTCCATTTCTAGTTTTTTACAATTTCTTGCCAAAACCCAAAATAGGTGGGTTTTTTAACATATTATGTAAAACCCAAAAAGCTATTTTTCGCCAGAAATTTCAACACCACACCATTTCCTAAAACTGATTCCAAAATGGGGTCATAACCACCTCAAAATTTCGCTACAAATGCCCGAAAAATACTTACATTTAGACGCGAAACCGTACCGGCGAAGCAGCATGGGCATCACAGGACGGTTGAAAATAGCCAACATTGACTGCTCTTCTGATGGCGGCGGGTGACTTATACAAATCACCGCCTCTCACAATCAGTTAAGGAGGCTTTTGCGACAAGTATTGAAAAATACTGGCAAATGAAGTACAAATCGCGCGCCACAATACAAATGCAGTAACCGCATCAGATGTGTTTAATTATTTGTTTACAAAGTTACCCCATCCACCTATTTTTGGCTAGAAATTTCAACACGACTGAATTTGTTGGAATTATTTTCATGAAAACATAAGGCACAGAGACTTTGTTATGTCTTGTTCTATCACTTGTAACACCACACCATTTCCTGAAAAAGATTCAAAAGCGGGGCATAACCACCTCAAATTTTCGCTACAAATGCCCGAGAAATACCTTAAATTCTAACGCGAAACCGTACCGGCGAGACAGCATAGCATGCGCCATTTTCCAAGATGTGAAAATCAACCGGAGCTAACATTCAGTTTCGTAGAATTATTACACCTAGTCAAGCGACCCAAAGTCAAGACATGTTCATAAACCTATTTTTCTAGACACTGGTGTAACTTGCAGGGTCGGTAGTGAAGTATATAGAAAATCGTCCAGCCGCCCACTGCCCCGTGAGACCTTAGCATGTGCCATATTCCAAGATGTCAAAATCAGCCGGAGCTAACATTGAGTTTCGTAGAATTATGAACTACTCTAAGAAATACACCTATTCAAGCCTGACACAGTCAAGAAATATTCATAAACCTATTTTTCTAGACACACTGCAGGCGCGGATACCGAAATAATTGCAGGGGGGAGGGGGTCTGTAATTACAAGTCGGCATACCCGACCTCCGCGAGCGCGAAATCGTAAAGTAGGGCGGTCTGGGGGTCCTCCCCCATGAAATCTTTAGATGCCAGATCGCCGCAGATGCGATTTCCTGACACCTAGGCCACGAAAAAAGAAGTCATCCAACTATTCGAGTATTGTAGATTTTCGTCTTTTTTTTTCTTGCCGGGAGCAGGGGGGCGGGCCCCGCCCCTGTATCCGAGCCTGCACTGGTGTACATGGCAGGTTCGGTAATGAAATATATAGAAAATCGTCCACCTCCTTTTCACCCATAGCTGCACATTGTCCCGTGAGACATTAAAGGGGTGTACCTAAAACACGTAAAGTGGACTAATATGTAGCGAATTGTGGCATGAGGTAGAATGAATGATGTACGTAAGACTGTTTTTGTCAGGCTGGGGTGTAGCGTTGATTATGCATGAGTTATAATACACGAATGATGATTTACATCGCACACGGGAAATAGGAAGTAACTGCTAATTCATGAACTGACAAACATTAGTTTTTACTTAGGGTATACCTATGTATAGGCATCGCCTCCGACAGTTAGCCACGCCTCAGACCCCCCTCGATGCGGTGCTAGGTAGTGATATCTTGGAGTAACCATAACAACAAAATGCATTGTGTTACTCAACGTTTAACTGTCATACGCAACCGCTAATTGAAAATAATATTATGAAAAACTACTTGCACTGCACAATATCAACAACGGATGTTGTACGTACAAAAATACATCGGATTATTTTGTTGCACGTGATTTGCCCCCATTTGCAGCACAAATCGTGCGGTCATCGCTAAATTTAGTAACTGAGTTAACTCCCCTCCGAATACTCTCCGAAACAAGCGACGCGTTTAACACACACACTACATCAAGTTTGACCTTCCGACAGCCTATTATTAAACTCACCCGACACCTGTGCGAAACAAAACTCGCACGTGTCGGTCTAACTGATGTTTAATCCTCATTCTCTCTCTGTCTCTATGATGTATTTACAGTGGAGTTTAGTGACATTCCTGAATTCGGCCTGATTGACATTTGTCTATGGTGGCCAATACACGCCAACATGAGTTTCAATTCTACGTTCAGGGAAGGGGGTCAATAAGTTAGTATTTAAGGTGATAACTTACAGTCAGGGAAAAAATTAATGACAGTATAACACATCCAGCGTATATTAATACCCATATTAATGCAAGTACTGAAATTTCCCCAATGACGTCATTTGTATGTTTTAATATACTCGATCCGGGGCCAACTATTTCATTCACAAAACAGAAGTAAACTTGGCGATGTACCAATAAGGTATTTTCAGGCGCGACACCGCTTCCGTGGCGGAATTATTGTAACTATTGCTCTTCAATCAGTTTTCAATATGTATATAATGATCATTGATATCTGGAATCTGTATACTTGAATTGATGATGTATTGTATATATGTTACCGTATCTTTCTGATATTGCTATGCATAATCTGTAATGGTGTTGAATGTTTTGGTACATACTGTAGCAGTGCATACTGAACTTTAAGTTGTGCCATATAAATAGTTTACCCCTTAACCATTAAAACGCTGAAAAATAAAATTGCCTTCTGCTCATTTTGTATATTTTAATCTCTTTAAAAACCTGTTTTGGCAGTAGAATCGTCTCGGTATGTTTTTGAGGAGAAAATATAAAAATATTTAAAACAGCAGACGACAATTGTCGTTTCCAGCGCTTTAAAGGTACATGCCCACTCAGTAAGCCCAAACTGTAATTTATAGGAATTAAATAAGAATATAACTGTGTCACTATTCCACAGTTCTAAACGTTACAAGTGCCCGCTATACAGATATAATCATTTAGTAATATTTATTTTACTGATAGTGACGTGCGGTGGTATCAGGCTATTTTCATATGCAAATGAGGCATGATATTTTTTAATTATTTATACTAAAGAAATGCGTCACCTGAAAAAATAATATTTTCGACAGATTTTAAAGTATGATCATTGCACATCATAAAATAAATACATAGATTAAATAGTAATGTCCGTTAACATTTTAAGCAAACACGGTTATCGCCCCTGATATCAGTGTGTAAATTTACGTCTGATATAAAATGTATAATAATGCCAATCAGTACGTGGGATAATGGCGCATGAATGTTTATTTTGCCAGGAAATGTCTCAGATGATGTCTCTGATGTAAAGAACATTTTGTACCTACTGAGTGGGCATGTACCTTTAAGGGTTAATGAAACTGCAACACCAACACTCAATAAATCAATCAATCAATCTAGTTTAATCTTGTAGTACCCTATGTTCAGTACTTTCAGTACTTTGATTACATTATGATCCTGATCACTCAGGAACAGTGTATACCTCATCAGATTGCATATATATACGTGTATGCTGATCTGGGTATGCACTGGTCGCCAATAATGCATGTACTCAGTCTCATGTCATTCAATTAGCAGAAGATGTTCCGAGGAAAGCCTCAAGGCGCAAATACATGTAGTTATTTCCGACACGTATTACACATCTTCAGACTACATGTATGTGTAGGCTGATCTGGGTGTGCACGGGTCGCAAACAATTTATGTACATGAATGGATGAATTGGGAGTATGATATTTGCGAGTACCTCAAACAGAATTCCTCCTACGAACACATCAATTATCGCTACTAAATTAAGGTCTCTGTGAAATTAATAAAACTTACAACAGATGTTTATTTCTAGTATTTAATTTAATTTGAATACCACATACAACAGGTACATGTATTAGTACTGTAATCACATCACACAAACAATATATTAATACATTAATTTACTGCTGGACCTCACTAAACCGGACACGACAGCAGCTCCCCATGGTGTCAGCTTCACAGGTACATGTATTAGTACTGTAATCACATCACACAAACAATATATTAATAAACTAATTTACTGCTGGACCTCACTAAACCGGACACGACAGCAGCTCCCCATGGTGTCAGCTTCACAGGTACATGTATTAGTACTGTAATCACATCACACAAACAATATATTAATACATTAATTTACTGCTGGACCTCACTAAACCGGACACGACAGCAGCTCCCCATGGTGTCAGCTTCACAGGTACATGTATTAGTACTGTAATCACATCACACAAACAATATATTAATAAACTAATTTACTGCTGGACCTCACTAAACCGGACACGACAGCAGCTCCCCATGGTGTCAGCTTCACAGGTACATGTATTAGTACTGTAATCACATCACACAAACAATATATTAATACATTAATTTACTGCTGGACCTCACTAAACCGGACACGATAGCAGCTCCCCACCCATGGTGTCAGCTTCACAGGTACATGTATTAGTACTGTAATCACATCACACAAACAATATATTAATACATTAATTTACTGCTGGACCTCACTAAACCGGACACGACAGCAGCTCCCCATGGTGTCAGCTTCACAGGTACATGTATTAGTACTGTAATCACATCACACAAACAATATATTAATACATTAATTTACTGCTGG
This sequence comes from Conchocele bisecta, assembly GCA_029237695.1. Lineage (NCBI taxonomy): Eukaryota > Metazoa > Mollusca > Bivalvia > Lucinida > Thyasiridae > Conchocele > Conchocele bisecta. Next base: position 10,884,398 of record CM055274.1, on the reverse strand, counting down.
ACCTCACTAAACCGGACACGACAGCAGCTCCCCATAGTGTCAGCTTTAGAGATTTCATACGTTAACGGTGCATGCCCACTCAGTCGGCACAGACTGTTCTTTATAGGAATTAAATAAGTGTGTAATTGTGTCACTATTCCACCAGTTCTAAAAAGTATGAGTGTCCGCTATACAGACATAATCATTTAGAAATAATTATTTGGCTGATAGTGACGAGCGATGGTATCAGGCTTTTTTCATATGCAAATGAGGCATGATATTTTTCAATTATTTATATTAATTAAATGCGTCACCTGAAAAAATAATATTTTCGACATATTATAATGTAGGATCATTGCACATGAAACAATAAATACAGATAATAAACAGTTATGTCCGTTAACATTTTAAAGAAACACGGTTATCGCCCCTGATATCAGTATGAATATTTAAGTCTGATATAAAATGTATAATACTGCCAATCAATACGTGAGGTAATGGTGAATGAATGTGTATTTTGCCAGAAAATGGCACAGATAATGTCTCTGATATACAGAACATGTTCTGCCTACTGAGCGGGCATGTACAATGGGGTCAGCGTGCAAGTGCACACACGAACGAACACGAAAGGTTGGAACCAACCTGTCGTGTTCGTTCGTATGTGCACTTACACGCTGACCCCACTGTACCTCTAAGCCAAACATTAAGCACTTACAGTTATTGGATTTATTGATGTTTTCACAGCAAAGATTCGGTTAGAGATTTAACTCACAACCATGTGACTGTCACAACACACAATTTAGTTTTGTGATCATGAACATTCATAATGAAACTCAGCAACATTATAGACCCATGTACGTTATATACTGAAATGAATGACAAACGCAACAATGATGTATACATGTTATTATACATGTATTAATCATTTTTAAATTCGTACAGATATCAAGAGCGGCATTTCACGTTTGATAGCAATTGTATATAATGAAAATTAACACAGATGGTACGTGAATGTTATTTTGTCCGAAAATATTATAAAAAAATGTATATTGTATTGTATAGTTTGTATTGCAACAACAAGGTATTTATATCTTTTTTTCACACGTTTCTTCCTTCTTGTCGGCGTAATTGATATCGACGCCTAATAGTGGAGGGGCACTTCAAACAGAAGTGACTTAAAACGACTTCTGTTCAACCCAAGAGAGCAAAAGCAACGACTATGCTAGATTGATACATCATAGCTTCATGAACATGAATCCGGTGTCGGTCAATCAAATTAGGTGGGACAAGGTCACTTTTTGGGTCATTAAAGGCCCTGAACGGCTCAGTATTACAATTTTCCGATTATTTCAAACACAAAAACATGTTTGGCAACTGATTTAGTACACAAAACTAACATATACTGCCTAATAGATACATCTCAAGTCTTGAGATTTACATCTTAATCGCAATGTGAAGACAACAAAAACTTGTGTTGTGTACCACTCAGTGCAAAATGTCAATATTGACAATTTCATTTCCGTAACCCAACGGCTTCGGCTCGGAAGCGAGTCGATAAACTCCGGCTATCGGAATTCATCGGCCGCGAATCGGGGAGTTGAGAAGTTGACCCGAGCGTCTATCGGAAAATCGATCGGGCTTTGAAACACGCACCTGCTGTTTGTTTATCAACAACTATTTTCATCGACTACAAACTCATTTTTGTACCAAAATGAATGCAAACAGTTTCAAAGTGTGTGTAAATAGAAACCTGTTGTATTTATGTGTGGAAAAAACCCAATAGGAGGCCAAATTCGGCAACTTGAGCCGTATAGGGGCTTTAAGTGCGAAGAGGTCAAACGAGTTCAAAAACATATTTTATATCACTAGATGGACATGTACGTGCATATCATCCTTGAAATATCAGATAAAGTTGTTTAAATTGTTGAGTATTCTTCCTTAGAACGTATATGAAACGAATCGTTGTCTATTTTGCAATTTTCAAGATGGCCGCCAGGTATCAACATTTTGTCTTAAATATATTCCGACTTGATTATTAAATGGCGTTCGGCACTTACATTATGCGTTTACATTAATAAAAGTACGTTTAGGTAACAATTCACCACTGACAAATTCATATAAATACAAGATGGCCGACAAATATTCACACAGACGTGCAGTAAATGTGTGTGGAATAACAAACATAAATAGCTACACTTTCACGAACTTTTATAATTCAGTTGTTTGCATTTATTTCGGTCTTATTGCATGTGTTCTTTACAAAAATGAATGAGTCCATGAAATATACTTATTATTTGACCATGTTGTGATATTCAAGATGGCCGCTAAGTATCGCTTAATCTCTTGGGCGCTGTTGGTCGACAAAATAGTATAGAAATAGAACATAATTGGTGATCGTATTGGTAATATTTTAAAAATGCGAAGATTGTGTTCCAAACTTTACCGAATGTTCTTTCACCACAAACAAAGGTAAATCAAAGATGACCGCCAACATGGATACGATTATGACCCCCTCTCCCACCTCCCTCGTCCTGCCTTGATGCAAGCAATCGTATCATGTGTCCCTGATCCCCTAGCTGCCTCGGGCCGTTCAAGCCATCGAAAAGACTCCCTGCTTCAAAAAGTCTGGTTACGGGCCTGTTGCATACATCGAAACCATCAGTTACCGGTACGTTCCATTCAGATAGTGTGTCGATAATTGAACGAAAGGGTATGCACAACGATTGACACATCAAAGGGTACTTGACGAATTATGAACTTGACTGGCTACGTAACAACTACCATTATTCACTTCCCACATAATGAAAGCAGCGTTTTTTTTAATACCGAAGATGTATGCTTAGCTTTTTGGATATGAAAAAAAACCACGCCATTGCATTGAATGTGAATTATTTAAGCATTATTTTAATGTCCATGTTAATATGGGAATATCAATTCTAATGCGTTTGCATACGTTATATTCCCACCATTTATACTTGAAAAGTCATTATCGACACATTTATTATTATAACAAAGTCGTAATATTGACGACAATAGCATGAACATGGAATACCAATAACTTGGAAACACTGCACATGGACAGTGCGAGTGTGATTGTCGTTGTAGCAAGAGACAAAATCAATCACATATACATATCGTATATATGTAGTCAATGGTGCGAGCATGGTCATCGCATCTCAGTTTATATACGACATATGATGTTGTTATTGCCCCAAAAAATTAACCTTTAGATCTTTTAAGTAGGCATATGCCGGTAGCCATGTACTAGGACATGTGAGTATATGTCGGAATAAGTTAATAAACTGTATTTGTGAGCCATATTCACATAACTCTATATATCTAAGAATTCAATACATGGTGTCATCCAGGCCATTATATCTCAGCTCATAAACGGGCATATGCTGTGTGTATTAACAATACAATACAATGTGTATTGCCTATACTATCAAGTAGTAATATACAGGTAGGCATGGACTATGTAAATAGGATGGATTGAATGATATTAAACTATCATGCGATCGAGATCAATATGTTGTGAGTTCATGATGGAACATATGTTGAGGTCATTCATGAGATTGTTTGGTACATAGAAAGAATAAAAGTTATATACATTTATTATGCGGTCATAATGCAGTATATCTTGAATGCATATGTATGTATATGTATCACAGTTATGAAGGGTGCTACCATACACTTTAATCATATATGCTGTAGTCATATAGTATCCTTACATGGTATGTGTATATGTGCCATAACGGTGTATTATAATATCACAACCATATATGTAATATAATACACGTATATAATAGGTTACATGCATTAATATGTTACTTCGTTTCAAAGGAACATGGTTGATTAGTCTATGCTAATCTATAACTATATCAAAACGTACCATCGTCCGTGTCTATACACACCAACATACGACATATAAATAAGATCGTAAGAGACCAAACATGCACGTATTTTGGTAGTGCTTTGTTAAATATATAGAACATATCATTGTACCCATATGTCTCTGACGATATTGCGATTCATTGATAACTAATGTACACAAATCAACCAAATAACCATTTTTCTGTGGAATACCGCAGCAATTCCCGTGACTCGATTTTCAACTAACCGGGTTTGAGCTAAGCTGGAAGCGAAACGTATAAAGCTAAACATCGACACACACCTGGTCTGAGGCCTCTAAATTATGACCATTCGTTACAACATATGTTTTATATATGTGGCACGCATATATGCTTTCACTATTGAGTTATGTGCAGTGCAAGGGACGGGACTTTTGTCGATGAGAATATATGCAAATTGAGAATATATTTCCATTTATCAGCGATGATTAAACATGCAGTCATGCGGACAGTTTTGCTGAAATAGAAAATGCTGATCTGCCTTATACGGACTTATATGGGACAATTATTAAATAGTTCAGTGTAATTTAAATGTATGCATATGGGTATATCCACTCGGGGATGTATGGATAGACACGGCAACAGAAACTGTAATAAATAATAATAAGTGTTGTATTTTACATGAATTGTTTTAACAAGTTCTATCTTGGTTATAATTAGGTCTAAAGTGATTGAACTAACATTACATACAATATATTTAAAACAAACAGGACATAATTATTTTATTTTAAATTTCTGACTTTGCAACGAGTGTAAACTAATTCGATCATCACCAAGTGTATTATCAGCTACTAGTCTGAACACATGTGAATTTGTTCTATAAAGACATTTAAAAGTAAATGAAAAGAAACGCGCAATTACCAGTACCACACTATATTAGAATAGCCTAAATGAGGCGACCATTTGGAATAAACAAAACTATAAATTACTTCAAAATCAAGTGTGTCCAACTTACTGATTTAACTGTCTAACAGAATGAAGAAGTATACATAAGTAAAGCAAAAGTAAACATTATATCCAATAACTTTCGAGTTTTTGGAAAATACGGCGGCCATTTTTAATTAAACACGCTCTTTAAGAAGAGCGTAAATATTGATCTATATTTTAATATAATATATCAGATGAAAATCAAACTAATATGTTCATATCTAGCTTAGTTCTAAGATATGGTCCACCACAGTGTAGATAATGCTGCTTGCTATTGATGAATATTGGCGTCCATCTTTGATTCATATGGATTTGGTAGCTTCCGTCCATGTTTAAAATCAATACATTGTATCCAAAGGTTTGTCTGCGTGCGTCCGTCCGTCCTTTCAAGATCCAAGTGCCTATTTGTTTTCATTCATCAAATATGTACACATTTCAGGCTAAATATTTATGCTTGGCGGCCATCTTGAATATGTTGCTACTCTCAACGATAGAGACGTCCCAGCAAACATAATCGCTTTTTATATGCCCCATAAAACAATAATCACCAATCAAACATACATTATCGGATTTTTCTGTAATGTTATAAAAGTACATATTGTATTATCAAAATAGAGTGAGTGTTGCACTCATTTGACCCATGTGCACTCAATGACCCCAACAATGACATTGTCCCATCTGATTTGATTGACCGACAACGGATTCGTGTTCAGGATGATATAATGCATTGATTTAAAGTAGTCGTTGCTTTTGCTCTCTCGGGTTGAACAGAATTTATTTTATGGGTGCTTGCACCCCTACTATGACTGACGCCCAACCGAATATCCGACAACATGGTGAACGTAGTGGAACGGTTGAAATAAGCTGGTGTAGAAAGAGTAGTTTTTGCCAGTATCATAGAGAGGGGACGTTTTCCACATTGGACCGGTATGGGTCGTGTCTCATTCACCAAAGTGCGAATATCCATAGACATTAAAGGTACATGCCCACTCAGTAGGTTATAATATAGTGAGACAGATAGTTTTTAATATTCTGTAGATATGACATTTTCTGCCAAACTAAACATTCATTCACCATTACCCCACGTATTATTTGGCATTATTATACATTTTACATCAGACGTAAATTTCCACACTTATATCAGGGACGATAACAGCGTTTCCTTAAAATGTTAGGGGACATTACTATTTATTATTAGCCGATCTATTTATAGATCGGCTAATATGTTGGTTATCCATCGAATTCTGAAAAAGTTTGTAGCAACCCTTTTCTCCGCTATTCGGTAATCTACGAACGCGAATTTTTCTGTATCACTTCCAAATTGCATCAACCGATAAAGTTTGCATTTTTGGCAATTATCTCCGTTTAAAACAATTTAACACAATTTTGAATACTTAATGAGCTGAACGCCTGAAGAGATTTAACCCGGAAGTTATTGTTGTTGAAGTCCATAGTTGGCTCTAATGGCCATATACGCCAACATACGCCGATTATTGGGCTAATTTAAAGCTTTTATTTATTAAACAGAACAAGTTTCAGCCACGTATAATCGCTTAAAATGTGTTTATTCGGCTAATTTATAATCGACCTCTGCTCAAAATCTCCTTACTAGTAACCCCAGCATTTTCGGGTTTATCTCAGCATCTCGGGTTTATCCCATTGGATCGCGTATGCGCGTCATTTGACGCTAGTTAATATTCACAAAATATTCCACCAATCAAAACGAAGAATTGCCCTTCATAGCCAACTTTGATTTGTTTACGTATCATGCAGGGATGGCAGGGATGCATCCAGCACGCGCGATTGCGGCAATCCCCCTTAATCATTGTCAATGCCGCAAATTATTGATTGTCTTGCGCCCGACATCGCGCAAAAATCACGGATGGGGCACATTAGGCCAATCTGGGCATGTGCCTGAATACGCAGGAGCTTGCGTCTATTTTTAGATGACACTGTAACCGCTAGATATATATAGCCATGGTAGCTCCGCCCACTCGCATGCTGCCACAGAATTCGGACAAACACACACACAGTGACTACAACTTTGTGTATTGCGGAGTGTAATTTGTAGATAAATAGAGCATACAGTACAGGTGTTACGCTGGAATATTTCGCAACATAATGGTGACAACAAAACATTGTTTTCATCCTTTTGCTGAACGATAAACTTCTGCAGTTTGACATAAGAGCGTATTTGGGGCAAAGCTAACATACAGTCGAGAGGTCAGGAGCTACATTGGCTTGTATAAAATGGCATAATTATTTGCCATTGACACATTGAGTAGAAATGGTGTTGGCTTCGGCAAAAATCAATTTTCGCATTGTAAAATAGCTGTAAATATTACTTTCTTATGCTGTGGTTATGGTGCTGGTACATAAAGACTGACGCCGCTATAGCGCCAGTCTTTTTGTCAGGCACCAGACAAAACATGTCCGTGTAAATTCGTTCCTTTGTGTATAATTATATTGCTTTGTTACATGTTCCTGTAAATCATGCTCTCCTTCGAGGAGGAAATAAAGAATCTATCTATCTATCTATCTATCTATTGCTGCTATTGGATGGATTTGGGAACGGGTTTCCAAAACCTGCACAAAATCGAGAAAAATGTCAACGCTGGGTACAGAACTGTGGTCGAAAATAGTTTACCATTGACAATGTTACCAGAGACACCTACATATGTTCGATGCACTTTACCCTGTTTTGATCGGCTAATAACATCATGCTCTGCATGACTTTTCATTCTCTGTATTTATTTTTTGACGTGCAATGAACATGCTTTATAATCTGTCGAAAATATATTTTTCATGTGACGCATTTAATTAGTATAAATAATAAAAAATAGCATGCATCAGTTGCATAAGGTTAGACACCACCAAATAGTTTTACTATATAATTTAACCGAATGCCATCCAATAAGGCCAGTCTCTCCTACTTTCACTATTCGTATGGATGCTGTGGGACCCACTTGTACATGACCTGCAGCCAGTCTGTACTGGTTCTGCATGAACTAAACAATAGGTTCACTTACTCCTAAGAAAGAAAAATCCAACCTTGTCATATCCTCCAATATTGTGTACATTTTTTGGCCACGGAAACTCCGTTTACATCAAATGACCAACAGGGTCAGTGTTTTCTTTTAAATGCTACAAATATGCTGAAAACTGGTGTTGAAGGCACCCCAAAATGTTCCTCAAGTGAAACTGGGTAGTAATGGATCAAGATTTGCAAGCCAACGGTGTCTGTGACCTCAAAACACCCGCACTATTTTTTTATACCGGACTACTTTTGCATACACCCTGGGCGGTTTCGCACCATTTGGTGTCTTCTAACCATAAGAAATTAGGCTGATACCACCGCGTTTCACTATCAGTAAAATAAATATTGCTAAATGAGTATATCTGTATAGCGGGCACTCGTATTTGTTTACGTATTTTTTAGAACTTGTTGAATAGTGACACAATTATACACTCATTTAATTCCTATAAATTACATTTTGTGTCTACTGAGTGGGCATATACCTTTAAATTACGTAAACGATTCGGTGGTTTCTACATCGACATTGGGAACAATTAAGTATCCGAAGCATTATGATCAGTGCACCCAGGTGATCACGAGGCTGGACTGCAATTATTAGCTGACATTGTAGTACGGTGTTTTGAACGATAATTATAATTATGTATTGCCGAATACTAACTGCAATTGTGTGTAATGTAGCCTATACAGAGAAAAACAAACAACACCATACATTTGGTGATGTTTCCTCTGTTTTGTGAGTGGAGAAATGGGCCATGTGACAAGTGTCTGCCCTGTAGGCAGTTGTAGTATCATACATCAACAACAGAGCAACTCATAAACAGGCTCAAGTTATTAACACTGACTTACAAAAGTAACGTACGGTGGGGTCAGCGTGTAAGTGCACACACGAACGAACACGACATGTTGGTTAAGTGCACAGAACGAACGCGACAGGTTGGTTCCAACCTGTCGTGTTCGTTCGAGTGTGCACTTACACGCTGACCCCACTGTACAACGTTTGTGATCAGCGTATTCTCAGATCAGTCTGCACATTCACGCAGTCTGATCAACGCATACGGTGTATTCATTCATTCATTGATTCAGTATGGTAAATTAGATAAATAATGGCCAATAAACGACTTGTTGAATAACCGCGGGTGGTCAAGGCGAGTGCCAATATGGTGTTTGACCGGACATGGAATACACAGGAGTCACATTTACACAATGAAACATGCTTCTGGCTGAGTCGCCGTCTGGGATAATGTACATTACGATATGCGTGATCAGCATAGCCCAATATCAGCAAATGCCGTAATGCCAATTTTCTCAGTAAGTGTCCCAACTAGCATTATCCATATAGATATGGTTAATGTTTTACACATTAACTCTCAGCATGCTAGCGGTGAAAAGAACAGCCAGCTAATTAGAAGTATTTTTTCTTATTTCTCTCTGTAAATATGTATTGGACTCAATTAGAATGCAATTCATATTCATATTCATATTCATATTCATGATATTTACAGGGAGAAATAAAATGAAATACTAGACATTACGTTGTAAAACATGTACATGCCACACTGGCATACTGGGGCCCGTTTCACTAAACTTCGTACGACTAGTAAGAAGTTCGTAAGTGCAAAATTGAAATTCACAATATCATGTGTTCTGACAGCTGACTTTACAAAATATTTCGTGGATGTGCTACATTCATTGACATGAACTCGTATGTACGAACTGATAGCATTAGAGAAACACGTTAATGTGGGAAGCACATCCATATAAATCTTCGTACGAAAATTTTTATCGTACAAAGTTTTGTGAAACCGGCCCCTGGACTTTAACTGGAGAAACTCTTACAAACTTATCTATTTGTTGACGTAAATGTACACTGATGGACGGACGGACGGATGTTTTAAGAACAAAGAAAAAGCCCCTAAACATCAATATAATTTAGGAGCTGACGGAATAAATCAAAGGAATATTTTGTGTTAGGCCACGCGCATAACCTCTTAAACGTATTATTAGCGACCAGTGCATACCCAGATCAGCATCCACGTATACGCAGTCTCATCAGGTATACACTGTTCGAATTTTCTGAGTGGTCGGGGTTATAATGTAATAAATAATGTTTGTCAATCCATGATTCGGCACAGTTATTTCCTCCCGGGTATTCAAGGCCTAACAGCCAATTGCATGGGCGGATTCAGGTGGGGCGGACCCATAAAATTCGCCGAGTAAAGATTGTTTACAAGTTAAAAGGCACGTTTCTACGTTCGCGTTGTGAATTTATTGTTTATTGGGGGGGGGGGGAGGGGGGGGCGTACAGCAAAGAAATAAACGCGGGGCCTTGCTCCAACATGCGCCAGAACGCAGGAAATGCTATGTATATATCAAAAATCAAAAATGTTCCGGTGGGAGGGTAATGCCCCCGGACCCCCCTAGCGCTATCCCGAGCTCGCTCGGTCTCCGCTCGTTCGATAATATAGTCAAGTATTGCAAAATAGTTACCCCCCCCCCCCGCTAACCCGAAATCCTGGATCCGCGCCTGAATTGGGACCCTTAAATCGAGCAACAAACAAACAAACAAACTTACTGCTGTTCAGTTGGAAGATACTGTTGATCATTTGTGACTAGATACATGGAGCTAATGACATTTGTGGCAATTCTAGGTTCTGATACATGAACCTATTCATATTCGGTTGTACTATAGCATACTATTAGAAAAAGTACCCCGCTATATATGCTCTATGCTGAACCAGGACGGTATCCACTGGAGATTATAGAAGAAGAACAAAATGCTAAGATTTTGGAACAGAATAATATCCGGTAAACAATATAAGTTATCATATATGTTGTTCGAGCACATTTCAAGTCTAGATAATTTTAATTGCAAATGGCTGCACTATATTAAACACATTTTAAATGAAACATGAAACACTGGACTGATTAATAGCAATACATCCGTCAACATTAAAAGTATAAAATTAAGACTTGTAGATCAATTTAAACAATCATGGAATGAGAAAGTGTCAGCTTCAGGTAAGGGGAAAACATATAATATAGTTAAAGAAACCGTACAATTTGAAGAGTACTTCCGAATTTTGCCTAAATCTGTATACACAAATTTAGTTAAATTTCGAACAAGTAACCACAAACTACCTATAGAGACAGGTCGATGGTCTGACCAGGATACATCGGAACGAAAATGCCTTTTGTGTATCTCGGGAGATATAGGAGATGAATTCCACTATCTACTTACTTGCCCGTTCTTTTCCGAAAGTCGAAAAAAATATATCGCGAAATACGAATACATTGTATATTGAAATTTAAAGAACTTCTAAATATCACTTCCGCAATTTGGTTGAAAAGGTTAAGTCCATTTGTCAAAGAAATCATAATGTCTGTATTTACATAATGATGAATAACTATTCAGTATACTTGATATATATTAACTGTTTTAACCGACTAGAAAATGGAATTTGACTCGTTCAACCCAATGTATACCCTGATCAATACAACTGCACGGCTTCTACATTATCTACATGATTGCATATGAGCGATACATTGTCCATGGACCAACGACATCATGCACCTTTATACTAATGACGTCATATCGATACCTTTAATAAAGTCCACTGCATGTGTACAGGGCGCATGGTTGATTGCCGACTACAAACAATGGGACCAGCTGAGTGCCGCTATGTTTGTCGTCTGCAATCTCCGAATTGGCCCAATATATTACGTTCATGTATGTAGTAGATACACCTATTTAATGGTGGAGTAGAAATGAACAGTATATACGAATACTAAATGTATTATTGTATCCATAGTAATGCTTGCATGCACATGTTAATTAAGATTCTCATCCACACACACCATAAAACCAACGTGTGAAAACACTGCAGACCCAGGTGGGACAGCTGACGGCGAACCGTCTCATGAAGATTTACAGTGTTTGTTATCATTATTATTTGATTAAAGTGATATGTCGATCGATAGCATAGCATAATCACCCGATATTCACCGGTGTGTTTTCAGTCTGCAATCGTGAAATTCACAAATGTTTGAAGATGCACATTTGACCATGTTGTCATTCCGGCAGCACGATATGTACATCAAGAATTTTAAGTAAAGTCTATGTCTCTGATATAGATCGAAACATGTCATGCATACTATATTTTTACAGTCTTAAAAATTACCTGTACAAACGTAAATATATATTAAAACATTCTATTCATACGACTTCCTCACGTGCTTCCGAATTTCGGCTTCAACGTGAGGGCGTCAAAATATGACAATAACAATTGAAGCTAACCCAGTCTCCTTCTCTGCATATATACATGTAGAGATCGAGGACAGCTGGGCCATGCCAGTGCCATTTCCATTTGTATAACCTGGTGTAACACTGTCATCTATACAGTCTGCTGCAATATAGTGTATATTTATTTCGAATATTGATACCCATAGTTAGACATTATATTTGTTGTTCATAACAGTTTTTGTTTTTTATTCAACAAAATTTGTTGTACTACTTGATTAATTCAATACTTGTATGATAAACATAACTTATGCATCCATATAGGACATGGCCTCATATGGAAGTGTCTCCCGCGCATTGGGACTTAATCATTTTATTTGCATTTGTGTATTACTTTAAGGCTTTATCTTGTCGTTTTCCATCACTGTGTACTATCGGCTTCTTTAAAATGAGATATATTATTTGTAATACAGTACATGTCACCTGACTATTGTAGCAGACAGAGTGCTTATGACATGAACATCAATATGTACTCATATACTGCATGTTGCGGTCTGAGATTTGCAAAATAAAGATATGTTCTGTTCTGTTCTGTTCATTAACGCACTGGCACCAGGGCAACATGTGTATGTCAAACTTGTCCCGTCCGTGCTCTATTTGACTATATAGAGAAAGTCAAAGAGCCGGTAAGTGTACTTTGAGGGAGAAATTTCCACTTTTTCATGACGGGTGTTACATTATAGGCATGGTGAACAATGCAGATCCTGATCTGACTGTGCAGATACCCATGTTGATCTGAATCTACACTGGTCACAAATCACATAAATACCAGTTTCCCAGTCACATATATCATTGTTCTGTTGTTCTCTGTCTCATGAAAATCAGGATTTCTGGAACGAATTGCAATCTCGCGGCCGGGTACGCATTTTCCTCGCCCTCTGACCTCCTTGACTCACATTTCGCCAACCCATTTACATGTTTCCCATCCCATTTACATGTTTGATCGAGTTACACGTGTATCTGTTTGTACTTTGTTTGTACATGTACTTATCAACACTATTACTGGATAGTAAAATTAAAGATTGAACCTACTTTTATTTCGTGAAATGTTGTCATCAAATGTTTTATTACAATACAATTTCCCTATGGACATATAAATTGGGTGGACATGTCACAACATATTTTTCCTAATTGTTGAAAGAATGGATCAATTATCAAAATTTAACTTTAGTTATATAATTTCTAAGCAAAGTAGCCAGATTTCGGAGTCATGGTTATTTCATTGTTTTCCATTGCTACCTCCTCCAGCTCTTGTTTCCTCATGTTAAAATTCCATAGATAATTCCTGTTTGTAATAAAATCAAATTTTACCAACATTTCACAAAATCAAATGTTGCCAACATTTCACCGAGTAAAAAGAAATTATAACATTTAATATAATCTAAAAAAAAGTTGTGCTTGCTTTGTTTATGTAGCAGTACATTTTGGACAGGTTTCGTGAAACAGGCAATAGTCACAGATGACAGATGACACTGACAGTTACATTTCAGATACATTTTACAGCGGAGAAGGATTCATATCTTTTTCAGAAGCATGTTGATGCACATACTAAATTCATGCAGATAGTATCCCCACATGTATCCTCTCTTTATATGACTTATACATGCATACATATGTTTAACCCTTTCACCACTAAGTAACTGGAATGTTATTTGATATGTTAATTTTCAAACCAATAAAATCGTAAAAAAATGATTTTCAGATTAATTCATTTATGAAAAGGGAGCAAAAGTGCAGATCCGTATGAGACGGCTCGTCACGAGCCGGCTCATCTGGTTCAGCAGTTTTGCCAATACCACTATACATGCCTGTGGTGTTGTAAGGGTTAATCGAGTGTTGCATCTGTCGGATTAACCCTTAGAATGCCAGACACGAAATTGTCGTCTGCTGTTGCTTTATACGAGGGTTTTTTATAAAATACCCGGACGTATTTTTTTTCTCAATGAATGCATGGCTTGAGAGCAACTAATTTCCATTGGGAATGATTCTAAAGTGCTGTCAAAGTATTTTTAATCGCACGATATTACAATACCACGACAGCATGATGACGATACTACCATACTACGAGAACATCGCTTTAACATATAGCACTATCGCCATCGTAGCATATTTGTATCGTTATCGTAGTATCGTAATATTGTTGTATCGTCATCGTGGTATCGTAGCAGTGGCGTAACCAAGGAGGGGGGTGGGGGGCGCTACAGTCGAATTCGAATTGATAATTTTCAGTACATCATGCTCATTTGATAACTTAAAAGCAGATTGTGGTGATATCTTCTGAATGGGCTCACTATAATATCTGGACCTTCATCTGATAACACCACACTTCTTTGACAGTGCTCGCTAATTTTTACAGCAATTAGATAGCTTCTGAATTGCCAAACTTAATCTGGAATCCTGAAAGAATTATTCCCAGAATCGGCCACTGCGTAGTATTATTTCGGGTTATTATATGGTTTTGCCGGGCACAGCTTCTCGGCCTTTTGGCTAAGATCAAAATGTAGTATCTGTTCTTATCAGCTTAATATCCATTGGATGACTTCGATATTAAACTGATTTTTAGAACTAGGTGAGAAGGCAGGGACTTGCCCCGCTCTCGCCACGGGTTGGCCCGGTATTGCAGTACCTCCGGGATCGGCCCACTCCTTCAGGGGAGAAATAAACCAATAATAATAATTAAATGGACACACTGCTTCTAGAGCCGTCATCACATGTAATGTCTTCCTTCAACAGACGTGCATCCCGCATATTGCGTTTATATCCACCCCCCCCCCCCCCCCCAATGCATTACATTAACCCCACGTGACGTCGCACGACGTTGTTGATTGGTTAAAGTTTGTTTGACGTCGCTACATCCACGACGTTGTCAATAACGACGCGAAAATTCACCGGCAGCGTCACTGCTCCGTGAATTGCTCCAAGTTGAGTGTTACCACGGCAGTATTCTTAAATTCTAACGCCATATTTGGTCATTTACATTTTTGAAAATACATGTATGTACATGTATTTACATTTTTAAAGATATATGTACCAGAATGTGTAATGCAACTACACGTAATAAAAGCATGGACTGTTGCGTTTACAGTGGTGCGTAAAACATGTGGCCTATTTATAAGTTTGCAAGGAGTCCTTTGACATCATCCATTCACTCGCCAACTGGACACTGAGGTGTTAAGATCACTAACAAGTATCGTCGCAAATTGCCTGACTGAATTATTTCTCTGCCTGATTATTAAATTATAAACTGTCTGAATAAAACTAAACTGCGCACTCTATCTTTCTGTCTCTCGGGTATTTCGTGGATTTCGAAGGCTTTGTATCGGCCTAGCCGATCTCTGTCATTAGACACATCCACTTTAATGCCTGTATCCACATGATACATGGTATTAGGGAAAACTAAGATATATGTCTGCATAAATTGTATTAAAAAGTGTTAATAAGTGTAATATTGGGAAATAGCCGTGTTATTCCGTGTTATACAGTGTTGTTTTTGTGACATATTGTGTGTAAGTGAATCTGGACTTATTTATGTGTTTATATCAGTGTACTTAGGATTTATTACGGAAACATTATAGAAACGCGACGAGGTACAGACCGGTGAGTGATTTTTATATTCCAAGTAGGCAGTTGATGTATTATTAATTGTAAAAACTGTAATAATCAACAGAGAAGTTTTTTGCTAAACATTTCTCTAATACCACATGAAAATAATTTAAATAAAACTTAAAACATAAAAACACAAAAACAGCAGACGGCATATATAAACAAAGATCACGTGACAGACAGGAGAGGGCGGAGTCTAATTAACATGTGTATAGTCACTGGTCTAATAATAGCCAATGGACGTCTACATAACGATTCAAATATAGGTCAATATACATATTGTTCGCACAACGGCCTTAGTGTAGTTGATTACCTGTTGATAAAATACGCCGATAGACACTACATTTCCGACTTTGACGTACTACCATTCAACGAATTCTCGGACCACGCGCCATTAATTGTAAGCTTTACAAAAAGTGAATCAACAAATCATAATCCACACACGCCGCGCACGAATACAACGCGTAGAATTATGTGGGACGAGTCGAAGGTTCCTATATTTAGAGAAATGCTTATGAATAAACATGAGGTATTGCAACGCTTGACTGATAGTTTGAACGAATCGCACGTGAACTCGGCCGTCGAATAATTTTCAACCTGTATATATGAAATCGGTCTTACTGTATTCGGGATGGGGGAAAAAAACGTCCAGCACAAGAAACAAAACATGAATACACACAAACCATGGTATGACCAGGATTGCATACGCGCCAAATGTGACTTTAAAATGGCTAGGAACAAATTCATAAAACATACTTCGGACGAAAATAGAAAATTATTTACACAAACGCGAACAATGTATAATCGAACAAAACGAAAGGCGAAATATAAACATAAACTTAGCGAGGGGGCCCGATTATGCAAAATAGCAAAGCAAACAAACAGCCAAAACAGTTTTGGAAAGAAATTAAGAAATTATATACTGACCAAAAAAATCACGCTCGGAAGATCTGACAATTAGCGATCTATATGACCATTTCAAAAACTTATATGGGGAATTAGGCAATCAAAATTTTACACCGCCGGTAAACACTGAAACATTAGACACGGAATTAGACACGGACATTACCGAAAATGAGTTAAGAACATCTATATTCTCACAAAACAACGGAAAATGTGCAGGGCTAGACTCACTAAATGCGGAAATTTTCAAGTCATCTTTCGACATCATATGCCCGTTTCTCCTTAAATTATACAACACAATATTTAATAGTGGCGAATACCCAAAAATGTGGGGCGAGGGCATGATCGTACCAATTTTCAAGGGTGGAAACGCAGACGAGGCGAAAAATTATAGGGGAATTACTCTAATTAACATACTAGGTAAGATATACTCTCAGCTATTACTAAACAGACTTACAAAATGGACCGAAACTCACCAAGTTATCTCAAACAATCAATTTGGCTTTCAAAAGGGGAAATCGACAGTTGACGCTATTTTTATACTACACTCTATTATCACAAAAACACTAAATGCAGGAGAGAAACTATACTGCGCTTTTATAGATTTTGAAAAAGCTTTTGACAAAATTGACAGGAATTTTTTATGGGCTAAACTACTATCCGAAAATGTCAGTTCCAAAATGGTAAACACTCTAAAATCAATGTATGCTGTAGTAAAGTCTTGTATACGATATAATTCGGTAAAATCTGATTTTTTGACTCGCACATGGGCGTAAAGCAGGGGATCCTGGGTCAGCTCTGATGTTCATGATGTTTATAAACGATATCTCGCATAATATTAACACAGATATGGAGGGTATATTCTCTAGCAATGAGCTGACGCTGTTCCTCATACTTTACGCCGATGACCAAGTACTTTTCGCAAAAAAACCCGAAACACTACAATCAATGCTAAATGATGTAGGTCAATACTGCCAAACATGGGGCCTCAAAATTAATACCACCAAAACCAAAACAATGATTTTCGAAAAAGGTAGACATACACGGTTCGATTTCCATCTGGGGAACACTATATTAGAAACAGTCACCACATTTAAGTACCTTGGAATTCACCTGTTTAAAAACGGGAATTGGTTCAGAACTCAAAAATTAATTGCACAACACGCTTCACTAGCACTTCACAATTTATTCAAAATTCTAAACGAAACAGAGCTAAACACCACAGAAAAATGTAAATTATTCGACAGTCTAGTGCTTTCACGATTAAATTATGGGTCAGAAATATGGGGAATGCATGATGGGAAAAACATAGAATTAATACACACTAAATTTTGCAGAAGAGTTTTGGGAGTTAAGAAATCAACAAATTTGGAGGGACTTTATGGGGAATTAGGTAGGGTACCGCTACATATCAATCGTAAACTAAACATGCTTAAATACTGGATCAAAATACTCAAACTGGGCCACACGTCTTTACCAGCACAGGCATATACAATGTTAAAAATAGACGCAGACCAAAATATTTCATATAATGGGACTAACTGGGCATATCAAATTAAACAACTTCTATATACACACGGGTTGGCAAATTTATGGGATTCACAAACTGAAATTGACATATCTTTCATAAGCATCAAACAGCGTATACTCGACACATACCACCAAACATGGCACGCACACATTACCCAATCGAATAGACTAGAATCATACGTCCGTTTTAAACACGAATTTGGCCTCGAAACATATCTAGATAACATAAATGAAAGTAAATATCGCACCGCATTAAGCCGATTCAGACTATCATCTCATAAATTAGCAACAGAGCAGGGACGATATACAAATACACCACGAAACGAACGAATATGCACCCATTGCACCCAAAACGTAATTGAAAACGAATACCATGTACTTCTCGTATGTCCACTATACCGCGAACTAAGAAAAAAATATTTTAAACCGTATTATTGTAGATGGCCCACTGTACGCAAATTCAATTCACTAATGTCATCACAATCAAAACCCGTTCTTATAAATCTTTCGAAATATATTTACTTCGCGATGAATCTACGAAACTAAAACACAAGACCTAAATTACTGCATACAAGCGGCATACTCACTATAAACTTCAAATGGGAGGATTCAAATGAACCGCGAATCATATGGATAAACAAAAAATACACGCCACTGGACATATGCCGCTGTATGCGGCTAACTAAATCTACCTGCATTGGGACGATTATAATTACCCGCATACCGATACATCACATATTTAAACTCCATATTCGCTAACATAGAATGCTACCTGTGTGCACTAAAATAGATAACCGGACCATGATTGCTGGTGTGTGGGTCGTGTCGTGGCAAAACCGGCGTACCGGCTTGGTACGGTGTGCCGGTTTTGACAGAACATGACACATACATCACAATTAAGTTCATTTACTAATGCTATAATGCTTCCAGAAAATTCACGCCATGTATATCATTATCCGATAATCTGTATGAACCACTCCAGGAAACCATGTTTTTCACCACCATAAACAAGAAATATGTAGGCTATAAGCATGTATATGTTTAATGCTGAATAAAATATTTGTATTTGTAAAATATTTGTATATACAGCTAATTCACACAATTCCAGTTCAAACCTGGTGATCACTTAGCAGCCGTGAAAATTTCATCGCAAATCGAATAAGTACCTGATTGCATATCAAAGCAAACTTGCCTGATTATAATTGTTTGATCACTGCTCTCACCTGGGGATTACGAAGACCTTGAATTAGCCCAGCTAATCTCTGTCACCAGGCATACCCACTTAATGCCTGCACATAAATGCTGTGCAAATCTATATCTAAATAACTACTGATTACTTGAAATAAAATTAATATCGGTGAAAATATCGACAGGCGTGCATACTGACTGTTCTGTACGGTATCGACACTTTAATTACAATCTATAGCGCAGGAAAATCACTGACACACATGTTGTGACAAAAACAATATACAACACTAGACTATATCATTGTGAGCAAATTAGAGATTACTGGTCTGTACCGACAATTTGCAGCATAGGCATAGTCGATTGAAAATTTTTACAACAACTAAGACCGGTGGAAAAACAAAAACGGGCGCGAGCCATAGAGTAAGCACCACTTGTGACAAAAACATGGCGACTGGCACTGGTATGCCGACACCAATGAACTACGCACAGGCAGCACAAAAGCATGCTCCACAAGCTGCAAAACAGCAAACAAACAGGGGTGTCTGTACACCCCGAAAACTCAGGCCCGGCTCCAACAAACTGTTTCTGGTAGAAATGAGCGAGGAACTGCGCAACTCGCCAGTCAAACCACACGCACCAACACCAAAACGCACAAGGGAAACCTCTCCCACAACCACAAAGAACGGGTTTGAACCCAGCGCTCGGAGACGCTGCAATTTCAGCCAATCTCCGCAGCAGGAAAATGGGCACACGGAAACACTATATTTCCGAACGACAAGAGCAATGGAAGCTAGTCTCTTCGCCCGCCAGCTCCTACTACACATCAATTGTGTACTAGTAATGGCCAACCTATGCATTGGCAGCGCCGGGAGAAATATCATAAAGATAAGACTACCGGCTGCCTTCGCAAATAAGGCTAAAACCTTCACGTCGCCAGCACCGACCATTGACTGTACATACGTACCGGGTTACACTGAAGGCTCAAAGCGCAAGCAACACACGGCTAAAACATCAATCACGAGTCAAGCAAAGGGACTATTTACCCACTACGGAATAGTATTTCACCATGACATACCGTGCAACCTGCAGGAACATGAACTCATGACCGCCCTAAATGCGAATCACAACAACATAACCACGGCACAATATGCGGGAGACAAAGGAAAAACACACAAAATCCTGATCCAAATTGAAACGACCAACGCCTACCTACCATATCACATAACGCCGACCCGCCACGTAAATGCGGGTGATCAATTACCAGTCAGCATTTCACAACGGAGGCCAATCCGCTGCAATAACTGCCAAAGACACGGCCATAAAACCACAATATGCAGAGAAAAGCAATCAACGTGTGCATACTGCTGCCGAAAAGGTCACTCGTTTCTTCAATGTAAGGATAAAAAAAGCAAAGCAGCCCCTTTCTGTCTTAACTGTTACGCCGCTAAACTTCCTAATTACGCAACGCACGCAGTCTATGACCGTAACTGCCCAGTATATAAAGATTACGCGAACAAAATAAACATGCAAAATAGCATTGTCAGCGCCCAACGTGAAGCGCAAGCTAACCACGCCGTCAACCTGATGGCGATGTCAATGACGTCGATCGACCCAACACCCGCGACAACACCACCAAAAACCACCACTGAAAAAAAACAGACAATCGCAACAGAAAATCCCACAAAAAAACAACGACAATGACCCCATCAGTAAAAAGCAACTCATGTTTGTCATGGCCAGACTCGATACATTCCTAACAAACCAGTATGGAGAACAACATAAGGGTGCCTTAATAAAAGCCACTAACGAAGCCATAGCACTGTCCGAAACACTATCGGACGATGATATGGAGACAGAGCAAACAGAACAAAATCACGACGTCATCAACGACGTCAACCAAACAAATGACGTCATATCCGACGTAACCCGAACAAATGACGTCGATGTTGACAATGACGTCACCACGGACGTCGCATGTACAAATGACAAACAAAACACAAACACCGCGGAAATCACACACGCAGCCAATACAAATGAAACAGACATTAGCGACGCCCATAATGAAACGGACGTCAATGATCAAAGCACATATGTTGACGTCGCTTCACCAACACCCCTAATCATTGCTGAGTCACCGGAAAACAGCCCAAAAACCTCCCCCATAGTTAAATCGCCTTCACCATACAGTAGAATTAAAACGAATAAAGTAAAGAAGTTAGTATCTAGGAGTATAGACCGTGATGACAAAGCGCTCCACAAGCAAGTATCAAACCAATAATAAATTAAAAATCACGAAATGGGTAGAAATAAAACAAACAAACCTGAAACCTTGACGGTCCTACAATGGAACTGTCAGGGATTCACAGCCAATACTAAGGCAGAACTAATTCAAGAAATAGAGGAATGGGACCATGCACCGGACGTCATATGCCTGCAGGAAATTAATAAACGTATAGAATTAAAAGGGTACACGCTAATAACACATAAAACACACAGCACAATAAGGAGCGGGATAGGAATTTATGTAAAGTTAGGCATCTCATGTACCGATATAAAATTTAAAAATGAAGTAGACGAGGAAAATAGCACAAACTTAATAAATGGAGTAAAAATATATAGTAAAACAGGAAAAATAGACATACTAAACGTTTACATATCTCCAAATGCAACAACAAATCTCGAAAACATATATAATATACTCCCACAAATGAGCCGTAAAACACTCATATTAGGGGATTTCAACGCCCACAATCATCTATGGGACCCTGGCTGGGTACCTATGTGTACACGGGGTAACAAAGTAATAAAATCCTTAGACGAGACCAACTACATAATGCTCAATGACGGACGATACACGTACGACTGTTCCACACACAATAATTCCACTAAAATTGGCACCACGCCTGATATAACAATGGGAAGCCCAAGTATAGCACTGCAAACTACATGGGACCCACTGGAAATCACATTAGGCAGTGACCACTACCCAATACAAATTGTTATTTCTACCCAGTACCACAAAGCAGATGCTGAAACTATGCCCAAATGGAAATTTGATAAAGCCAATTGGGAACTCTTTACTAATATGGCCGATATGAAACTTAACCCCAATAACGACACTGACACTTCACTCCCGAATGACTTAAACTCCATAAATGAACAAATAACCAGCACGCTACAGGCAATCAGCTCAGAATGCATACCACGCACAAGCGGCAAAATGCACAATAGACCCACCAATCCCTGGTGGACTTTGGAATGCACCGAGGCAATAAAATATAGAGCCATCTACCTACGACGCTGGCGCCAGGTCAGCGACGAGCACCCCCAAATAAAAGCAAAACGCAAGGAAGAATATGGAAACGCCAAAATCAAAACAAGACTAACACTAGAAAATGCTAGACAAGAAGTATGGAAAACATTTATATCACAAATAACACATAACACCAGCAGCAAGGAAGTCTGGGACAAATTCAACAGGTTCAGAGGGAAAAAAATAAATCCATCACCACCAATCAAAAATGGTGATGAGCCCTTACACGACAATGCACACAAAGCAGAAATACTAACCAACCACTACAGACATGTATCCAGTGATAGCAACCTCGACCCGGACTTTAAGAACCATACAATAAAAATGGAACGTGTAATATCGTCCGTCATTAATAATAATATAGACCTAGATGAACAAACCAATAGACAGAGTGAAATGAACAGACCAGTTCGGAGCAGCACAATCCAAAAATAAAAGCACTGCACCGGGAGCGGACCAGATACACTATAATATAATTAAGAAACTCCCGCAAAGTTGAAAAATAAAAATACTAGAATTATATAACAAATCGTGGGCTGAGGGCACCCTCCCTGACACCTGGAAGGAAGCAACAATAATACCTATACTAAAACCAAACAAAGACGCCACAAGCGCGGCGGCATACCGGCCTATCTCTTTAACGTCAGCTCTGTGCAAAATAATGGAAACCATGGTCGCAAATAGACTAAAGTACCATATTGAAACAAACAATGCAATCAGTAACACACAATCGGGCTTCCGAAATAACAGATCCACAATGGACCAACTGGCCCGTCTAGAAATAACTATAAAAACAGCATTCATGGCAAAACAATCGGTAGTCGCCGTATTTTTAGATCTGGAGAAATCTTTTGACCTAATGTGGACTAAAGGTGTAATATCACAACTACAGTCAAAAGGAATTACTAACAGAATGCTTAAATGGATAGACAACTTTCTAACCGATAGAGAAATCAGAGTCCGACTAGGCCAATCACACTCCGCATACCAAACAGTAGAAAATGGAAGTCCGCAAGGGAGCGTACTCAGCCCTATCCTATTCAATATAATAATAGATACACTATATGACGAACTAACATCCAATAACCCCGCCCTACTACTATCCCAATTCGCAGACGATGGCGCAATCTGGCATGTACATAAACAAATTATTAACTCAATAGAACACCTACAAAAAGGACTAAATACCATAACGGCTTGGCAAAAGAAATGGGGGTTTAAAATATCACCGCTGAAAACCGAGGCAGTCATTTTCAGCAAGTCGCAAGCTATATATCATAAAGATACAAACACATATAAATATCAGCGAGAAAACAGAATAATACCACAATTAACTGTTAACAACACCCCCATACCATATACGCAAGCGGCTACATTTCTTGGAATGACACTCGACTACAGACTGACATGGGTACCCCATATAACAAACCTGCTCAACAGATGCAGGAAAGATATAAACCTACTAAAACTAGTGTCCGGCACATCATATGGAGCAGACAAAAAAGCACTACTGCTACTATACAAGGCCCTCATACTGTCAAACCTCGACTATGGTTCACTCCTATACCAAAGCTGCAACCTTACACAGCTAGAAAAACTAGAAACTATACAAAACCAAGCCCTACGAATAGCCACAGGAGCATATAGAAGTACCAGAACAGCGGCACTGCAAGTAGAAACCGTAGTACCCCCACTAGCACTCAGAAGAGAAAGCAACACACTAAAATACTGGGCGCGCTCCAAGCCTCATGGAGATAAATTACCCATAAACAAGCTACTAAAACCAGGTTTATACCATAAGAGACAGATATCACGAAATAGTAAAAAACAAGCCAAGGCAAAAGAAAGAAGAAGAACAAACTTGCAAGCCCCATACAAAGCTCCAGCCTATTCCCCAATAGGCCCTGGCACAAACACTTGCTATGCAATGACATCAGGTGCGCTATCTGAACAATATAATATATCCGATATTGAAATACAACCGTTCCATTATCATATCCCATATTTGGAAATAGCAACAAATCTTATCAACAACAGATATAACGACCACCTACACATATATACAGATGGCAGCAAAAACCCAGAAGGATGAAGCACAGCTTGCGCATTTATAGTACCAGCCGAAGAATACAAAGAAATGTACAAGCTTAACGACAATCTAACAGTATTTACATCAGAACTAATAGCCATAGAAAAAGTACTTAAGTGGAACCTTAAACAGGAGCAAAACACAAACACGGTCATACTGACTGATTCGCTCAGTTCCATTCAAGCCGTAAATTCAGGTAAATCAAAAACCAGACCCGACAAGATACATATCATAAAACACCTAATAAGCAAAAATAGAACAATGGGCAAAATGATAAGCGTAGAATGGGTACCATCACACATAGGAATAACAGGAAATGAACTAGAAGACAAAGCAGCAGCAGATGCTCACACGCTAGGCACCCCCGAAAATACAAAACCGACACATGTGGAACTTTACACAAAGATAACCCAAATACGCAAGGAACGGTGGCAGGAAGCTTGGAACATCATACCGCTATCAAACCTACTCCGAAGTAACTGCCCTACACTCCCAACTAAGTGCAAGCAATATAGTATGGGTCGAAGATCGGATGTGATCCTACCAAGACTCAGATTATGCCATAATGGGATAGGAGCCAATCATTTTACAAAGGTAAACGAACAAACCCCTACATGTAGAGCATGCAATGACAGTGACGAAATAGAAACACTAATGCACTATATATACCACTGTCCTGCGTTGACGGAACATAGAAACGAGCTAGCTGCAACAATGCAAAAAATACAATTACCAGACAGCATCTACACACTGCTATTTCCGCCACCAGAATTGGAAGCAGAAACATACCAGGCCCTATTAAAATATATAAAAGATACTGGATACTGGAGTAACATATAAATATATTAGATATATTAAACTACATAAAATGGAATAATAATACATACTATATACAATAACCCAGCCAGACCCCCCCCCCCCCCCCCCCCCCCCCCCCCCGGTACGGTAGAAAAAATTATATAAGACTCAGCAAAAGCACCCTAGCGCAAGATGGGGAGTGTTGCAAAGCAAGACACGTTTGACTGCGAGATCTAAGAGAGATCAACTTGTAAATAGAACATGCAATGCTTACTGGACCCCCTGACTACAGAACACAGGATAGACATTGTCTATAACCGCACAGTAAACCAACAAAGTATAAATGTACAATCACATGCTCGCGTGTCAACACAAGCAACACAGTATAATAACAGTGAACAACAATAACGGTCGCGAAATACTATATACAGTGGGACCTCTCTAGGCCGGACAGGCGTTTTAGTGGTGTCCGATTTGGAGGGGTTACACGGTATTCAGTGAGCCCACCAAACCGCAACAGACTGAGCGGGATAATCTAAACACAATAAGGCAACACGTTAAATTATAGCGACCGGCCGCCGGGCTAGTGTGTTGGTAAAGCAAATCTCATTATAAGTACAGGGTTGATAAAGCGTGTGAACCTAATACGGCACATCATTCGAACCCAAATACGACATAATGGGAAATGCGAAGAAAAAAAACGCATATGTGCTCGAAAAGAAGTATATGTTTTGTGCACCCGCCGGGCTAGTGTGTTGGTAAAGCAAATTTCATTATATGTACAGGGCTGCGAAAGCGTGTGTACCTAATACGGCGCATCATACGAGCCCAACTACTATATAATGGGAGATGCAAAGAAATAACCGCATATGTGGTCGCGAAAAAAAAAAAATTCTGTGAGCCTACTAAACCACAATAGAACAAGCGGGATAACTCAAACACAATAATGAAAAACGTTAAATTATAGCGACCGACCGCCGGGCTAGTGTGTTGGTAAAGCAAATCTCATTGTAAGTACAGGATTGTTAAAGCGTGTGAACCTAATACGGCACATCATACGAACCCAAATACGACATAATGGGAAATGCAAAAAAAAAACCCCGCATATGTGCTCGCAATATTGACGGTCGGTCTCTCAGGCACGCGAGCATGTGAACTATATTGCCTCACTAACCATGACCTCAGAAAAAAGGAAAATATATAGTAAAAAAAGGAGCACCAATGTGTAGACTAGAACTTGTTACTAATGAAAACCTTTCTTTACAGCTTATATAATTATATTATTTTTCAGCCTAAGTGTAAATAAAATGAAAATTTTATTACAGCTTAATGTGTAAATACAGTAGAACCCCTGTGGGACGAACGCCCTGGGAGGTTCCAGGGGTGTACGATCTAGTGATATCCCCGTGCCCGATAATGAAAAAAGCCGTAGGCACTCAGCCCGGCCTCACAGGACACACATCAGCTAGCTACATTATGATCATATTACAGGTATAAACACAATGTAGATACTTATGGCAAAATAAAGGCTAAAACGCCCTCAACAACTAATTGAAAACAGGCGGGCCGGATCAGTATTTGCAGCCACTAACATACGAACGACAACAGGGTCACGTCATTCGAACGCACCTACAGTACAGTCACCTACGCAAACACCCGATCCAAAAGGAAACCATAGCACCATTCTGGGAATAGGGCGGGGTCAACGTAATATATAGGCCTAGCAGCCTGTATGGAACACAGTTCCCGGCAGCAACGTGGTAACCCTAGGAAAATAAAGAAATGAAAGAAAAACCTTCCACACAGGGATACCTGCTGCCAACACGCCAGCTAGCCAAGCATAATATTACAGCCCTCACCCCCCCCCCAATCACATGTACACATGTGTATGTGTGTGTGTATGTGTATGTGTATATGTATGTGTGTGTGTATGTATATGTGTATGTGTATGTGTGTATGTGTGTATGTGTGTATGTGTATGTGTATGTGTGTATGTATATGTATATGTATATGTATATGTATATGAATGTGTGTGTGTATGTATATGTATATGTGTATGTGTGTGTATGTATATGTATATGTATATGTATATGTATATGTATGTATGTACGTGTGTATGTGTGTACATGTGTACGTGGATGTGTAAATGGGTGTATGTGTGTGTGTGTATATGTGTATGTATGTGTGTATATATATGTGGAAATGTGTATGCATATATATATATATATATGTATGTATGCGTGTTTGTGTGTATGTACGTGTATATGTATATGTGTATATGTGTGTATATATGTGTGTGTGTACATTTATAAATATGGCTTGGATAATGGAAAACATCACATAAACATGGCTTGGCCCACAGTTGTCCATATAACAAACTTCACAAGGGGGTGCACCATACCACCCCATAGCATCCTAGTCCCCGGGATGAAGTCTAAACAGACTACCTGATCCGGACTGCCTGTTTTCAAAACCCGGCCGTGGAACGTGGGTGTGCGCCTTGATGATGGATGCTTGGCCGCCGAATCTAGGTACATGGTGCGCTCCGCTGGGCGTGCTCGGGTTGACGACATCGCGGGCGACGGGCTCGGGGTGGGCCTGAGGACAGGGGATCCCCGGGTTTCTTCAGCGGTGGAGCCGGAGGATTCTCTTCACACCACCTAACCTCACTATACAACAACAACAACAACCGTGCCTTACGAGTCCTTTATTTGCCAACACAAGATCACTATATGAAACATAATTAGAACCGCAAACAAATGTACCCAACAATAGGGCCACATGCGGGCCTCACCACTTAATACAGACAATTGAACGTTGAATGTGGCGGCCGTGCACCGGATTACTGCGCGAAATTAGGTCACCAAATTGGTGGCCGCCAGCAGTAATCCAAATCGCACATTTGTCTCTGGGGCCCTAAGCCCGCGAACTGGTTCTACCCAGATTACACAGATTACACAGATTCAAAATTCCCATTCGGCCCAAGTTTTTACTCCGCCTTTTGCGGACGGCGTGCAAGTCCATAGAGACAGTGCGGCCGTTAAACGTAAGCAAGCAGCAAGCAGCCCGGCATCGCTTCTCGGCCTTTTGACTAAGTCAAAGTGTGTATCTGTTCTTTCGCAAATATAAGTGTTTCGTCTGTGAGACGAGTGTTTTTCCAACGGATTATCGACGCGGACCGCCCGGATTACGATTATGGATTCGTCTCGATATTACCCTGTTGTTTCTGGTGGGCCTGTTGATTGGAAATATATTGACAGGTCCAGTTACCATCGGACTTTTCGTTTTATCGCTCCAGGAGCCAAGTTGGCGGATGTTTACCATGGTTTGACTGAGTTTCTGGATGCATCGGGTATTAAAAGTTTGGGGAAAGTGGACGCGTTATCAAACGTGGGAGACCAGTACCAGTCACGGATACCTGACTCTACTCCTAGTGTCTATTGTTACCAATGGATAACGACTCGGACTTCATAACGGACTGTGATTTTTGGATCCGCGATCAATGTACCAAGTACGTAATGATGGACCGTCCATGGACTACTCATTTTCTACAAGGGTTTAACCCTGGTTTAAGGTATACATTTTCATTTTTTCATTGCTTGAAGTACAATTTCTTACCTGTATCCACTGTATTCCCAGATCAGCCTGCGCATTCGCGCAGTCTGATCACGGCCCACAGAGTCTATTATATTTACCTGTTCATTTTCATCAGCGTCTACACGGTTTATCGTGCCTATTTTCATTGTCTGAAATATACGAGTATATTATTTCATATTTTCTTACATACAGCCACTGTAGTCCCAGATCAGACTGCGTAGTCACGCAGACTGATGAGGGTATACAGTGTCCACTATACTTACCTGTTCATTTTCATCAGCAATTACATGGTTTATCTTCATTATCTGAAATATACGAGTATATCATTTGATATTTTCTTTCATACAGCCACTGTAGTCCCAGATCCTACCGTGCATTCGCACGGACTGATCAGGGCCTGCAATGTCTATTATACTTGCCTGTTGATTTTTATCAGCAATTACACGGTTTATCTTACCTACTTTCCTTGTCTGAAATATACGAGTATATCGTTTCATAATTTATTGACTACAACCACGGTAGTCCCAGATCGGACTGCGCATTCGCACAGTCTGATCGGGACCTACAATGTACATTTTACTTACCTGTTAATTGTCATCAGCATCTACACGGTTTATCTTGCCTACTTTCGTTATGTGAAATATACGAGTATATTATTTCATACTTTCTTACATACAGCCACTGTAGTCCCAGATCAGACTGCGCAGTCACGCAGACTGATGAGGGTATACAGTGTCCACTATACTTACCTGTTCATTTTCATCAGCAATTACATGGTTTATCTTCATTATCTGAAATATACGAGTATATCATTTGATATTTTCTTTCATACAGCCACTGTAGTCCCAGATCCTACCGTGCATTCGCACGGACTGATCAGGGCCTGCAATGTCTATTATACTTGCCTGTTGATTTTTATCAGCAATTACACGGTTTATCTTACCTACTTTCCTTGTCTGAAATATAGAAGTATATCGTTTCATAATTTATTGACTACAACCACGGTAGTCCCAGATCGGACTGCGCATTCGCACAGTCTGATCGGGACCTACAATGTACATTTTACTTACCTGTTAATTGTCATCAGCATCTACACGGTTCATCTTGCCTACTTTCGTTATGTGAAATATACGAGTATATTATTTCATACTTTCTTACATACAGCCACTGTAGTCCCAGATCAGACTGCGCAGTCACGCAGACTGATGAGGGTATACAGTGTCCACTATACTTACCTGTTCATTTTCATCAGCAATTACAGGGTTTATCTTCATTATCTGAAATATACGAGTATATCATTTTATATTTTCTTGCATACAGCCACTGTAGTCCCAAATCCGACCGTGCATTCGCACGGACTCATCAGGGCCTACAGTGTCTATTATACTTGCCTGTTGATTTTTATCAGCAATTACACGGTTTATCTTACCTACTTTCATTGTCTGAAATATACGAGTATATCGTTTCATAATTTATTGACTACAACCACGGTAGTCCCAGATCAGACTGCGCATTCGCACAGTTTGATCGGGACCTGCGATGTACATTTTACTTACCTGTTAATTGTCATCAGCATCTACACGGTTTATCTTGCCTACTTTCATTATCTGAAATATACGAGTATATTATTTCATATTTTCTTGTATACAGCCATTGTAGTCCCTGACCGGACTGCGGAACCGCACAGTCTGATCAAGATCTACATTTTCCATTATACCTACCTGTTCATTTTCATCAGCATCTACGCTTTTTACTTTGTCTATTTTCATAATTTGAAATATACGAGTCTGATATTTCATATTTTCTTGCATACAGCCACTGTAGTCCCAGATCGGACTACGCATTCACACATTCTGATCGGGGGATACAATCTCTATGATACTTACCTGTTCACTTTCATCTGATATTTCTTATTTTCTTGTATACAGCCACTGTAGTCCCAGATCGGACTACGCATTCACACAGGCTGATCGGGGGATACAATCTCTATGATACTTACCTGTTCACTTTCATCAGCATTTACACGGTTTATCTTGCCTACTTTCATTGTCTGAAATGTACGAGTATATCGTTTCGTAATTTCTTAACTACAGCCACTGTAGTCCCAGATCAGACTGCGCATTCGCACAGACTGATCAGGCCCTACAGTGTCCATTATCCTTACCTGTTAATTTTCATCAGCATCTACACGGTTTATCTTGCATATTGTCTTTATTTGAAATATACGAGTATATTATTTCATTTTTTCTTGCATACAGTCACTGTAGTCCCAGATCAGACTGCGCATTTGCGCTATTCTACTTTCCTGTTCACTTTCATGAGAATCTACACGGTTTATCTTGCCTACTTTCATTGTCTGAAATATACGAGTATATCGTTTCATAATTTCTTAACTACAACCACGGTAGTCCCAGATCAGACTGCGCATGCCTACCGTGTCCTTTTTACGTACCTGTTATTTATCATCAGCATCTACGCGGTTTATCTTGCCTACTTTCATTATCTTAAATGTACGAGTATATTATTTTGTATTTTCTTGCATACAGCCACTGTAGTCCCAGATCGGACTGCGCAACCGCGCAGTCTGATCGGGATCTACAGTTTTCATTACACATACCTGTTCATTTTAATCAGCATCTACACGGTTTATTTTGTCTATTTTCATTATTTTAAATATACGAGTATATTATTGCATATGTTCTTGCATACATCCACTGTAGTCCCAGATCGGACTACGCATTCGCACAGTCTGATCAGGATCTACAGTGTATATTATACTTACCTGTTCACTTTCATCAGCATCTACACGGCTTATCTTGCCTATTTGCATTGTCTGAAATATAAGAGCATATCATTTCATAATTTATTACATACAACCAGTGTAGTCCCGGATCGGACCACGCATTCGCTCAGTCTGATCAGGGCCTACATTGTCTATTATACTTACCTGGTCATTTTCATCAGGACCTACATGCTTTGCTTGATTTTCTTTCATTATCTGAAATATGCAAATATCTCTTTATTTCTTTTATCAACCGGAGTGGCTCCTGATCGGCCTGCGCGTGTGCGCAGTCTGGTCAAGGGTCACATTGTTTGCTGTAACATCACAGTAGTTCATTCATACCCGTCCTATGCATTGTTGGATCATACGCTTTTAACAACCAGCGTAGTTCTTGATCGGTCTGCGCATACGCGTATACCGATCTGGGTCCACACTGCTTGCCTTAACCACACTGTATTTCATACCTGTCTGAGACGCGATTTTTTGGAGCAATTCATTTTATACTGGATCTTTGTTTTTCTTTTAGCAACCAGTGTAGCCCCTGATCAGTCTGCGCGTGTGCACAGTCTGATCTGGGGACACACTGTTTGTCCTAACTATACTGTAATTCATACCTACATGAGACGCACTTTTTTGGAGCAATTCATTTTATACTGGATCTTTGTTTTTCTTTTAACAACCAGTGTAGCCTCTGATCAGTCTGTCCATGCGCATAGTCTGGTCTGGGGACACACTGGTTGCTCCAAACACACCATATTCCGTCCATACTGGAGACAAACAATGTTGGATCACATGATTCTGAACTGTATCTCTGAAATAGTGCGTGTTCTTTTGACAACCAGTGTAGCCCCTGATCAGCCTGCGCATATGCGCAGTCGAGTCCGGGGTTCCACTGTTTGCTCAAATTGCACAACTCGTCATTCAAATGATGGATATATTATATCGACACCCAGTATTATTTCTGATGAGCCTGCACTTCAGGCCAGCCTGTGCAGGATTTGCGCGGTTGGTCATACCATTTTCTTGATTTCGTTTCATTTATTTACATTTCGTGAAATAGCACTGCTGGTCAACTGTGTATATGTACATGTACATGTTCATGTGTTATTTTATTCCTTTACACTTACACGATGTGGCACAATTTTGTATCGGCCCACCAAGCTAGACAAAATAGATTACCTTATATGGTCATATACCCGAACCGAGGCACACCGTACTGTGCATGACTGCCATAGCGTTTTGTACCTTATTCATTTTCCTAACACTTTTGACAGTTTCTATAATATGCATGTTTTCATTACGTTAATCATATTTAGTATAATGTTTAGCATCTCCATACAATATCTGGCCATAACAGAGAGACCCATTCCCTATCTTATTGTATTCCCCGTATGGACGTTCTCCTTACATATGTCCATTTGTAACGCAAGAGCGCCTACCGCTCATGTCTCTACCAGTCACGTGACCAGTATCGAACGACGAACTTTATATACATGTATGGTGCGCTATTTTGGAAAAAGCGTCATTCGTCGATTCACTTTTCTGAATAATTTTTGTCATAATAATACAATTACATGTCATTTTCGTGAGATTAATTCAACTATGGTGGATAGCTATTATCATACCGAAACACCTGGAATTATTCGTCACTCTAACAATATAAAAATAGTCGAAGATAACTGTCGCCATAAAATGACGTTTTTAGACACACTTGATAAGAAGATAATAACTATGGTGGATAATTTTTGTCATAACATTACACGTATGATTGAACATAGTCGTCATAATTATATAACTATGTGGGATATTTTTTGTAGCAACACAATTATGATAAGTACGCTACTTTGCATTTCGAAAACTATGGTGGATATGTATAGTCGTACCAGCACACCAGTGGTAATCATAGTATATTACAATAACATAAGTATAGATGACAATAATTGCCATAATATCATAACTATGGTTGATAACATTTGTCATAAACGTGGTTTCTATAATAATAAAATTATGGTAGAATATTCGAGTCATAATGACATAGAAAAACTTGTTTTCGCTTAGTGAACCGCAATGACATATTACTATCAATGGCGAAGTACATTAACATTGCCACTCTAAATATAAACGGCATGAGGGCCACCGAAACACAGACCGAACTCAAGACTTTAGTAGTATACAGGGAGTCAGTTCGTTACCGCGAACTGTGGGGGAATAATTGAAAGCAGTGGGTAGCCCCATAGGTACCAAAAATAGTAAAATTTCCTGTTAATTTAAAGCGAAATAAATACAACCCACAGTAAAAAAAATAAAATGTCATACTATAGTATAAGGGAATGGCGGTTCTGGACCACTTTTAATATTCCCTCATATAAAGTGCGTGAGCCCTTGTTAGTCATTAGGTATATAAGTAGCTGGAATCGCGTTATCGTTATAAGCGGTCTATGGTGTTAGTTTTTTTCATAACCAGTTTATAACGTACACCTACAGGGTCCTTATTTTAACCTAGGTGGGTACGCATGGAAAATTAGAATAGTTATCAATTGGGAGCTAGGTGGGAGGATACGCATGCCTTTGGTGCAGGTAGTTGAAACTTCATCCATTTGGGGACCAGTGTTAGGTAGCTGAAAACCTCATCCATTTGGGACCAGTGTTAGGTAGCTGAAAACATCATCCATTTGGGGACCAGTGTTAGGTAGCTGAAAACATCATCCATTTCGGGGCTGTTATTAACGTCAAGGTCAATGCCGGTTCTGGCTCAAATCGAAAATAACCCTAACCAATGACTTTAGTTTGGTTTAATGCTCTCTAAACGTGTCAGTTCGTTACCGCGAAGTGTGGGGGAAAACAGTGGGTAGCCCCATAGGTACCTTTCCTGTTAATTTAAAGCGAAATAAATACAACCCACAGTAAAAAATAAAATGTCATACAAAATGTTGCAGCGGTTTCGGCTACCCAACGAGCAGCGACATATACAAACAATTTTTTTCCAAAAACGGCTACTACATGTAGAACGGGTCGCGACTACCAGAGTGCTGGTGTACGGAGTCGCTAGTTTCGTTTTTCCCATTCGGCGTACCGGACTGTTTTGCGGAGTGCACGAACTGGGCGTCGGAATCTGGTTTGCTCTTCCAGAGTCTACAGGTCTCTAGAGTCACGAATGGGAACAGTGGTCTGCATACCGCGTACGCCACAAAAAAACAACCCAAACCACCAATTTGCATTCTCTAAGGTTCTCCAGATGTCGTGCACCTCCAGCTCGTCTTTCTTCGGACACTCGGAATCGGTCGTGCGGGCATCGTTGAAAATTGCGTCCAACAGTCTGCGTTCCAGCGCGTCCAACCGGTTCTCCAAACGTCTCTCCATGTCGGACAGGTGCGTCGACTCTTCGAACGAGCTTGCGTTTCGTATATCTTCTAGTAGATCCGTGGGGAACTTGGTGGGAGGGCCAGGGGTGGTTACCCTGTGTACTACGGGGGTGGGGGTTTCTAAATTTGTTTCAAATTTGGTTTCTTCGGGTTTTGTACTACGTTCCGCATCGACAGCGTCCCATATTTTTCGAAGACGAGTTGTACCAATCCCATATTTTTTCTTCGTTTCGTCCGCAGATAATTTTCCTCGAAGATTGCGAATATCTTCTATATCTTGCTCCGATACATTTCGCTTTGGTGGCATTTTTGTAGGCGCAAAATATGTAAGTACATACAAATATAGTTTGCCCAAGGTTCAACATGATTTGTCTATGTAAAACCAGGCATACTAGCACCACAACTAGGCTTACTCGCTACCAGGCCTAGGCATACCAGCACCACGACTAGGTATACCAGCACCAGGCCTAGGCATACCAGCACCTCGACTAGACATACCAGCACCACAACTAGGCATACTAGTACCACAACTAGGCATACCAGCACCACACCTAGGCATACTAGCACCACAACTAGGCATACCAGCACCACACCTAGGCATACCGAATGGGGAAAAACGTGCCTAGCGACCCTTTCTACATGGAGTATCCCTTTTGAAACCCTTGCAAAATCGTGGTAAAATGTTAGCATTGTTCAGTAACTGTTAAGCATTTGTTCAGCATTGTTAAGCAATTGCTCAGTAATTGTTAAACATTGCTCAGTAACTGTTAAGCATTTGTTCAGCATTGTTAAGCAATTGCTCAGTAATTGTTAAGCATTACTCAGTAAGAGTTAATAATTTTTAGTATTAAATAATGAAATATGTGTATTTATAATAATAAAATATGTCTACGTGTGGTGAAGAAATAAAAAAATTTTCACAGAAAATAGATAAACCTGTTTGTAGTGATAATTCTAAAGAATTAATTAATGAAGAGAAAATAGATAAAACCACATGTAGTGATAATTTTGAAAAAATTAATAATAGTTTCCGCACGGCGTATGGATTGAGGAAAAAAGGAATTAAATATTATGATCCCCATGAGGGGTGTTCACCCGGATCTGTTCGTATGTGTAATTTGATAGAGACCTATTTAGAAGAGGGGTATGATGTAGTAAGTGCACAAGCGTTAGTTGATAACCCACATGTGTTTGGATAGATCACCTTCAATCAAAAACCTGTCTATTATAGAAAACGCTACCAAGGTTTTTCGGCTACCTTTTTTTAAGAAAAATTAATCTGTAGCTGCACCCCCGGTTTCTACATTGAAAAACAAATATGCGCTTTCTTCAAATATGTATTGGATTTATTCGACTGGGGCTCTAGCAGGTTTACTTGGTGGTGCGTTCAAATTCAACAAGATATTAATTAACCCCTCGTACTGCCGGAGATATGGATTAATTCGCCATGTAGGTTTTTTCGAACTGTTTTATAATGGCTTCAACAAGCGGGCTCATCATCGAATCTTTGCAAATTTCAATAACAGGTTTTCGTTTTGTAGCGGCTTCTAGCTCCCTCTCTTCCTCGTGTAACTTTTTTAGACGTTCTATAATTCCGTCTTGGAGACCTAAAATATCCTCATAGCAAGCCTCATCAAATTTTGTTTTTACGTCTTCTTCTTTTGTAAACATATTTTTATATATAACTACATATTATAAATGTTTAACATAAAATCACAATTGGAAATAAATATGTTAGACATTTATATGTAGTTATATAAAGTAATTCTTGAAGAATTATGCCTAAATCGTTTATTACGCAGGAAGCGCTGATAGATATTTTACAATCACGTGGAATTGTTCCTGCCTATGAAGTTAGAAAGAAACACCATATTGGGCCTAAACGCCTTACAGATCTGTGGAAATATGATAAATTTATAATGGGACTTTCTAGAGATAATTGGGCAAAACCCCGTGATAAGCCCATACCTAAGATACCTTCAAAAATTGAACAGGTTTCAACTGCATAATTTTATTTAATGAAAGTTTAAAGGGGTTCTGTATGTATGCCATCGTCTAAAACCCTTCTCT
This sequence comes from Conchocele bisecta, assembly GCA_029237695.1. Taxonomy (NCBI): domain Eukaryota; kingdom Metazoa; phylum Mollusca; class Bivalvia; order Lucinida; family Thyasiridae; genus Conchocele; species Conchocele bisecta. Next base: position 10,847,012 of record CM055274.1, on the reverse strand, counting down.
TATCGTTGTAAGCGGACAGTCCTAATTTGTTTTGGGTATATGTTTTCATAACACCATTTCTCATTCTAAACCCTCTGTTTGTTCCTCTATCCATTCCAACCTGGTGTAGGGCCTCCATATACCTTCTCCATGTGAGAGGATTTTGCCTGGCAGACAGCCCCTTCGCCGAATGTTTTACTTGGGTTGTGTCTACTTTTTCAACCACATAACACTTGCTGCATAGTGCGATTGCACTATCTCCTTGGAACTCTGTTTTGAATAGCCCTGGTTCTCTATTACTCCATTTATCCCACGCTAACCATTCTTTTTTATGTTTTTTGAAATCCTCCACCATTTCTGGTTTTATCATTCCATCCAGCTCTCCACCCTTCATGCTAACCCCCATATACAAACTATCAGTATCCATCTGTAATAGTTCAAAATCTGCTCTATCTACGTATTTATCCATAAAATCGTAATAAAATTCTAACATTCTTAGTTTTGCATATTGGTATACAGCAATCCCACAGTGAAATGGACGAGTCATATTGGCATTTACTTTTCTTGAGGATGTTTCGTAAGAATCTCCTATTTCCTCTAAATCATCGAAATACGCTGATCTTAAAGCTTTGTCCACACATTTTTCATCTTTTGTATACGTTGTGTTGAGGTGTTTTTCGGGGGATTCTATCATTTTCCCGCAACATGAGTTACCTAATAGTTTCATTATATCCGCAATTGGGGACTTGGAACTGTCAACATCTCCGGATCTCCTGGCTGAAGTAACTTCTTTAACAAACCATTCAAAGGGCTTACCTGCTGTATAATTTATTACTCTGTAAATCCCTGTAATTTCTAAACCTTGTTTCAAGTACCATTTTAATAATGGGGCAAATAGTAATACTTTTTTAGCCGACATTGCACCTACTAGTTTTCTGCCATCTCCTCTTGCACGGTTAGTTTCTTGTAAATATTGTAACATCTTCTCTGGAACTTCCTCCTCCTCTACAATCCTATTTATAAATATTGGGGACATTTCCGAAAACTCTCTTTTAAACTACTGGGAATCTCTATATCTACTTCAGCAAAGCCAAACCACTTACCATTTAAAACAGCCTTGGAAAACTTATTTATTTTAATAGGGTCGTGAGGGCTGCTTTCCTCGTGTAGTTTCCCTTCGCCACATGACATTTGTTTGTTTAATGTTGATAAATATAGGGCGTTTGCATCAACACCAAGTACGGCTTCGCAAAGCTTTCCATTTCCATCAGGGGCTGACCTGATTCTCGTAACACCTGCTTCAGTGTATCTTGTAAACACAATTGATGGACCCCCAACTAATGCTCCTTTTAACATTTCATATATTTCCTCACCAGGGGCATACAGTGGCGGACATATCGCGTCTGCTATCTTACTCTCTTTGGTTTGGTAAGGTTTTATATGGTTTTTTATCGTTCCTCTGAGAATGTATTGTAAAGCAACTCCCGGTAGGGTAACTGCATCTTTGAACATATCTATACCTTTTGTTTGATAAAATTTTGTCATTTTTCCGATAGCTTCTAAAAAGGGGCCAACATCCAAGTCGTTATAGTATTTTAACCAGTCTTTGAAAGACTTCATATTTAATCTGCTATAAATGTTGTTGCACTCTTCCAACTGCTGTTTGGTTATCGTTTTATTTGGAGTTAATTTATTTGTCCAATTATTAAGCGGTGGTAAACCCTCATACGCTAGTTTATCGGGAGAATCGAACCATTCGTATGGGAAGAAGGATTTTTCACCTTCGCATCCATAAACCTTAACCCATCTATCGTAATCGATACCAGGAGCAAGATACAATTTTACATCTAAAAATCTAAATTCTGGTGTAAATAGAAAAATGGTTGTATTGGCTTTCTTTCCTACTAGTACCTTAGTGGTTTTATCCGTTAAAACGTCAACTAAATGCTTCTTTATTAAATTAAGATCGTAATTACTGGAATTGAACCCAATTACTGGGACTTGTGAAATCCAACGGGTAATTTCTCGCTGCTGAGAAGTGTAAAGATACTCCATGTCTGCAGGGTACCCATATGTATTGTTGCTCCCACGACCTCTCGGATATTGTCTCCCCTTCTCTTTACATCTTCCATAAATAGGGTTACTAATTGTTTTGGAGAAGTATCACATATGTGAGTTATATTGTTGGATAGAGTATCCCCTATACTAACACTTATTGGGACATGTTCGTTTATAAACTGTAGATCTTTAGTTGGGTTACGCTTTTCTTTACTTCCGTCTAAATATGCTTCAAAATCGTATACAATATGATGTGGGTAAATCACTGTAGGAGGCTTTGCGAGTTCCTTTACATCCTCAGGTTTACAAATTGCATCATACTCGCATTCAAAAATAGTTACTAATTTACACTTACCCTCAATTGCTTCGTCTCTCTCGTTGGATCTTCTAAGCTTATTTTTATAATCTTTACAATGTTTGGGACACCCGTGCCAATAACAGCCGTGAAATTGATAAACTGTATCAGTCTCGGGGCAATACCCATCAACTGGGGCACCAGCGATTATTCTTTCTCCGCCGTGACCGCATACTGCAGTATGAATATGGGGCCCTGGTAAAGATTTTATCCAACTGATCGATTTCTTACTACAACCGGGTTTTGGGTGGAAAGCTTTTTCAAACGCTGATAGTGGGCGATCTATTTGTTCTCCTTTACACGATACTTTTGTTAATCCCTTCATGCAGGTTAATGCGTGCCTGGTTAAATTGCTGGACTTTGTAAAGCGTTGTTTGCAGTCGAAGCAACAATAATTGTTTTCAGCGGCTTTATTCATATCCGTAATAAGGAAGGCGTGATCGTTATAGATGCCTATTTTCATATTTTTATTACCAATCTTGTCGTAATGAGCTGCTACTTTTCTTAAATACCATGTTCCCTCTTCTGTAGGTTCGTACGCATCAATACCTATTTCAAAACACTCTTCTATTTTCTTGATATCTCCAAATAGTATGGGGCCTTCTGGTTTCGGTAATTTATGGGTTTTACAAAACTGTAAATATTGCTGCTGGAGCTCTTTGGTCAATGTTAAACACCTATCAGCCCTAAACTTCGAAGTGTGGAGGGCCAAGCATCTAAATAAACAAAGATCATCATTGAAACTATCCAGGGGCTTCATCCCTTTCTTATAACGCAACCACTCAGGCATTCGACCTCCTGCCACTTTTTCGGATTGCATTCCAGCATCACCTTTAGGCATTTTATTTAAAGCTGTTCCATATACTATTTTAACGCTAACACCCATCCATCTTACAAACCTCCATTTTGTACTTGGCCTATCTATTTTATCTATGTTTAATCTATGCTCTTCTTGTTTATTAATCCATTCTTCAACCTCATCGTAACCCCTAAACCACGGACTTCCGGATACATTTTTATAAAATACCAACGTTGTCGGCTTTCCTCTCGCGTCTCTCTCCTCTTGGTGAATTAATTTAATTTGTAAGAAAAAGAGAATCTTAGGTAAAAACTGTGGGTTAACAAAGGCTCTAACTCGCCCATTATCCTTTTGCTGTTATTTATTTGAAGTTTTCTTTTCAGGGTTATTGTAGTTATCCTACGCACTTTTACTATTTCTTTTTCTTTTTGTTTATAATCTTCTAATATTTCGCTACCTTCCTCTATTAACTGTTGTAATAAACGCGCTTTCTGCACTCGTTTTTGAGGTTTGCCGATGTTCCTGCTTCTAAGACTGAGGGAAGCCTCATCGGCTATATTCTGTGCTATCTTTTCTATATTATTTTTTTCCACCCCCTTAAATACCCCCCGAGACATTGCACGAGCCATTCTTTTCATAAATTCATCATTTTTTTCCTTATTTATTAGTGTAGTTAACCCCCTTTCCCTCAAACGGTTTGAAAAAGGTATACCCATTCTTATTAATTCTGATCTTAATTCCCTAATTCTGGGAGAAGAACTTTTAGATGGTTTTACACCCCTTTTATCGCTAATCATTGTGCGAGTTAACTTAGGGCGAGGCGCTCTCGTAACTTTATTACGTATATCTGTCATTTTTCTAATCGTGGACAATTTATTGTTTTATATAAATACCTGTATGGCTTATGTTCAATAGGGTGTTTTTTCATTTTTTACAATTAATTAATTATAACACCTCATATAGAAGACACATATTTTGTCGGGGCTAGGGGGCTTTCTGCTAGTTTTCTCGTGTTCAAATCCGTGGCAAATCTGTACTGGTTTCAACTACCCTATTTCAACTACCAGACTATAGCAGCCCCACATACGATTGTGATGGGTAGCCGAAACCGCTGCAACATTTTGTATGACATTTTACTGTGGGTTGTATTTATTTCGCTTTAAATTAACAGGAAATGTACCTATGGGGCTACCCACTGTTTTCCCCCACACTTCGCGGTAACGAACTGACACGTTTAGAGAGCATTAAACCAAACTAAAGTCATTGGTTAGGGTTATTTTCGATTTGAGCCAGAACCGGCATTGACCTTGACGTTAATAACAGCCCCGAAATGGATGATGTTTTCAGCTACCTAACACTGGTCCCCAAATGGATGATGTTTTCAGCTACCTAACACTGGTCCCAAATGAATGAGGTTTTCAGCTACCTAACACTGGTCCCCAAATGGATGAGGTTTCAACTACCTGCACCAAACACATGCGTATTCTCCCACCTAGCTCCCAATTGATAACTATTCTAATTTTCCATGCGTACCCACCTAGGTTAAAATAAGGACCCTGTAGGTGTACGTTATAAACTGGTTATGAAAAAAACTAACACCATAGACCGCTTATAACGATAACGCGATTCCAGCTACTTATATACCTAATGACTAACAAGGGCTCACGCACTTTATATGAGGGAATATTAAAAGTGGTCCAGAACCGCCATTCCCTTATACTACAGTATGACATTTTATTTTTTTACTGTGGGTTGTATTTATTTCGCTTTAAATTAACAGGAAATTTTACTATTGTTGGTACCTATGGGGCTATCCACTGCTTTCAATTATTCCCCCACAGTTCGCGGTAACGAACTGACTCCCTATATACTACTACTTTATGTCAAGATCATAAAGTTGACATACTCTTATTACAAGAAACACATGTAGATTGAAAACCTACAGCCGATAATATAGCTAACGAATTAAGCTATAAATGTTACTGGAGTTTTGGTACATCCAGATCGTGTGGAGTAGGCATTTAGTAGCGGATACATTATCATGCACAGTACAGAAGCATGAATACGATATTGACGGTAGATTATTATTTTTAGATATAAACATAAATGAGACCAAATATAGGATATTAAATATGTATGCTCCAAACCTGGAAAAGGACAGAAAAGAGTTCTTCATTAATCTGTCACAATATTTAACATGCAACAGAAATGTTATATTAGGTGGTGATTTCAATTGTGTTGAGAATTCCAAAAAAGATAAATACGGCAGGGATTCGAACCCTGCTTTCGGACACATCGGTTCAGAAGAAATTAAAATTATAGCGCGCGACTTTAATATATCCGATTGTTTCAGGAAAGTAAACCCACAATCAATTGCTAGCACATGGCATGCACCGGGAAAAGATATCCACGTCCGGCTGGACCGGTTTTATATATCTAATCATATGATTAATGATACAATTCGCTTTGATTTCTTCCCCACGTCAATAAGCGATCATGACATATTTTCAATATCGATACAATATCATGACGACTTAACATTTGATAAAAGCTACTGGAAATTCAATGACTCTTTGTTATAAAATGCCCAATTTATCTCCGAGTTCACACATTTTTTAAACTATCACATTAAACATTTAATATTAACTCTAGAATCATGGGATAAATTGAAAGGAAGAATTAAATCATTCTGTATCCTTTATAGTAAAAACGGAGCCCGCATGAAATATGACAATATCAGACAGCTGCGATATAAATATTCTAACTTAGTGAAAGCAGAAAAGCAAAGCCCGGGAAACTACTTTGAACAAATTGAAACCTTAAGATTACAAATTAAAGCAATAAGTGCAGAACATAATGCCGGTGCGAAAGTCAGGGCAAAAGTTAAAACTTTGGCAACAGATGAAATTCCATCAAATTATTTTAATAAAATTGAAATGAAAAATTGTAAAAAGAAAACGATAAGACACATTAACTATGCAAATCACGGATATTCAAAATCAGAAGACATATTGAACTGCTTCAATGACTTCTACACAGATTTGTTTACTGACGAACCAATTGATCGCACTATTGCTGATACATTCTTAACAGATTTACCCCAAATACCACAAGATGAAGCATTGTTATTAGAAACCGAATTTACTTCGAAGGAATTTGAATTTTCACTCAAAAGCATGCAAGAGGGTAAGTCACCAGGCCCGGATGGTTTAACCAAAGCATTTTACAGTCAATTATTTTCATTGCTTTCACCGTTGCTACTAAAACTTTCTAATATCATATTTTCAAATGATAATTTATCCGATAGTCAGAAACTCTCATATGTTACCTTAATATGTAAAAATGACGATAAATCTGATGATGTAAAATATTACAGACCAATAAGTTTACTTAACTATGACTACAAACTTATATCCAAATGTATTACTCAGAGACTGGGCTCTGTTTTACACACCATAATACACGAAGATCAAACTTGTTCAATTAAAGGCAGAAGTATTTTAGATAATGTGCACTTAATGCGAAATATTATAGATTATGTGGATCAAAAGAATTTAGAATGTGTGTTTCTAAACTTAGACCAAGAAAAAGCATTTGATCGCGTCTCTTATACGTTTCTGTTAAAATTTTTGGAAACTTTCGGTTTCAAAGCAAATTTCATTAAATGGATAAAAAATTTATATACAGATATCAAGTCTTCAGTCATTGTTAACAATCACATTTCGGACCCCATAAATATATCACGTGGTGTGAGGCAGGGATGTGCCCTATCACCATTACTATACGTCTTAACATTAGAACCTTTTGCAAACCAGATACGTTTAAATACATCGATACATGGTTTATCTATCCCTGGAACAATTATGGAATCCAAAATTTCGTTATATGCAGATGACAGTACAGCAACATTAATAGATATGAAATCAGTTGAACTAGTTTTAGAAACATCTCGTCTCTTTGGAAAAGCGTCTGGAGCAAAACTTAACATCTACAAAACTAAATGTATGTTTTTAGGTAAATGGAAATCTAGATCTGATCACCCATTTGGTATTTCATGGATAGAGCATACACAATTACTAGGAAGAAGATTAGGAAACTTTATTACTGATGACGACGTTTGGTCTATAACTTTTGCTAAGTTTCAGACAATATTAAATCAATATACGACCAGGCACATTCCGTTTAAAGGCAAATCTGCCATAATACATTCGTTAGCATGTTCTAAACTATGGTATCTATGTTCTACAACCGTTTTAACAAAACATTATCGGAATCTATTTTACTAGATCTATGTTTAGCTTTATATGGAAATCCAAATCGGAGCATTTAAATAGAAACACAATGTATCTTCCTTTTAACAAAGGCGGCCAAAATATAGTTAATGTCGAGTTGAAATCAAATGCTTTACTTTTAAAACATATAGAAACACTAATAGACGGTCACACAGCTAAGTGGACACATTTTGCCATTTATTGGATTGGACTTTCGTTAAGAAAATATAACCCAGATTTTGCAGCCTTAACAAAGCCACATAGTGATTATGTACCAAAGTTTTATGAACACTGCTTAAACATTTTCAGACAATTTACGGATAAATTACCTAATGTGAAACTAAGTCATCTGTCATGTAAGGAAATATACAAACAGACGTCGAAATATGAGACAGTTTTCCCACCTATTATAATCAAACATCCACATATTAATTATACGCCAGTATGGAAGACACTACAGAACAAGTTTATAGACCCATTTTCCCGTGACGTATCATGGAAAATTATCCACGAGATTATCCCTGTACAGCAAGTATTGTATTTTAGAAAGATAACTAATAATGCTAAATGCCCACTTTGTAATTACACAAGTGAATCAGTGACACACTTATTTTACGAATGTCTAGTAGTGAAACTATTGTACTCTTTTGCTTTCATATGGATCTCAAACGTTGCGGATATGGCAATCACACCTTCTATAAATACTGTCAAATATAATATTTTACCTCCCGGACTCGATGTTTACCAGACGAATACTATTCTGTACATCTTGTCCGATTGTAAATTTTCGATATGGGCCACAAGAAATTTGAAAAAGTTTGAAAAACGTAAAGTTAATAAAAACTATATATTGATGTTCATGCTGAACAAAATGAAACTGCGAATACAAGCTGATTACAAGCGTCTAGACATCAACAGTTTCAATAACCACTGGTCAACCCTAGTAGGTTTAGACTTCGACAAGACTGACCCACTGGTGTACAATTTTGGTGACTTTTAATAACACAGATAAACACAGTACTATTTCACATAGTTAGTATTTGTTACATGTGCATTTTGTTTAGTATTCTTACATGTGTATTTTGTCTAAGTTTACCTGTACCATATTATCGATATTCGAAACATTAGTATAAGGAATGTACATGTATTGAATGATGTCATTGCCGGCACACCATACTTTCTTAAAGTAATGTTCATGATGATTTAGAACCTGGTTAACAGCGTTTCCATCCAATATTTAAATACTCCTGTTACAAAGGCTACAATGCTATGATTGTCATGCATAATTACAGTTAATTAACTAACGTATAGTTCTACTGTATTGAGTAGGCCATCCAGACACGACGTGTTGCGTTACTGGCCTAACATAACATAACAGTGTATAGTTGTATACTATGGTATACTGAGCAAAACTAGAAACGTCCCTCCATGTTTAAGGAAAGATTCATCAAAAACCAAAAGGGTTACTTTTAAAAATCAAAATGGAAAAACAAGTTCATTCATTTCTGTATCAAAGCCAATAAATTGCATTTGGATATCTTGTTAAATATTCGAGAGATAACCGGCCAAGGGCGGTAGGGGTCAAAATCAAAAATCACAAAAACTCAGAAATGTGTTACTTAATGTTTAGAGATGGAATTTCAATAAGTAATGTGGCAAATTCATTAAATCTCGTTAGTACCGAGTGTGGCCACCATTTGCATGAATGCATGCAATGATCCTACGCTGCATCGACGTGACGTAACGCAATACCAGTGCGTTGGGCAAATTCCTCCATTCCCGTTGTAACGCCCGTGTAAGATCGCGAACATTGTCAATCTGATGGTTAGCTCGTGCTTTGCGGCCCAGCTCATCTCATATGTGCTCAATGGGATTGAGATCCGGGGAGACCGCGGACCATGGCATGACGTCGACGTTGTTTTGTTGTAAGTATTGAGTGGTAACCCTGGCTACGTGAGGGCGGGCATTGTCGTGCATCAATGTCACACCAGGACCATGCTGACGGATAAATGGTAAGGCATGTGCATTTAGCACATCTGCAACATAACGTTGTGCATTGATGTTGCCCTGTACAACAACCAAATCTGTCTTCCGGTTTCCCATGATCCCACCCCAGACCATTACGCTCCCTCCCCCAAACCTGTTCTTCTCAACAATGCAACAATCTGTGAATCTTTCATTTTTACGCCTGTATACCCGTAATCTTCCGTCAGCATGACTAACTGTGAACCGAGATTCATCGGTGAACAAAACTCGGTTCCAGTCAGCCCTTCTCCAGTTCAGATGACGTCGTGCCCATAGCAGTCTGGCAGCACGGTGACGTTGGGTCATTATCTGACCAGTGTACGGGCGGCGTGCCCGGATTGGTTGGGCGTTACGACGTAACCGGTTGCGAATGGTCTGCCCTGAGACACCGTATCGCCTAGCAGTGACTGTGGCTGCGAATCGACGTTGACGTAAGTGCGTCAACGTAATGTAACGATCGGCTCTAGCCGTTGTTACACGAGGCCTACCAGGTCGCTGCCGGTCGTGAACAGCCCCAGTCTGCTGGTACCGGGCTGCAAGACGATCAATCGTCTTCCGACAGCAACCAAACCGAGGTACGACCGCCCTGGCGGCCATCCCACCCGCAAGCATCCCAATTGCCTGATTTCGCTCGTTTTCGGAAAGCCGTGGCATATCGAAAACAGTGAAAAATTAAAAAAGTTTTTTAATTTTCCAAATAGCCCCTATCGCATGAATGGTACGACATGAACTGTATCACCTTATCGATGACAAGTATAGCGTGCACGTGCAAAAAGTGGAAATCAACGTTCCGGTCACTGGCCGCTATGTAAACCGTGTGTATCGGCTAAACTCTACACGATCGTATTCTGAACATCGCCACGGTTTAAAAAGACATGTACTTTGAACATGTGGTACATACATAGACAGAGCTACACCGGCTATAAAACAGGGACGTTTCTAGTTTTGTTGAGTATATATACACATGGAATATTGCAATTACAGTAAAGTTAACAGCACGTTTCATAATCAGACATTACAGACCACTAGCGATCGGCGTAGATGCTGGCCAGACGATTTGTTGTCTGGCGGGTTTTTATGCTCGATGTATAGCCAGCCGTATATATATTTTATCACACAAAAGGTCGAGGTATTTTGTATTCATCATAGTAGCAGAAAAGGTGGAATATAAATGGATTTATCGCTTTCATGATGGTGTTCTATGGATCTACACTGATCAACGAAATAGCATAAGATACTACTTTCACACGAGGTCCGACATAATAGCCCGTTGTGTCAGAGGTTTCTTTTCTTTGCACAGTTCCAATGTACATGTACATTTGATGATAAATATACACATTACCAAATTTGGAAATGTTGAAATATCGCACATGCGCAGTCAACAACACTGTACCGACCAAACGCGGTCAAGTGAAAATTATTACCATATATGGTTATATCTCATAGCATCACTGTCCTGTCCAGGGCCCACGTACACGTCATCACCCAATGACGTCAGCAGTCACATGTCTGATTTACTCACCTCCCTCCTGACAGCTGCGTTTAAAAACACGCCATCCTTAAAAATCACACATCATACATATACCCTTACCGACACGTGTATACCCACCTCGGTTACCTCAAACTGCACTGGATCCAGCAGGGCGTCACATCTACGCAGTCTCATCCGGATCTACATTTTGTGTCAGCCATATTCCTGGAATAATAAAACACACAATTTTCTCCATTTGATATACATTCTTTTATGTCAAATAATGTCGCAACCCAGCAGTCGGATATTGCTCTACACAGTCTACATTACATTAACTAACCGCCGCATTGACCATGACATGTGTAATTTTATTTTATTTAAGTGCAAAAATAATTTGATGGCAATCACTGTTGACCATGATCATGCTGCGCGTCTACGCAGCCCGATCAGAACATACACTGATCACAATGTACTTGTAGAAATATCACATAATAACCACGAGACATATCACGAATATGTACTCTCACATTATATAGGCTGGATCTGCACATTTCACAAAATTCACTGTAAAATTTGGATCTATATACATCTTTTCTCAAACAAACTGGACAAACACATGGTCAGTTCTGTGTACAAAACTGTTTATCTCGAATTGCATTGTCGAAAAATGTATTGTCTATGTCAAGCATGCAAATCTTGTTTTACATGTTCTTTCATGGTTCACGATTGCCATGTACGCTTTTTACTCAAACCGGTTTCCCTTACGTGTCAAGCTCGCATTCCACATAAGGCACGGTTACCATATAAGGAAACAATTTTATCCATTCCCTAGAATGAGGCTCGCATCTACCACTACCTACACAGGCGCAATCAATCACGTGACATTTGTACACGATTGCCCGATGATGGGTGCCATTTTTCTCATAAGGGTAACCCAACTTACAATGACCTTCGTGTCAATACAACATTTAACCAACAGTCGAGTCAGGATCTACAATTATTGTGCAACCTTGCTCAACTGCATTTTTAATTTGGTCTCCTATTCGAACATTTCGATCACGCTACTTAATATTTCCACATTTTCCCAGCCAATTGACACATACAACGAGAGTCGTAACATGCAAATTTACAATAACCATCTTGTACATACATGTATGTATCTGTATAATAGTAAGTCAGCCGGTGCCGGCTCGGATCAGACTGACAATATACGCGGTATGGTCTGGGTTGGCACTGGTTGCCACTTTGTCGTGTTTTTACTATCATCTATCGACACAGTAACAATGTCGATTTATTACAGGGAAATTTTCACTCGCATATATAACATGTTATGTCTCAAGGTAGAGACTGATCTCGCTGGGCATGCGCACAGTCGGACCAGTTTCTCCGCATTTCATTAATACTTGTTTGTTTTCATCTCACTTGTCCCAAAGGAAGAAATCATAAGCAACACAAACGTAAACACATTTGATTCACCTGCACTCGGGACAGTCTGCAATCAATCCGCACCTATGTGCGTTTTGATCTGGAACTACACTTTTTGCCGACACGTGTTGATATTTCTTTTACCCCCTTCTAATAACAACGCTACATATATGCAAACTTCTATCACAACCAGTGTGGTGCATGGTCCAGTTACACACGTTTGTAATTCGATCGGGCTCTACACTGTTTGTTTTTTCAAACACATTTTGTCTCCAAATAACACGATTGTAAGTACCCTCATCACCCCGTCCATATATTATGTGGAAAATGTCCTCGCCACGCAAAAGTGCAGTCTGATCTGGGTCTACACTGATAACATGTATAATTTACCATATGTGCAGCAGACACGAAGGTTAATATCGATTTTCGATTTCGAACCAAACCGAGTGCGCTCCTACACTGGTTACTGCGAGATGCGGGTTTTGTCCCAATATAAACCAGACCGTGATTACATGACACACAAGTGTGGGGTGATCACGTTAAGCTACACTGGGCTAAGTGGCCTGTCAAGCTGGTTTTGTTCGGATACTTATATAAATAATATCACACGGCTGATAGCGAATTGCATTCTTTGTCTAACGGTAAGTATAACCAATTTATTCTCGCATAAGGTAACAACAAATCCACACCTAAGCAAACATCAAGGCGACGTGTAACCACATAAAAATAGCAACTTTTAACATCAATGGGATGAAATCTTTAGAAAAACAGTCAGAACTGAAACATATTTGTGAATCTCATAAATTTGATATTTTATTCTTACAAGAAACACACATAGATAATAAAACATTAGCTGATTTGATAACCAGCGACCTTGGTTGCAAAAGTTTTTGGAGTTTCGACACTACTCAATCATGCGGAGTAGGAATAATGGTCTTTAATACTATAAATATTGAAGTTAATAAATATGAATATGACTTTGATGGCAGACTACTTTTTCTGGATTTGAAGATCGATAATTCACTTTTTAGATTAATTAATATATACGCTGCCAACTCAGAAAAAGACCGTAAAGAATTTATCCTAAAACTATCTCAATATTTAGTTTGTAATATAATTGTAATTTTAGGAGGTGATTTTAATTGTATAACAGACAGCAAAATAGATAAATATGGACGGGAATCGAACCCATTCTTTGGAAAAGTAGGCTCAGAAGAATTACAAATAATATGTAATGAATTTGATATAGCGGATCCGTTCAGGAAATTAAACCCATATGCAGTAGCTGCAACTTGGCACGCACCAGGAAAATATATACACTGTAGGTTAGACAGGTTTTATATTTCCAAACATATATTGGTTAATAATCCAAACAATATTACTCCCGAGAATAATAATGATATTCATAATATTAATACTATTAATAATAATAATATAACCTTTGATTACCTTCCTTCTGGCATAAGTGATCATGATATTTTTGTACTAAATATTAAACCACAAAACGCAACACAATTCGGACGCAGCTACTGGAAATTTAATGATAACTTATTATCGGACATAGGATTTATTGAAGCATTTACACATTTTCTAAACTATCAAATGAAATATTTAACATTAACATTAGAAACGTGGGACATCTTAAAAAACAAAATAAAAACATATTGCATAGCATACAGCAAGAAACGTTCACGAGCCAAATATGATAATATACGACAGCTGAGATATAAATATTCAAACTTAGTCAAAGCCGAAAAACAAAAACCAGGAAATTATTTCGAACAAATAGAAACTTTACGCCTCCAAATAAACGCTATAACTGAAAAACGCAATGCAGGTGCTCAAATCCGAGCAAAAATAAAAACATTAGAAACAGACGAAATCCCTTCCAATTACTTTAACACAAAGGAGATGAATCATTGTAAAAATAAAACTGTTAAAAAGATCATATATAACGATACAGAATACAACAATTCCCACGATATGCTAGACTGTTTCAAATCCTTTTACACAGAATTATTCACTGATGAACCCATAGACAATGATATTGCTGACCGTTTTCTCAAAGATTTGCCCCACTTACCCGACGAAGAATCAGACCCCCTCGAAATTCCTCTAACAGAAGACGAATTAAAATTTTCCCTCGAAAACATGCAAGACGGGAAATCCCCAGGTCCAGATGGACTCACAAAAGCATTTTACTTAACAATTTTCTACATACTTTCACCAGTTCTATCACGTCTTACGCAACTTATATTTGAAAAAGGAAACTTAACAGACAGCCAAAAACTTTCATATATTACACTCATATGCAAAAACAATGACAAGGCAGACGATGTCAAATTTTACCGACCAATTAGTTTATTAAATTATGACTATAAAATTATTTCAAAAGCTATTACGAAGAGACTCAGCTCAATTTTAAACATTATCATACATGAAGACCAAACGTGTTCTGTAAAAGGACGAACTATTCTTGATAATGTACATTTAATGAGAAATATAATTGACTATGTAAACCAGAAAAACATGGAATGTGTATTTTTAAACTTAGATCAGGAAAAAGCATTTGATAGAGTCTCCCACCAGTTCCAATTCAAATGTCTAAACACTTACGGATTCAAGGATAACTTTATAAAATACTATACACTAATATAAAATCGTCAGTAATCGTTAATAATTTCATTTCTGACCCTATAAATATTATACGTGGCGTTCGCCAAGGCTGCGCCCTGTCCCCCTTATTATGTGTGTTCATACTAGAACCCTTTGCAAATCAAATACGTTTAAACCCATCCATTCGTGGCATCCCTTTACCTGGAACAAAGGAGCAATCAAAAATATCCCTATATGCTGATGACAGCACTGCCACATTAGGCGACACAAAATCAATTAAAATTGTATTAAACATGGCCCAACAATTCGGTAAACGAAGACAAACGCATTAATACTTAAACATATACTGACACTGATAAGCGGACATAAAGCTAAATGGACTCATTTTGCCATTTACTGGATCGGTCTCGCTTTAAGAAAATATAACCCAGACTTTGCATCGTTAACAATTCATCATAGTGAATATGTACCAACTTTCTATCAAAAAGGTCTGGAAATCCTTAAAGTTATTACTAAGATAGCCCCCAATGTTAACTTACTAATGTTACCATGTAAAGAACTTTGTAAAATATTGTGCAACAACAATAAAACTTTCCCCCCAATAACATCAAAACACCCCCAGATAAACTTCGAACCCCTGTGGAAGATTATCCAAAATGAATTTATAGACCCATTTTCTGGAGACGTTTCTTGGAAAATTTTACACGAGATAATTCCGGTCCAACAAGTCCTATATTTTAGGAAAATAACGAACAACTCGATGTGCCCCATGTGCGAGAAAAGTAGCGAATCGGTTAGTCACATATTTTACGAATGTCCCCTAGTTAAACCCCTGTACTCTTTGGTTTTTACCTGGTTTTCAAACATTGCTGATACAATAATTACCCTTTCTTTCTTTCTTTTGCTTACGTTTAACGGCCGCACTGTCTCTATGGACTTGCACGCCGTCCGCAAAAGGCGGAATAAAAACTTGGGCCGAATGGGAATTTTGAATTTTGAATCTGTGTAATCTGGGTAGAACCAGTTCGCGGGCTTAGGGCCCCAGAGACAAATGTGCGATTTGGATTACTGCTGGCGGCCACCAATTTGGTGACCTAATTTCGCGCAGTAGTCCGGTGCACGGCCGCCACATTCAACGTTCAATTGTCTGTATTAAGTGGTGATGCCCGCATGTGGCCCTATTGTTGGGTACAGTTGTTTGCGGTTCTTAGATCTATTTATGTTTCGTATAGTGATATTGTGTTGGCAAATAAAGGACTCGTAAGGCGCGGTTGTTGTTGTTGTATAGTGAGGTTAGGTGGTGTGAGGAGAATCATCTGGCTCCACCGCTGAATAAACCCGTGGGTCCCCTGTCCTCATGACCCACCCGAGCCCGTCGCCCGCGATGTCATCAACCCGAGCCCGCCCAGCGGAGCGCACCATGTAACTAGATTCGGCGGCCAAGCATCCATCATCAAGGCGCACACCCACGTTCCACGGCCGGGTTTTGAAAACAGGCAGTCCGGATCAGGTAGTCTGTTTAGTCTTCATCCCGGGGACTAGGATGCTGTGGGGTGGTATGGTGTCCCCCTGTGCCGTTTGTTGTATGGACAACTGTGGGCCACGCCATGTTTTTATGTGATGTTTTCCATTATCCAAGCCATATTTATAGATGTACACACACACATACACATATATACACACACATATACATATACATATACATATACATGTACCCATACATATACACACACATATACATATACACATATACACATACGCATGTGTACTTGTGCTTGGGGGGGGGGAGGGGTGAGGGCTGTAATATTATGCTTGGCTAGCTGGCGTGTTGGCAGCTAGGTATCCCTGTGTGGAAGGTTTTTCTTTCATTTCATTCATTGTTTTCCAAGGGTTACCACGTTGCTGCCGGGAACTGTGTTCCATACAGGCTGCTAGGCCTATATATTACGTTGACCCCGCCCTCTTCCCAGAATGGTGCTATGACTTCCATTTGGATCGGGTGTTTACGTAGGTGACTGTACTGTGGGTGCGTTCGAATGACGTGACCCTGTTGTCGTTCGTATGTTAGTGGCTGCAGATACTGATCCGGCCCGCCCGTTTTCAATTAGTTGTTGAGAGCGTTTTAGCATTTATTTTGCCATAAGTATCTACATTGTGTTTGTACCTGTAATAGGAGTAATATGCAGCTAGCTGATGTGTGCCCTGTGAGGCCGGGCTGAGTGCCTACGGCTTTTGTCATTATCGGGCACGGGGATATCACTAAATCGTACACCCCTGGAACCTCCCAGGGCGTCCGGCCCACAGAGGTTCCACTGTATTTACACTTAGGCTGATAAATAATATAAGTATATAAGCTGTAAAGAAAGGTTTTCATTAGTAACATGTTCTAGTCTACACATTGGTGCTCCTTTTTTTACTATATATTTTCCTTTTTTTTGTGAGGTCATGGTTAGTGAGGCAATATTGTTCACATGCTCGCGTGCCTGAGAGACCGACCGTCAATATTGCGAGCAATATTGCATTTCCCATTATATCGTATTTGGGTTCGTATGATGTGCCGTATTAGGTTCACATGCTTTAACAACCCTGTACTTATAATGAGATTTGCTCTAACAACACACTATCCCGGCGGTCGGTCGCTATCATTTAGAGTTTTCCATTATTGTGTTTGAGTTATCCCGCTTGTTCTATTGCGGTTTAGTGGGCTCACAGAATATATAATTATTTTTGTTTTTGTTTTTGTTTTCTTCGCGACCATATATGTGGTTATCTCTTTGCATCTCCCATTATATAGTAGTTGGGCTCGTATGATGCGCCGTATTAGGTACACATGCTTTAGCAGCCCTGTACATATAATGAAATTTGCTTTACCAACACACTAGCCCGTAGGGTGCACAAAACATATACTTCTTTTTGAGCACATATGTGGTTTTTTCTTCGCATTTCCCATTATATCGTATTTGGGTTCGTATGATGTGCCGTATTAGGTTCACACGCTTTATCAACCCTGTACTTATAATGTGATTTGCTTTACCAACACACTAGCCCGGCGGCCGGTCGCTATAATTTAACGTGTTGCCTTATTGTGTTTACATTATCCCGCTTATTCTGTTTGCAGTTTGGTGGGCTCATTGGATACCGTGGAACCCCTCCAAACTGGACACCACGATAACGCCCGTCCGGCCTACAGAGGTCCCACTGTATATATTATTTAACGACCATATATGCGGTTATTTATTTGCATTTCCCATTATATAGTAGTTGGGCTCGTATGATGCGCCGGATTAGGTACACATGCTTTAACAACCCTGTACTTATAATGAGATTTGTTTTACCTGCATATTAGCACGGCAGCTGGTCGCTATAATATAACGTGCTACATTATTGTGTTTACATTATCCCGCTCAGTCTGTTGCGGTTTATTGGACTCACAGAATACCGTGTAACCCCTCCAGATCGGACACCACTAAATCGCCTGTCCGGCCTAGAGAGGTCCCACTGTATATAGTATTTCGCGACCGTTATTGTTGTTCACTGTTATTATACTGTTTTGCTTGTGTTGATACGCGAGCACGTGATTGTACATTTATACTTTGTTGGCTAACTGTGCGGTTATAGACAATGTCTATCCTGTGTTCTGTATTCAGGGGGTCCAGTAAGCATTGCATGTTCTATTTACAGGTAGATCTCTCTTAGATCTCGCATTCAAACGTGTCCTGCTTTTGCAACACTCCCCATCTTGCGCTAGGGTGCGTTTGCTGAGTCTTATATATTTTTATTCTACCGGGGGGTGGGGGGGGTGGGGGTGGGGGTCTGGCTGTGGTTATTGTATATAGTATGTATTATTATTCCATTTATATTTATATGTTGCTCCAGTATCCAGTTTCTTTTATATATAATAATAGGGCCTGGTATGTTTCTGCTTCCAATTCTGGTGGCGGAAATAGCAGTGCGTAGATGCTGTCTGTTAATTTTATTTTTTGCATTGTTGCAGCTAGCTCGTTTCTATGTTCCGTCAACGCAGGACAGTGGTATATATAGTGCATTAGTGTTTCTATTTCATCACTGTCATTGCATGCTCTACATGTAGGGGTTTGTTCGTTTACCTTTGTAAAGTGATTGGCTCCTATCCCATTATGGCCTAATCTGAGTCTTGTTAGGATCACATCCGATCTTCGATCCATACTATATTGTTTGCACTTAGTTGGGAGTGTAGGGCAGTTGCTTCGGAGTAGGTTTGATAGTGGTATGATGTTCCAAGCTTCCTGCCACCTTTCCTTGCGTATTTGGGTTATCTTTGTGTAAAGTTCCACATGTGTCGGTTTTGTATTATCGGGGGTGCCTAGCGTGTGAGCATCTGCTGCTGCTTTGTCTGCTAGTTCATTTCCTGTTATTCCTATGTGTGATGGTAACCCATTCATACGCTTATCATTTTGCCCATGTTCTATTTTTGCTTATTAGGTGTTTTATGATATGTATCTTGTCGGGTCTGGTTTTTCATTTACCTGAATTTAAGGCTTGAATGGAACTGAGCGAATCAGTCAGTATGACCGTGTTTGTGTTTTGCTCCTGTTTAAGGTTCCACTTAAGTGCTTTTTCTATGGCTATTAGTTCTGATGTAAATACTGTTAGGTTGTCGTTAAGTTTGTACATTTCTTTGTATTCTTCGGCTGGTACTTCAAATGCGCAAGCTGTGCTTCCTCCTTCTGGGTTTTTGCTTCCATCTGTGTATATGTGTAGGTGGTCGTTATATCTGTTGTTGATAAGATTTGTTGCTATTTCCAAATTTTCAGCCGGGTTTACTGTTTTATCTGCTATTACTTCTTTAAGTGTTGATTTGCATTCTATTTCATGGGGGTAATATGGGATATGATAAAGGAACGGTTGTATTTCAATATCGGATATATTATATTGTTCAGATAGCGCACCTGATGTCATTGCATAGCAAGTGTTTGGGCCAGGGCCTATTGGGGAATAGGCTGGAGCTTTGTATGGGGCTTGCAAGTTTGTTCTTCTTCTTTCTTTTGCCTTGGCTTGTTGTTTACTATTTCGTGATATCTGTCTCTTATGGTAATAAACCTGGTTTTAGTAGTTTGTTTATGGGTAATTTATCTCCATGAGGCTTGGAGCGCGCCCAGTATTTTAGTGTGTTGCTTTCTCTTCTGAGTGCTAGTGGGGTACTACGGTTTCTACTTGCAGTGCCGCTATTCTGGTACTTCTATATGCTCCTGTGGCTATTCGTAGGGCTTGGGGTTTTGTATAGTTTCTTCTTTTTCTTTAGTTTTTTCTAGTTGTGTAAGGTTGCAGCTTTGGTATAGGAGTGAACCATAGTCGAGTTTTTTTTGACATTATGAGGGCCTTGTATAGTAGCAGTAGTGCTTTTTTGTCTGCTCCATATGATGTGCCGGACACTAGTTTTAGTAGGTTTATATCTTTCCTGCATCTGTTGAGCAGGTTTGTTATATGGGGTACCCATGTCAGTCTGTAGTCGAGTGTCATTCCAAGAAATGTAGCCGCTTGTGTATATGGTACGGGGGTGTTGTTAACAGTTAATTGTGGTATTATTATGTTTTCTCGCTGATATTTATATGTGCTTGTATCTTTATGATATATAGCTTGCGACTTGCTGAAAATGACTGCCTCGGTTTTCAGCGGTGATATTTTGAACCCCCATTTCTTTTGCCAAGCCGTTATGGTATTTAGTCCTTTTTGTAGGTGTTCTATTGAGTTACTAATTTGTTTATGTACATGCCAGATTGCGCCATCGTCTGCGAATTGGGATAGTAGTAGGGCGGGATTATTGGATGTTAGTTCGTCATATAGTGTATCTATTATTATATTGAATAGGATAGGGCTGAGTACGCTCCCTTGCGGACTTCCATTTTCTACTGTTTGGTATGCGGAGTGTGATTGGCCTAGTCGGACTCTGATTTTTCTATCGGTTAGAAAGTTGTCTATCCATTTAAGCATTCTGTTAGTAATTCCTTTTGACTGTAGTTGTGATATTACACCTTTAGTCCACATTAAGTCAAAAGCTTTCTCTAGATCTAAAAATACGGCGACTACCGATTGTTTGCCATGAATGCTGTTTTTTATAGTTGTTTCTAGACGGGCCAGTTGGTCCATTGTGATCTGTTATTTCTGAAGCCCGATTGTGTGTTACTGATTGCATTGTTTGTTTCAATGTGGTACTTGTTTAGTCTATTTGCGACCATGGTTTCATTATTTTGCACAGTGCTGATGTTAAAAGAATAGGTCCGGTAAGCCGCCGCGCTTGTGGCGTCTTTGTTTGGTTTTAGTATAGGTATTATTGTTGCTTCCTTCCAGGTGTCAGGGAGGGTGCCCTCAGCCCACGATTTGTTATATAATTCTAGTATTTTTATTTTTGAACTTTGCGGGAGTTTCTTAATTATGTTATAGTGTATCTGGTCCGCTCCCGGTGCAGTGCTTTTCTTTTTGGATAGTGCTGCTCCGAACTCGGACAAGATGAAAGGTCTGTTCATTTCACTCTGTCTATTGGTTTGTTCATCTAGGTCTATATTATTATTTATGGCGGATGATATTACACGTTCCATTTTTATTTTATGGTTCTTAAAGTCCGGTCGAGGTTGCTATCACTGGATACATGTCTGTAGTGGTTGGTTAGTATTTCTGCTTTGTGTGCATTGTCGTGTAAGGGCTCATCACCATTTTTGATTGGTGGTGATGGATTTATTTTTTTTCCTCTGAACTGTTGAATTTGTCCCAGACTTCCTTGCTGCTGGTGTTATGTGTTATTTGTGATAAATGTTTTCCAACCTTCTTGTCTAGCATTTTCTAGTGTTAGTCTTGTTTTGATTTTGGCGTTTGCATATTCTTCCTTGCGTTTTGCTTTTATTTGGGGGTGCTCGTCGCTGACCTGGCGCCAGCGTCGTAGGCAGATGGCTCTATATTTTATTGCCTCGGTGCATTCCCCAAAGTCCACCAGGGATTGGTGGGTCTATTGTGCATTTTGCCGCTTGTGCGTGGTATGCATTCTGAGCTGATTGCCTGTACGTGCTGGTTATTTGTTCATTTATGGAGTTTAAGTCATTCGGGAGTGAAGTGTCAGTGTGGTTATTGGATTAAGTTTCATATCGGCCATATTAGTAAAGAGTTCCCAATTGGCTTTATCAAATTTCCATTTGGGCATTGTTTCAGCATCTGCTTTGTGGTACTGGTAGAAATAACAATTTGTATTGGATAGTGGTCACTGCCTAATGTGGTTTCCAGTGGGTCCCATGTAGTTTGCATGGCTATACTTGGGCTTCCCATTGTTATATCCGGCGTGGTGCCAATTTTAGTTGAATTATTGTGTGTGGAACAGTCGTACGTGTATCGTCCCGTCATTGAGCATTATGTAGTTGGTTTCGTCTAAGAATTTTATTACTTTGTTACCTCGTGTACACATAGGTACCCAGCCAGGGTCCCATAGATGATTGTGGGCGTTGAAATCCCCTAATATTAGTGTTTTACGGCTCATTTGTGGAGTATATTATTATATGTTTTCAAGGTTTGTTGTTGCATTTGGAGATATGTATACGTTTATTATGTCTATATTTCCTGTTTTACTATATATTTTTACTCCATTTATTAAGTTTGCGCTATTTTCCTCGTCTACTTCATTTTTAAATTTTATATCGGTACATGAGATGCCTAACTTTACATAAATCCCTATCCCGCTCCTTATTGTGCTGTGTGTTTTATGTGTTATTAGTGTGTACCCTTTTAATTCTATACGTTTATTCAATTCCTGCAGGCATATGACGTCCGGTGCATGGTCCCATTCCTCTATTTCTTGAATTAGTTCTGCCTTAGTATTGGCTGTCAATCCCTGACAGTTCCATTGTAGGACCGTCAAGGTTTCAGGTTTGTTTGTTTTATTTCTACCCATTTCGTGATTGTTTTATTTCTACCCATTTCGTGATTTTTAATTTATTATTGGTTTGATACTTGCTTGTGGAGCGCTTTGTCATCTCGGTCTATACTCCTAGATACTAACTTCTTTACTTTATTAGTTTTAATTCTACTGTATGGTGAAGGCGTTTTAACTATGGGGGAGGTTTTTGGGCTGTTTTCCGGTGACTCAGCAATGATTAGGGGTGTTGGTGAAGCGACGTCAAAATATGTGCTTTGGTCATTGACGTCCGTTTCATTATGGGCATCGCTAGTGTCTGTTTCATTTGTATTGGTTGCATGTGTGATTTCCGCGGTGTTTGTGTTTTGTTTATCATTTTTACATGCGACGTCCGTGGTGACGTCATTGTCAATAGTGACGTCATTTACTCGGATTACGTCGGAGATGACGTCATTTGTTTGGTTGACGTCGTTGATTACGTCGTGATTTTGATCTGTTTGCTCTGTCTCCATAGCATCGTCCGATAGTGTTTCGGACAGTGCTATGGCTTCATTAGTGGCTTTTATTAAGGCACCCTTATGTTGTTCTCCATACTGGTTTGTTAGGAACGTATCGAGTCTGGCCATGACAAACATGAATTGTTTTTTACTGATGGGTTCATTGTCGTTGTTTTTTTGTGAGATTTTCTGTTGTGATTGTCTGTTTTTTTCCGTGGTGGTTTTTGGCGGTGTTGTCGCGGGTGTTGGGTCGATCGACGTCATTGACGTCGCCATCAGGTTGACGGCGTGGTTAGCTTGCGCTTCACGTTGGGCGTTGACAATGCTATTTTGCATGTTTATTTTGTTCGCGTAATCTTTGTATACTGGGCAGTTACGGTCGCATACTGCGTGCGTTGCGTAATTAGGAAGTTTTGCGGCGTAGCAGTTAAGAGACAGAAAGGGGCTTGCTTTGCTTTTTTTTGTATCCTTACATTGAAGAAACGAGTGACCTTTTCGGCAGCAGTATGCACACGTTGATTGCTTTTCTCTGCATATTGTGGTTTTATGGCCGTGTCTTTGGCAGTTATTGCAGCGGATTGGCCTCCGTTGTGAAATGCTGACTGGTAATTGATCACCCGCATTTACGTGGCGGGCCGGCGTTATGTGATATGGTAGGTAGGCGTTGGTTGTTTCAATTTGATCAGGATGTGTGTTTTTCCTTTGTCTCCCGCGTATTGTGCCTTGGTTATGTTGTTGTGATTCGCATTTAGGGCGGTCATGAGTTCAGGTTCCTGCAG
Organism: Conchocele bisecta; assembly: GCA_029237695.1. Lineage (NCBI taxonomy): Eukaryota > Metazoa > Mollusca > Bivalvia > Lucinida > Thyasiridae > Conchocele > Conchocele bisecta. Next base: position 10,822,861 of record CM055274.1, on the reverse strand, counting down.
GTTGCACGGTATGTCATGGTGGAATACTATTCTGTAGTGGGTAAATAGTCCCTTTGCTTGACTCGTGTTTTATGTTTTAGCCGTTTGTTGCTTGCGCTTTGAGCCTTCAGTGTAACCTGGTACGTATGTACAGTCAATGGTGGGTGCTGGCGACGTGAAGGTTTTAGCCTTATTTGCGAAGGCAGCCGGTAGTCTTATCTTTATGATATTTCTCCCGGCGCTGCCAATGCATATATTGGCCATTACAAGTACACAGTTGATGTGTAGTAGAAGCTGGCGGGCGAAGAGACTAGCCTCCATTACTCTTGTCGTTCGGAAATATAGTGTTTCCGTGTGCCCATTTTCCTGCTGCGGAGATTGGCTGAAATTGCAGCGTTTCCGAGCACTGGGTTCATACCCGTTATTTGTGGTTGTGGGAGAGGTTTCCCTTGTTCGTTTTGGTGTTGGTGCGTGTGGTTTTACTGGCGAGTTGCGCAGTTCTTCACTCATTTTTACCGTAAACAGTTTGTTGGTGCCGGTCCTGAGTTTTCGGGGTGTACAGACACCCCTGTTTGTTTGTTGTTTTGCGGCTTGTGGAGCATGCTTTTGTGCTGCCTGCGCGTAGTTCATTGGTGTCGGCATACCAGTGCCAGTCGCCATGTTTTTGTCACAAGTGGTGCTTACACTATGGCTCGCGCCCGTTTTTGTCTTTTCACAGGTCTTAGTTGTTGTAAAATTGTTGTAAAATTTGTTTAATCGACTATGCCTTTGCTGCAAATTGTCGGTACAGAACAGTAATCTTTAATTTGCTCACAATGATATAGTCTAGTGTTGTATATTGTCCCTGTCACAACATGTGTGTCAGTGATTTTCCTGCGCTATAGGCTGTAATTAAAGTGTCGATACCGTACAGAACAGTCAGTATTCACGCCTGTCGGTATTTTCACCGATATTAATTTTATTTCAAGTAATCAGTAGTTATTTAGATATAGATTTGCACAGTATTTATGTGCAGGCATTAATTGGGAGTGCCTGGTGACAGTGATTAGCTGGGCTAATACAAGGTCTTCGTAATCCCTAGGTGAGAGCAGTGATCAAACAATTATGATCAGGCAAGTTTGCTTTGATATGCAATCAGGTATTTATTCGATTTGCGATGAAATTTTCACGGCTTGCTAAGTGGTCACGACGATGTCCAGGTTTGAACTGGAATTGTGTGAATTAGCTGTATATATGCCGTCTGCTGTTTTTATGTTTTATGTTTTATTTAAATTATTTTCATGTGGTATTAGAGAAATGTTTAGCAAAAACTTCTCTGTTGATTATTACAGTTATTACAGTTATTAATACATCAACTGCCTACTTGGAATATAAAAATCACTCACCGGTCTGTACCTCGTCGCGTTTCTATAATGTTTCCGTAATAAATCCTAAGTACACTGATATGAACACATAAATAAGTCCAGGTTCACTTACACACAATATGTCACAAAAACAACACTGTATAACACGGAATAACACGAAATAACACTTGTTAACACTTATTAATACAATTTATGAAGACATATATCTTAGTTTTCCCTAATACCATGTATCATATGGATACAGGCATTAAAGTGGATGTGCCTAATGACAGAGATCGGCTAGGCCGATACAAAGCCTTCGAAATCCACGAAATCCCCTAGAGACAGAAAGATAGAGTGCGCAGTTTAGTTATATTCAGACAGTTTATAATTTACTAATCAGGCAGAAAATAATTTCAGTCAGGCAATTTGCGACGATACTTGTTAGTGATGTTAGCACCTCAGTGTCCAGTTGGCGAGTGAATGCAATAATTACCCCCTCGAAGGAAGTTGTTTTATACAACATCTTACCGCGTGGCCTTGACATTCATCAAAAAAACATAATCTTATACATGCTATGTGACTGCAAATTCACAATATGGGCCACCAGAAATTTGAAAAGCGTAAAATTAACTCAAACACTGCTTCTAGAACCGTCATCACATGTAATGTCTTCCTTCAACAGACGTGCATCCCGCATATTGCATATTGTGATTATATAAATTACGCCCAGTCAGTCGTCTCCCCTTGTAGAGAGCGAACCGTGATTCGCAAGTATCGGTTTTTTCTACGCTAGTCCCTCGCGCGAGGAACAGTACCTTGTGGTTATTTCGACCGACCCCGGATTTACCTGTGGGTCTCGCCTGTGATGGCTGCTTTCACTGAGGATTACGTTGTTCGTCATCTGGCGGCCATTTCTCCAGTTCACATCAACTCTGCTAGAATGGAACGTACCGTGCAGTTCAGCTGCCTGAACCGAGGAAGACCGTCGCCTCCGGACCTCCTGGATATGATCTGTGGCCACCATGACGTGGCTCCTTCTACGATTGATGCAGTGTACAAGGTTAGTGAGTCGGATAACTCGTTTTTCGTCGTTTTCAACGACAAGGATGACGTTGATAAGTTTCACAGCCTGGGATTTATTGAGAATGAACGATTCAAATTCGTAGTGTCGTCCATGGGGAAGCAGGTCATTTCCCTTCGGTTGCACTGGCTTCCCCACTACGTGAGCGCCAATCTAGTGGGGAAGGTGTTTGAGAGGTACGGGAGAGTTATTGGAGTTACTAACACAGTCACGCCATACAAGGACACAAACATTTGCAATGGCACTAGAACAGTTACTTTGGAAGTGGATGAGATAAGTAAAAAAATGATCCCTCACCTACTTGAGTTCGACTGTGGACAAAAAGCTCTAATTACCATGCAAGGCAGGCCCCCGCTTTGCCTTAGGTGTAAGGATATTGGGCATGTACGGAAGTACTGCCCAAATTCTTTGCCGAGACATCGCCCTGAGTTTCAGGGACCAAGGATTTCGACACCTGCGCCTACAACAGGAGACCCCCCGGAACCAGCACCAGATATGGCAGCGTCTACTGTCCCTGATGTGCGTATGACCCCAGTTGCTCCGCCTTCGCCGACGACTGTATCGCCTGTTATTTCCATGATGTCGGTGACTCCGCCTTCTCCCTCATCGCCTACGCCTTCGCCGTCTTCGCCGCCTTCGCCGCCTTCGCCGCCTCCTCCGCCTCCGCCGTCCACTTCCACCGTTATAACCCCGGATGATGATACCGCCATGGAGACCACTATGCAGTCGCAACAGCAAGGTAAAAAGAGGGGGAGGGACAATCATGATTCTGATTACATATCACCTAACAGAGTTGTTAAAAAACCAGTCTTACCTGTGGCAGATATTGTGTCAACACAAAACCGGTTTGACGGGTTGTTCTCGCCTGATTCCGATGTGGAGTCAGTTGGGAGTGGCACCCTAGTCATGGATTTAGCTGGTGGAGTGGACTAATTTAAATTGATTTGGAACTCATTATGGACTCGACACGGATTACGATTTGGTTATTACTTTCCCTGGTTGGCAAACGAAACATGAACTCTTATGGATTATGACACAGATCAACGGACTTACATTACAAAACCCATTTGGGTGGTATTTATATTATTGTGTTGTTCGATTAGTGAACGCAATGACATCCCCATATTTTGTTCATTTACACTTATATGTGTTGATACTTACATTTGGTTTACTTACTATATTTTGCTAGTTATATATCTGTCATTTTTTCTTCTTATTGACATGCCTCCTGAAACAGGTATTAATTTTGTATTTATAACATGTTGTATATGTTGTTGCCCATTTATATTTTCAAATTTCGAATTTTGTGAGGATCAGTGTAGGTCCGGATCAGACTGCGTTTGCTCAGTCGGATCGGGATCAGTGTAGGTCCGGATCAGGCTGCGCATCCGCTCAGTCTGGTCGGGTTCTGCCCTGCTTTGTCAAGATGAGTGATTACAATACGTTTTGTTGGTTGTATGTCAAATTTTGTTGTAAATTTCAAGGAGAGAACCTATTTAGGTGCTATTCCTATTACTTTTATTGTCCAATATGTGAGCGCAATGACGTCCCCATATTGTTTTCATATACACTTATATGTGTTGATACTTACCTTTGGTTTACTTACTATATTTTGCTTCTTATATATCTGTCATTTTCTCTTCTCATTGACATGCCTCCTGAAACAGAAATCAATTTTGTATTTATAACATGTTGTAGATGTTGTTTGCACATTTATTTTTCAAATCTCATTATATCACAATGGATTTGAAAATAGCTAGCATCAATATAAATGGATTTAGATCCACAAGAAAACATTATTATATTAAGAAGTATGTAGAGGAAAATAACATTGACATATTACTGATGCAAGAAACTTTTATTTGCAATGTAAATTCTAGTAGAAATATTGAAACATTTTTGAATATAGAGAAACGTTGCTTCTGGAGCTATAGTAATGATACCTCTTGTGGAGTTGCCATTATGTTTTTTAATAAAGATATTGTCACTGAAAAATTCCATACTGATTTTGATGGTAGAATTACTTATGTTGATTTTTCCTTTAATGATTTTAAAGGATACAGGATTGTAAACATTTATGCACCAAATAATGCCAATGATAGAAATAATTTTTTTATGTCTTTGGCTCCCATCTTAACTGGTGCCAAAAATTTAATATTAGGGGGTGATTTTAATTGTGTAATAGATACAAGTTTAGATAAAATTGGGGGTAATTTAGATAAGGGCATGTCAGGGTCAAAAATTCTGCAAAACATTTTGCAAACATACTCCATTAAGGACTCATACAGATGTTTATTCCCAGATAAAAAATCTGCAACTTGGTTTGCACAACAGGTTGGTATTAACATAGGTAGTAGACTAGATAGATTTTATATTTCTGATTATTTAGTTCCAACACTGTTTTCTTTTGACAACAGTCCTTGTTGCTGTTCTGACCATAACTATATACAAATAACACTAAACAGCAACAAAGGTATTTCTTTTGGCAAATCATATTGGAAATTTAATGAATCATTATTAAAAGATGATAAATTTAACAGAGTTTTTAGATATTTTTGGCAGATTGTTTCTGTTTGTGATAACCAAGATGGAGAATGGAGAATGGTGGGATGCAATGAAAATAAAAATTAGGTATTTTTGCAAGGATTTTTGCAGAAGTAATAATAATATATTATATGAAGAATTAAAGTCCTTAAGACATAAATATAAAACAATACATGTAGAAAATGAACAGGATATACATCACTTAAATGAAATAAAAGTACAGGTTCAACTCCTGGAAAATAAATTACACTCCGGTTCTATCATTAGAAGCAAAGCTAATATTTTAGACACTAATGAAAATCCTACTAAGTATTTCTTTAAAAAAGAGGTAAGCAATGCTAAAAGGAAAACAATATCATCTATTAATAACAATGGGGACAAGTACACTACATCAGAAGATATTTTACACTCTTTTAAGGACTTTTATAACCAATTATATTCAGAAGAACCTGTTGATAGGACATTGAATGATGTATTCCTTAAGGACCTACCTAAGGTCAATATAGATGATAATGTTAGCTTAGCTAGTCAAATTACTAAAACGGAAGTTCTCAATGCCCTGAAATCTATGGAATCAGGTAAGTCCCCGGGTAGTGATGGTCTCTCTTCTCTATTTTATTTAAACTTCTTTGATATATTTGGTGACATACTTGTAAACATGCTTAATAAATCCTTTACCTCTGGGAAGTTATCAACTTCGCAGAGGGAGTCTTATATTACTTTATTGTGTAAGGATAGCT
>CM055274.1:10721203-10816671 GCA_029237695.1 Conchocele bisecta | reverse complement strand
CCTTTTGAGAGTTATTTAGGCAGGTTGAAGAAACTTTTTAGAAGGCAAATTATCCGCTTCAGCAAGTAATTAGAAGACTTTCAGAAAAGTATGTGGTGGATGCAAAGTTAGAGCCAAAATTACCAAATGCAGGTGTCGTTAAGAAAAGACATCACAATGGTCCTCGCCTCAATGAATATGTTGTTTATGGCCAGTTTGAGGAGATTTCATAACCTAAATATTTTTTGTCAGTTCAGCAAGGTCGTGATAAAGTTGGTTGGTGATAAAGTTGGTTTGGTCAGAAATATTTTGTCCCCATCTGATGAGTCAACGGAAAGAATATTTGTAGGTTGTTTTTATATGGAACCACTTCACTCTTCTGACTTGAGAGTGTTCAGAGTTTCCCGGCTACATGAGGATACTGTCCCAGTTTCACTTAAAGATATAACATGCAAGTGTGTCTTGCTACCATACAAGAATGATTTTGTGGTTGTTCCACTAATTCACTCAATTTAGATTAGAATACAGCACTCTTGACAATGTGCATCAACACGTAATTACGCATTAATTTTGAGTCAGTTAGGCTACATTTCGTAAATGGTGTTGAAAATTGACAAAATATATAGCCGCATTTCTCCGATATTCGTTTAGAAAATCACGACACAAAATGAAGCGTTCAGGCGGAATTCAAATAAAATAAAAAATAATAATTTAATAAATAGACGCCGATGGCTACTGTGTTTGCGGCCAGTGATTTCTGGTCGTGGTAGCCACAGGCGCAGTTCGAACAGTGTTGTGAGCAGATGGAGGACAATAATGATTTCAAATTCATAAAAAAATGTTTGCTGTCCGAAAATTAATGAATTGTGACAGCCAAAAAATAGATTTTGGGACAGTAAAACATTATATGGTATAGACAGTACCTCAAACTTAAAAAAACAGTAACAAACTGTCTGTGTATATATTACTTAAACTTAAAAAAACAGTAACAAACTGTCTGTGTATATATTACTTAAAGACAGACACTTTCATTGTTGGTAAGTTTCTATCAATTTATAGGTATTTTTATTAAAATCATAAAATTGTGAAAATATTAAAATCACAAAAATAATATATATGGAGAAAAAAAAAAATACCACGTCGAGGTTTGAACCCCCGACCCTTTCGGGAATCGGTAATTAAGTCATTGAAATCGGCGACCTTAACCTCACGACTATTGCGCCATTTACGACAACCACAGTTATACAGAAGTGCTATCAGTATTACGCAACCATTTGAACGTAATAATTATTAAATTATTTGCAACTCCATCTACAACAATACCGTTACAGAGATACGCTATTGAAACAACATGTATTAGTACCCATAACATAACAAAGTAATGTATCATTATATATCACAGGAGATAGCTTAAAACTATATATACTAATCATAAACAGAACAATCCGCTTGGCTCGTATGAAAATAGTTCGCGTGATATTGATTATCTCCCTTGCCGAAAGTAGTTCAGTGATTTATTAATTCCAAATAAGACGTGTTTGCGTAATGTAAGACAGAAATAAATGAATATGTATGTATGTTTACCTTTTGGAACAAGAATCTGGTTTGGCCGAGACATTCTTGTAAAACTCTTGTGTTGCAGAGAATTTTGAAAGGGTGAGACTTAAGTTGAAGCAGTCGGAAGAGACATCAGATCTTCAAACATCTGGTGATGAACAGAAGAGAAAGCGGAAGTATGTATTTTGCCTGAATCTTTTAAGTGTTTGAAGCTACATTGTAGGGTCTGCGATTTAAAAAAGATGGTTTCAGTAGCCATAGGTATTATACCAAACTATCCACAGTGTAAGCCTTTCTAGAACTTAATGGCCAACACGAAAATAAGTAATAGGCTAATCAAATACCTGTAAAATGATACATGTAACTAACAATACTAACAATACTTACAAACTGAAAACAACATGTCTGTACACTACTGCGTCAGTAGATTGCATACAAAAAATTGGTTGATAATGCTGAAAGTTATGTAATTAATGTATTTTCATATTATTGTAAATAGGCCAGCAAAACAGCTATATGATTCGTCTGAGGATGATGGAACAGACGGTGACATGGATGATGAGAATGAGGGGGACACTGAGAGTAGGCCATCACAATCAAAAATGCCTGCCCCAGACACAACACCGAAACAGACACCTGCTGGAGGCGTATTTTCACCTCCGCCTCGTTTAAAGACACAGGCACTGTGAGAGTCCAGCAATGAAGTGCGGAGGCCGGTTACTCCACTACGAGGTCCATATGAAGCGCCATCCTGTGGGCAGAATATTGGGCCTAGTAAGTAAACTTAGTGCTGTAAATATATTTATTACATACCTTTATTATATAAATGTTCTGTATACAATACAAGCCAACAAACAAAACAAGCTCGATTGAAAATTCCGTATCATGCATCTTCTGTGTGTAACAGATTAAAATTCCATATCACACTCCCTCCCTTTGTATTAATCAGCCAATCAGCGCGCGAGATGTATACATACCGGTACGTCATAATTGATATTGAATATCGTATATATATGTACTCTTGTTATTATCATGTTGGAACATCTTGGTTTTACTCTCTTTGCATAAACTGTATTTGGTTGAAAATGTGTATTCTTTTCATAATTATACTAGAAATGTGGCCTGTCGGCACACGAATGCCCCCGCTGGCAGCCAAAGAAAACGAGGCATATTTGATTATAAGCCATTTACCCGAGCGTTAAGGTTTCGAACACACCAAGTCTGTGACCTTGACCCTGGGCTTAGTGGGGGTGGGACAAATGTGGATTTGTCACAGGGCGGTAGAGGACCATTGGAGCAATGCGTGTGTGAAATGTGAAGCAGATCCGAGCAAGGAAACAGAAATTATAAGCCATTTACCCCAGCGTTAATGGTTTCAAAAGCACCAAAGTCTGTGACCTTGACCCTGGGTCTTAGCGGGGCGGGACGAATGTGGATTTGTCACAGGGCGGTAGAGACCATTGGAGCAATGCGTGTGTGAAATGTGAAGCATTGATCCGAGCAAGGAAAACAGAAATTATAAGCCAATTTTATTTACCGAGCGTTAAGGTTTCGAGCACCAAGTCTGTGACCTTGACCCTGGGCTTAGCGGGGGCGGGATGAATGTGGATTTGTCACAGGGTGGTATGAGGACCATTGGAGCAATGCGTGTGTGAAATGTGAAGCAGATCCGAGCAAGGGAGGAACAGAAATTATAAGCCATTTACCCAGCGTTAAGGTTTCGAAAGCACCAAGTCTGTGACCTTGACCCTGGGCTTAGCGGTGGGCGGGACGAATGTGGATTGTCACAGGGCGGTAGTTTAGGACCATTGGAGCAATAATGCGAAATGTGATGAAATGTGAAGCAGATCCGAGCAAGGAAAACAGAAATTATAAGCCATTTACCCGAGCGTTAAGGTTTCGAAAGCACCAAGTCTGTGACCTTGACCCTGGGCTTAGCGGGGGCGGGACGAATGTGGATTTGTCACAGGGCGGTTTAAGGTAGAGGACCATTGGAGCAATGCGTTGTGTGAAATGTGAATGCAGATCCGAGCAAGGAAACAGAAATTATAAGCCATTTACCCAGCGTTAAGGTTTCGAAAGCACCAAGTCTGTGACCTTGACCCTGGGCTTAGCGGGGGCGGGACGAATGTGGATTTGTCACAGGGCGGTAGAGGACCATTGGAGCAATGCGTGTGTGAAATGTGAAGCAGATCCGAGCAAGGAAACAGAAATTATAAGCCATTTACCCAGCGTTAAGGTTTCGGGACGTACGTACGTACGTACGTACGTACGGACGCCGGTAACACTATATGCCCCCCTCACCATTCGGTGGCGGGGGCATAAAAAGGCATATAATAAAAGGAACATTATGTTAGCATGTTGATCCATGGGTCTGTATCACTTCTCATTCGGTCTCGCGTGATACGACTTTACACAAACAACTCGAAGTGATAAAAACCCACGGATCAACATTCTAACATAATATTCTGTTTATATATGATATTAAAATAATTGCAGTACTGTAATGACTACACTTCTGCTTATTAAAATGCTTATTACATACTTAAATAGTACACAGTATTAGCTTCAGAGTCCAGAAATATGACATCCACAGGAATTGATGAATTTTTAGCTCATCTGAGCGAAGCTCATGTGAGCTATTGTTACCGCAATGTGTCCGTCGTCCGTCGTCGTCCGTGAACATTTTCAAACGTCTTCTCCTCAGTAACCATTGGGCCTATAGTCACCAAACTTCATGGTCATGGTCCTTAGGTAGGGCGATTACAAAATTATTAAAATGACGTCATTACGTAATCCAAGATGGCCGCCGTCTAAAAATAGCACAAATTCTTCAAAAATCTTCTTCTCAAGAACCGCCAAGCGGATTTCGACAAAACTTGGTAGGAATGATCGATGTACAATGCTCTTTCAAAGTTGTTAATGTGGTGACCCCGTGGTCAGAAATGGGCGTGGCCCGTGGGGTCAAATTTTATTTTTGACCGAATATGGTCATGTCTATATCAAATCGAAGGTATCAAAGAGGCGATCGCTCTGGTACATTTTTGGTCGAAATTGGATGGTCATGTCATCCAAGATGGCCGCCGAAAGGTCAAAAGGTCGTCATTTTATTAGAGATTTCAAAATTCTTCTTCACACAAACCGCTTGGCCCCATTTATCCAGTCGCAATTTTTTGTTTTTTATTTCTATAAACAATAAAAGGTCAAAATAATTGACAACTACTATTTACATGCATATTGAAATAACTCGCAAGTTATTTAATTGAAAAATATGCAAATTTGATACTTTGTCACTGTTTTTTTAAAATTCCACAAGAAAATGCCACTTTACAAGAGTAAGCCATCATGACTGTATATCAAGACATTCATGAAGTCACGACTAGCCTCACCCTAGGCATGAAAAAATTCCATTGCATTTCCATCTCACTGGTTTGTCGGATGAGACTTTAAAACTGTGGTATCATCTCTATATCACCTTAGCTCTTACTGGGACGTTAAACTCATTCATTTTTTTTCTGATCTCAAATGGGTAGGTTCCATAAAGACACCCAGGCGCAGATCCAGGATTTCGGGTTAGGGGGGCGTAACTATTTTGCAATACTTGACTAGCGCTAGGGGGTCCGGGGGAATTCCCCCCCCCCCCCCCGGATTTCTTTTTTAAATCTACATCGCATTTCCTGCGTTCCGGCACATACATTTTGGAGCAACTTTTATGGTAAATAAATGAATAAACTATTCTTTGAGATAATTTGATAGCGAATAAAATTACACGATTACAAACAAATGATGGTCTCTACAGGTGATGCATGATTAATATTTTCCAATATACATGTATATCGTACGTACTGTTGTGGTTGACATTCTGGCGGGGATGCTGCGTAGAATACGTCATCAGTTATTGTGTACACACATTGTACAATCGGAATTCATCGGACGCGAATCGGGATTTTTACGGAGTTGACTCGAGCGTCTATCGGAAAATCGATCGGGCTTTGAAACACGCACCTGCTGTTTGTTTATCAACAAAGGTTTATATTTTCGTCGGCTACAAACTCATTTTTGTACCAAAATGAATGCAAACAGTTTCGAAGTGTGTCTAAATGGATACCTGTTTGATTTATGTGTTGAAAAACCCAATAGGAGGCCAAATTCGGCGAGGCCAAATTCGGCGACTTGAGCCGTATAGAGGCTTTAAGAAAAGCGTTGGCAAAATTCAGGTGCTCCAACTACAAATTGAACATTGAAGTTGGAAGACATGCTGGAACACAGAGAACTTCGGATTTGCCAGTATTGTCTAATGCAGTAAAATCTACAAATTCTGGAAGATGAATATAATGCGTTTTTTTCACTGTAATGTATACGACGACATCAGATTGATACACCTACATGCTCATCTGTGTTCCAACAAGTCTTTGGATGACTTTTATAGAATGTTGGGTTCAAATAATCATGAAACGATTTACACAATTTCCATATATGTTACCATTTGTTAAACAAGCGCAACACATTATAATTCCATCAGATATTCATTGATATTTGTTCAAATGTACATGTTATGGGCCTCTCAGAGGCCTACATCATCCAAATAAACTAACTAAACTAAAACTAAACTATTTGTAAGACAACTAAGCAACAACTGGTACTTTTGTGTGAACCTATTGATACAATAAATCCAGTCTCCAGCCTCATATGGAATTCAATTGTATATATTTTCAGTACTGTTTTCACAAATAATAAATATGTTTATAAATCATAATCACACAGTGAAATGCAGGGCGTATACGTTCAGCAATATCATATAAAATTAACCATTATGTTATATATTTCAGGTACCTGGATTTCCCGAATGGTTCAACCTGACATACGAGGGGGACGATTCTGTTTATACAGCAAAGCTGGAGGAAGAGCATCGAATGGAATGGTGCTTACATCCCAGGTACTACTATATAATGGAATGGTGCTTAACGGCCCATCAACACAAAAGAGTATCATTTAGGGCCAAGCAATGTAGATGAAGAATAAAAAGAATAGTAAAATAGTATGTTACATGTGGTAATCAATCAGATGATCAGGTAAAAATATTAATATGATAAATAATATAAATGAAAAACGTGTATAGAATTATAAAATTATAGTAATGAGAAACATGTACACAATGATAAAATTATATTTTCCGATACAAGTTAGTTTCATGTAGAAAGTGAAGCAAACCTTCAATGTTCTGCACCTGGAATAGCTCCGCAAGTGAAGTAACACTGAAGTGTTTGCCTCGAATATCGGCAAAATCGATACAGTCCAGTAGGATGTGTTGCATCGAGCGGGGGATGTGAAGTTTGTTGTTCGACATTAAAAAGGTACATTAAATATTTGTACATTGTTACAAACATTCCAATTACACAGGTTGAGAGGACAGACACACTCAGTGCCGTGAGATAATACCATTGTAGCTAGATGTGTTTATATTACATGCCTGGTGATCATAGAAAATCATCAAAAAGAACATTAATTCTGAAATATTTAAAGGGCAATAACTCTATATATAGAGAGGTTAAATTACATTAACAAATGATACCACTGTACCAGTCTGCTGAATATCTTTCCCAGGATATATAACACTTCTATGTTTGGTGATTTTTTTTTATTACAATTGAATGTATATATATGATGTCGCGTGAACATGGAGAATAAGCAGAAGGAACAGTAATTCTGAAATCTTCAAATTGCAATAACTCCATGTATATAGGTCAGATGCCATATACAATGGTACCATTGTATTCTTCTCTTGTATATCTTTCCACTTGCATGTTTGGTGGAAAATATTTTTCTTATATCACATATCTGGTGAACATAGAACGTTGGCAGAATAAATGACCGTAATTCAGAGTTTCCAAGGGCAATAACTCCATGGGTAGGTAGTTCAGGTCACGTGACGTTATCGAGAGTCCAACGGCAATGCAAAGATTCCTGTATGCTGTTAGAAATATTGGTATTTTCAATTTATTATAGTTTTCACTTTTATGCAAGTTATTTATGTAAAAAGATCAATTTACCTTTACGGGCGTGTCATTTGTTTTGAAATCCGTGAAGTATTGATCGAGTTATGGTGATTTAAACTTGGCAGAATTTCTAATTTTACCGAGCGGAGATAATGCCATGGCCGCTATTTTTAGACACTGGGGTTTTACCAGCGTCACTGTAAGCTATTTTGGCTAATCGCCATACCATTTATGGAAATTGTCGGAGTGAATTCAGCTTCGGGAATGTTCGTTCTACCTCACGGATGTTGAACGAAAATTTTCGGTTGGTAAACAGAGGAACTGGAGCAGAATGAAATAAATATCGAAAAAGATCTCCGGTTATTAGTTGCCATCCAACTTTAGTTCATGAATATTTGCAAACTAGAAGGTTTAATCTTTAAAATGGTAGTAATTTTATTTGTGTGTGTTGAGAAATGACCCGCCGAAAAGAATGTATATCTTGTCGACATTTTGATGGCGAAATTCCGAATATTGGTCAATGTTGTCGTTTACATCAGTACCAGTAGCCGATAATCAATATTAAATTAGTTTCGCAAATTTGTGGATTTAATCTTAAAGGTTTCGTCCAGTCAGCGTTTTTAGGTCCATAAATCGAAATAATATGCTAAATAAAAACATTCCCGATATTTGTTACCGAAATGTGATCCCGCGTTTATGTTTTATACAGGTATTTACCTCAGCGTACCTGAGGCGCTTGGCTAAATTTTCGCCAGTCGTGAATTTCCGTAAAATCTCGGTCGCGTTCGGTCACGTGACGTCACAGCAGGGACCTGACCTCCATCACTGTACAGCTAGCGGACGGGAATGAAAATATTGTTTACGTTTTTTTTATTTTTGCGTCGATTCCCGGCGTCAGAATACATTGGTACGTTATTCTCATGTTTATGTTGTTGAAAGTTTAAAGACGGTAAAAAAATGCCATAATAACCGCATTTATATCGCGATAAACGCTCAGGTAATATTGAATATTACCTCACCAACTCAAATCAACATTACAATCTTATTTACCTGGTCTGATGTCGAGGCCTTACAGTAAGCATAAGCTTGTAATGGCCCATCACAGCATCTGATCGTAGCAGTTAGTTTTCTTCATGAGGAGAGCGAAAATAACTTCATTAAAGTGTAAACTTGTGGCTGTATTTAGGTTTGATTTAAAACTATTCACACTTTCGCTTTCAACACAGTTTCTAGGAAGAGAATTCCACTCATTGACGACATCCTGGGAAAATTGGCTATTCCAGTTTATATAAGTACCCCCCAAAATTGAGGGGGGGGGGGTGTCTGGGAAAAAAAATTGAGGTGGGGGAGGGGGGTGTGGGTGTCCGGAAATAACAAATTGAGGGGGGAGGTGTCCGGGAAGAGAAACAATTGAGGGGGGGGGGGTATGGAATATACAAATTGAGAGGGGGGGGGGGTGTCCGAGAAGAAAAAATAGAGGGATGGGGGGGGTGGTGGGAATGGTAGAAGGAAAAAATGCGTCCGGGAAATATTTTCATTCTTTCCTCATAATCTAAATGTTTTATGTCGTCTACTGTTGGATACCCTTCTTTGCACGTTTTCAATTAGAAAAAATGTCTTTTTGTAGGTATGGTGACCAAACTGCAGTCCCGTATTCCATATGAGGTTGCCCTGTTGATAAACGCGTGAACTATGGTTGCATCGTGTTGCGTTGGGGGTGTTCCAACAAAAGAGAAAAATACAGTAATTTGAGTTTGCACGTGTTCCCCAAAGACATTAATTTAAAAGAAAAATGGATGAACGTGATTAGTTTAACTGGGACAAACGTTTCGCGAGGGGGAAACTGGAGGGGTCCATCAAATGGTACGTGGTATGTAGTGTGCAGTGACCATTTTCAACTCGATGACTTCACGCTGACTGCCCGGCTACATTGGAAAGGGGGACTGCGGTACCGGGCCAAGCTGGAAGATGGGGCCGTCCCATCACTATTCTGGGAACAGATTTCAGCCTACCGGTCCCATGAACCAGTGATGAGAGCTGCATTCCGCAGACGAGAGATTGCAAGGGTATAATTTTGTGTTGAAATGAATATATACATGTTTCTCTGTGCAAGAAACAATGTATTTGCATAGAGCAATCATTGAATGTACCCCCACCCGGTGTCTTTCAAGGGACCTTCCATGTGCGCCCCTGAGAATGAAATGGTTCATTGATTCTAATTTCTCTAGTCAGTCATGCTCCATTAAAAAGGAATAAGATATGTACATATCATATTGCTTTTGGTGCTGGAGCTAAGTGACTCTGGTGTGATATGGACTTGGCACCAGGTGAGGATATTCTAATTTCAGGACTGAATATATAGTTCTGTAAACATTGAGTTCTGATTTTGGTAATGTCCTTCATTGTGGACAGGTTGAATACGGGATAATCCATCCCGTTGGCCCGGCCTTAAATGACCCTGACAGTTGATAGACTATTAAACACCAATATTCAAATCCTCAAAATGTACATGATATACCGTAGAGAACAGCCATCAAAGGGTTTATAATATGTTCCCCATCTTCAGTAGTGTGATTGGGCGGGATCATGCGTGTTGAGCAATTACACGATCAGTTTCATCCTTACCAGAACTTTGGCCCTTATGTAAATTTGCGACATTATACGTCCCAAATCAGGTCCATTATGTCCAGTTACTCATATGCGATGCATCTCTCCCGTCAGTCACCAACCTTGTACATGTAACTGGTGCAACTTTTAAACCATGATATATGTAAGTATATGCATAACACTTGATATGTAGCTTCATTATGACCAATTTAGTGGATGCACAACATCTATTTTGATTTTTGATTTGAAGCGGTAAGAGGGACGTAGTGATCACAATGATGTCCGGGTATCTGTGCGTCCGTCCGAACTCTGCATCAAAGTTTTTAAATACCTTATATCTCTGCAGTCTTAACTCACATTCCGCTAAGACTTCATATGCTTATTAGTCATCGTCCATATATTCATTCTGTGTCCCACATGCGGCCCAAGGACAAATGACTTAGAAGTTTGCATTCAAATCTGCGTTAAAGTTTTTAAATAACTTATATCTCTGCAGTCTTCACTCACATTGACTTGAATGTTCGTATTATTATTACTCCTCATCCATATATTCATTATGTGTTCCACTCATGCGGCCCATGTGCCCCAAGGACAAATGACTTACAAGGTTGCATTCAAATATATTCGTTATATGCATGCGGCCATCTGGTCTAGTTATGAAATGAATCATGAAAATTATGCCAATGCAGCTACGGTATACATATTTTACCATGCATTTGACAACAACATGCTCATTTACTTATTTTCAGATTGTATGCGAATATTCTGTGCCAGCTGAACCGTCTAGTTCCACAACTTCTTCAGACTCAGCAACTCAAATGTCGAGTGGTTTGCGGTGACAATTATACGATGACGATTTAATATTTTTATTAGCGAACTTTGGCAAATGTTAACAGGCCGCATGAATGTTAAAATTTCTGTTGACAATATTGTGGCAATATGTGGATTTCTACATAGTGTATTTTAATTTATACATTAGCGGGTGGCTGACCTAATTTGATATGTCGGATTTCACCATGAACCATTAAGAAAGTTGTGTATGGTGTAGGTTAATTTCCATAACACAGGCACATCACTGCTCATTGAATAATATTGTACATATACTTTCAGATTGAATGTGATTCGTCAACACCAGCTGAACAGTCCTCTTCCATAACTGCTTCAGAGTTACCAACCGCAACTACATGTAGTACTGAACCTCAGACAACACTGGTGAGTTTTAATGGTCATATGATAGCAAATGTGATCTTTCCCACAACAGAGGTCTAGATTTGTCACTATTCCACAGTATACATGTACTCTGAATTTTTCTCAACTTTTGAATTGTGAGTAATAATGTAAAGTGTGTAAACGTATTTTATGATCGAGTGCAGATGTCAGAAGGTACACAATGCAGTGTTCTCCACCACCCAAAATTATAAGGTGGTGGCAATTTGAAAGATGACTCAAATTAACTTTCTAATTTCTTTATTAATCATGTTAATAGAGGGGTTAAAGAGAGCAATGTTTAAAAGTGATCTTATTGAACATATGTTGATGAATCCAATGCCATGTTTCTTTATTCTGTATTCTCACAGCGTCTACCAGAAGCACCTGTTGGCCCACCACCACTCGCAGATGTTCAGCATACTGAAGACAGAACCATTGTTACAGACCTGGGAAACACATTGTGGCCTCCAAAACGTGCCAAACAGCGCAAGGTACATACAAAGCTAGTACTGTTAATTATCTCCCTTAAAATAATAAAACGCCATTTGCTTTGAACAACGTAAACGCGCCTTCACAGAACATCCGGTAACTTTACTATCGTTGCTAGTTGAAGCACATTATGTGACAGATGGATTATTGTTGTTCGCCAAGACTGTAAATTGTCACTCGTTCGATTTTCTACTCGCCCGATCGGAAATGTCACTCGTCAATACGAGCGGGCGAGTGGAATCTTCGTGCCCTGCTGTGCGATATGGCTTTGCTCTTCATCTGTATATATATGTATGCCCCCGCTACTAGTCTTTGTTCTTTCTCACGACATATTAACTTGAATAATGTAGCTATGGCTAGAGTTCACTCAGCTGTATGTATTGTCAAATTCTATATGATAAATGATCATCACACTTGATACAGATAACAAATTCACACATTTCTATTCTTTAGCGTGTGTCTGACATCAGCAAGCAGGAGAAGTCCGAGTTTACTCGTGTAAAGGGGTCCCAAACACCAGCTGAGTTTCTCAAAGCGCCAGAGGTGAAAACGAATGTTAAATGGGAGTGTCTCTCTGCATTTCATGAATATAAATCAGTTGCATCATGAATTTGCGGCGTATGCTGTCAGATGTCGTCTGAGAATTCATCTTAGGTGTACTTGGTGCTATAATTATGATGTCGCCATTCCTTTATACTAGAAGTTGTAAAAGCATATCATTATACAACAAATGCTGTGTGGGTTGGTGGTATACTGGATTCACATTTTCTGTGTGTCCGTCCGACAGTAACATTTTGGTTTCCGCACGACAACTTGAGTTCATTGTGTCGGATCTTCATGAAACTACACATGTGCACTGATACCAATGACGGCAAGACACCTATTCAATATGGGTTTTGTCCATCTAAGTTCACTGTTGCTAAAATAGATTGCTATTCATAGTTGTAGTTTCCGCCCCATGACATTGTGTTCTATGAGTTCGATTTTCATGAAACTTCACATATGCATTGATATCAATGACGGCAAGACACCTATTGAATATGGGTTTTGTCTGAATTGTCCTTTCCACACGATAACCTGAGTTCTGTGTGTCAGATGTTTGTGAAACTTCACATATGCATTGATATCAATGTGGACCAGAGGTTGCAATGTATATACTGTACGTCATTTTCTCATATATCATGACTGAGACGTATAATATAATCTGCAGGTACACATACTCTGACAGAACATCATGTGAAGATGACATCATCCTGGTCCCAGTACATTGTCACCGATTTCTCCAAAGAGTCTAATTCAACCCAGCTACGCCTACCAACGCCTCTCTTCCCATCCAATGCCTCAACTCCCCGGAAAGTAACACCGACCCCATGACTCTACATTCTCCTAGCGTCTACTCAACCACCTCCATGGAAACTAATGATGTGGACAAAGACCCCGATTACAATCCGAATGAGTCTCATGTCTCTGATGTCGATCATGACCCGGAGCTTGATAGGTACATTGGTATTGTATATGTAATGAAAAGTTGTTAGGAGTGTTTTCTAGGGTCTGTTGCTCCGTTTCCATTCTGTGTCTTCATGTAATGTGTGAATATGTGACTACACAACTTCCCGGACTTGACGTATTGCTCAATGCTGCAAATCAAGCTTTTTAAATGTCAAAATGGTAATGGTACAGCTGTGCCTAGAATATCGATATTGAGTATCAGATATGAGAACTTGTTCAGAATATTATATAACTTCATATCCTAAAGTTATTATATCACTCGCAACACTTGGGGGTACACTGGTTTCACCTTCACACGCGATAACTTGAGTTCTATGTGTCCGATCTTCATGAAACTCTGCATGTGCAGTTTTGTCCGTCCAACGTCACTGTTGCTAAAAATAGATTGCTATTCATATTTGTCTTTTCCGCCTGATAACTTGCGTTTTGTGTGTTCGATCTTATGAAACTTCATATGTGCATTGATCAATGAGAGGCAGACACTTATTGAATTATTTTATGAACATCTCACCGGCTTACATGAATATAATTTCCAGTGACTTGATAATTACCATGAATAAATTGTATTAATCTATCAAATTATTAGTCAACATAAGTCGAATTTGTCTCATGACATGTCATGTGGAATGTGTGAGTACATTTTTATCTGCATAGTTCAAATGTAGGTAAAATAAATAAATATCCACTTTGGTTTCAGAAAAAATCCGCTCGACGAGCGAAAGTTTCTGGTTTTTGAGAACTTAGTGCAGCTGTTCCGAGTGTGTCCCAGTTGTCACGGGTCCACAGACGCGAAAGTTGCTCAAGTGATTGGAACATTTGTGACTGTAACACAAGAGTGTTCTTGCAGTTATGTGCGTAAGTGGGTATCACAACCTATGATTGGAAGTACACCAGCTGGAAATTTATTACTGAGTTCACCTATTCTGTTTGTGGGGTGCAATATAGCTAAAGTGTTCAGAGTATTCAATCTGATAAACATTGCCACCATATGTATGAGCACATTTTGGAGTCATCAGGAGATCCTTTGGCCGGCTATTGACCACGTGTGGTCAAGATGGAAGACCAACATGTATACAAGTATACGGCAAAGGGGTGGTGTTGTGACAGTTGATGGTGATGGGCGGGCTGACAGTGCAGGACATTGTGCGAAGTACGGGACCTACACGATGATCGACACAGACACGGAGAAAGTCATCAGCATCGACCTTGTCCAGGTAATTATTTGATGATACATATAAAGTGTCAATGTTCCTGCACATGTTATGTGTATACAGCCAAGCTGACCATCTTGACCAAACCTGACAAGTATGTGGGTCACACAGACGAGGCAAGATCCACTAGAGCTATTACAGTTTGATTATATACCACCACAATATAATTTCCAAATGTTGATCTTTGACCTTCAGCTGTGACATTGGACGTAGGTATATGGTCATTATGACAAACAATTGTGCCAGACATTTAGAAAATCCATTCTTCTGTTTTAATAGAATATATAGAGTGGAAACAAATTTATAGCATTGACTGTTGACCATCAACTGTGACCTTGATCTTGCTTGTAGGTCACACTGATGCTATTGGTCACACGTTCATAACATGTTTTCAGAGCAATGAAGTGAAGTCCAGTTACCATATGGAATTGGAGGGTTTGCAGCGGGCGGTGACGACACTGGGCGATGAACACATCCATATAGCCGAGATTGTGACAGACAGACACCTCCAGATTCAAAAATGGATACGAGAACCTGACGACGACCAAACACCGATATGATGTCTGGCATATTGCCAAAGGTATCCCATACATCAAAGATTGATCCAGATACTGTCAACTCGCTAAAAACTTTTGTGTCTCTGTTTTATGGTCTTTGTATCTGGTCGTGGGTGTTAATTTAAAGAAACCTTAACCTCGGTTAAATGGCCCAATATTTTCATTGCTCGAAATTGCTTCAAACAAGCATCGCTCTAGTGTCGTCTACCGCCATGTGACAAATCCACGTCCGTGGTCCCCCCCCCCCCCCGTGCTAAACCCAGGGTCAAGCTCACATACTTGATGAAACACCAGACACCTTTACGCTCGAGTAAATTGCTTATTTATTGAACGACTGCCACAGGGCTCTCAGTGTGTCGACAGACCAAATTTTCTAGTTATATCATGTAATATATTTGTTATGAATATCAGTATCAGTCTGCATTTTACAATTATGTCGACACGTGTCCCATTGTTATAGGTCTAAAGAAGAAATTGCTCGCTTTAGCCAAGGAGAAAGACTGTGACGTCATCTACAAGTGGGTGAAGAGCGTCACAAACCATCTGTATTGGTCGGCGGCCTCTACCGACGATGATGATGGCGACATGGTGCTATCCAAGTGGAAGTCTGTGGCCAACCATGTGCAGAACACCCACGAAGGACACGATGGCGGGTTCACCAAATGCCTGCATGATACACTAACTGACCGGGATTGGTTAGAACCAGGTAAACACGGCTACTAATCAACTTGCAACTTTCCGTCTTCCCCTTTTTTTCGATAAAAAGAAATGCCATTTTGGTTCGTACAGCGAACTACTACAATTTTCTACCAATTGATTTCATACTACACACACATGATCACCAAGTGTATGATCATAAGCCAATAAACACCAACAGTCTGTCAATCTCCTGGCATCCAAAACAGATGCCTCTATGGGTATCCTTGTTTATTCATACCTCGACGGGCATATGTTGTGACCTCTGGTACTCTTGTTATTACTGACAACAGCATAAGCACACATATATAAAGATTTAGTACCGTCTGGTATCTGCATTATTTTATGACCGAACATAATTTACCATATTTTTTAAATGAAATTGTCGTAGCTGATTAACAGAAGACATCAAAATTATAATCTGCATGCTACATGTATTTGTGTCAACTTCTGACGACATCAATATACGGACATTATTACTTTTTCTGTAAATATTTTACATGGAATTACTTGCATGTCCGACTGACACAAACTCATGGTGTGTCTGTAGATTATGATTAAAATTGTGTGTAGATATTTGGTTTTTATAGGACCGTTTAAAGACAACGGTACGTATTATGTTTTACCGCGGGGCGGGCGGCGTACATAAACATGCATAATTTGTGTACACATCTCCTCTGAAACCGTTTAGTCAATCGATGTGAAATTATACACACGCGTTCTACACGTATTGAAGATGTGCACCTTGGTGTTTTTATGCAGAAAAAGCAATTTTTAACAAAATTATCGACGTTTTAACGTAACCATTTTTTTGACATTTTTGCATAAAATTCTATATACGGTACAGAGTTTGTGATTCAACAAAATTATCGGCTTTCTAACTTTTTTTTTCGTCATTTTTTGTATACAGTTCTATATACGGTACAGAGTTTGTGTACACATCTCCTCTGAAACTGTTCAGTCAATAGATCTGAAACTATACACACACGTTGTACACATATTGGAGATGTGCACCATGGTGTTTTTATGCCGAAAATATATTTTTTAACAAAATTATCGGCTTTTTAACGGTCATTTTTTCGACATTTCTTTTGTTTTCAAATCTATATACGGTACCAAGTTTGTGTACACAACTCCTCCGAAACCATTCAGTCAATCGATCTGGGGTACAGATTTCACAATACTGCATCTTCGCTGTCTCGCCCATCTTCGACGGCGTATTTTGTGACTTACGGCACTCTTGTTGAGCAATGTGTTTTCTTTGATTTCCACTGACTTTCTTGCGGCTCAAATATGACAATATAATGGACACATTTCCTATAAAATCAATTTTCAGGCACCAAAGCATCCACCAAGCTAGAGGCGATACTGCTAAACAAAAGACTCTGTGCCGATGTCAACAAGATGTCAACTGGATCACAGACATCAACATTGGAATCGTTCCACAGTGTGATCAACCATTTTGCACCAAAGATGAATCGGTGTTCGTTCCATGGCCAGCTGTCTAGGTAGGTTCAGAATCTACTGAATTATCCAATTGCTACAAAGTCGGGGTTATTATCAAACTTTTTTTTGAATCAGTGGGAGACGAATGCCAGCTATGGAGGATTTGTGTGGCAAATTGTTAACTAACTTTTAATTAGAGATGTTTTGACATTTAGAGAACTGCAGAGTAGTTGCAAATGTGGGAGAATTTATTTTACAGCGATTCCAACTATTATACAATTATTGACTAGTGAGCCATATAATATGATCTGAATATTCACTGGCAGAAAAGTCATTGAACAAGGCGGAGCGAATAATTATCTTGTGATATGATGATAGTATCCTTGATCACAGCGTCTGATCAGAGCATGCACTTTTCTGACAATGGAGTAGCATCAGTGACGCCAGCAAACTGACTAAAATATAATCGTTCAGTGTGCACAGGGAAATACTTTTCCAATCACAGCAACAGTATCTGTGGTCGCAGTCTGATCAGAGCATGCAATTTTGGTCATTTGATGATATTGACAGCAAAATCACTAACATTTAATCGTACTTTAAGCGTGTGCAAATGAAAATATGTTCCCAATCAGTGCCAATAATATAAAAATATAATCTGCATACGAGAAGCACTGTATAGGACTACGGTCCCTGGGTTCTGTAAGCAACACACGACACTATTGCTAGAGACGAGTAGACGTTTGTATCGATCACAGTGCATAATATTCAGAATATATGTTTCAGGCAAATATTAGCGGCAATGCATTTAAACGAGAATGTCCTACGAGCAGCAGCCACGACAAGTGATGGAAAACCTCGATTGAGTGTAGGATTTCCAAAATACAAAAGGAACGATGACAACTCTGTGAAAACTGTTCGTGTAAAGCCAACGTACAAATATGTGGACACACTCATCGCAACAACAATTGAAATGTGCAATAAGACTAGAAATGTGTCCTGTCGGCACACGAATGCCCCCCGCTGGCAGCCAAAGAAAACGAGGCATATTTGATTATAAGCCATTTACCCGAGCGTTACGGTTTTGAACGCACCTTGACCCTGGGCTTAGTGGGGGCGGGACGAATATGGATTTGTCACAGGGCAGTAGAGGAGCATTGTAGCAATGCGTGTGTGAAATGTGAAGCAGATTGTTGGTGCCCTGTGCGTGTGGAAATATCCCCTATTACACCAATCCTTATCGAAAAAACAACCTCCATCAATTCATCCAAAAACAGTTACGAAACACCAATCGTGATTGGATGCGCCCCATTTAAACATTGATCGCGACCCTTTTTATATGCAATAATTATAATGGCTGAACAAGATGGTAAAATTTTAGTGAATGCACTTTATCACGCCGTGGTGATATCGGGTTTCAGTATCGGGTATGCTCGTCTATCAAAGATGGCCTTAGGAGGGTCCGCTCCCAAATTGGACTTTACTGTGAGAGACGTAGGGCTCGCGACCTTAGATGTAGCGGCCGCAGTTTGGACCCGAGATTACCTAGTTAAAGCTGGAATTCTACCAGTTAATATATGGAAGTAGTAGGTGGTGCGCTTGTAAACGCATTGGCGTTCAGCGGTAGCAACTTTATATTCTCTAAAATGAGAAGCTCGAACGTGGATGAGGAGCGTAAGCGTCACGATTTAGCTGTAGAACAACTCAATAGCGCAAAGGAAGCGTGGTCGAAAAAACGAACCGCCCATCTGGACTAGGTCAATGAAGAGCTTCGCCGCGAAAATCACGCCGCACAAACTTTTCAGAACGTTGAAGTAGCCAACAGCGAGTACGCGCTGGCATATCCACAGAAAAGTCTCGCGCCGCTGGATCGTGAGCCACAACTTTCAGATTTCTATGTACCGTCAGAGCCCCAAAAAGACCGCGAGATCGCGTTCATCGTCGTGGGAATGGGTGTGGTGGGTCTCGTCGGCTACTATATTCAATCGAGATTTTAAATTAATTATTTTAAATAACTTTCTTTATAAATATATATATATATATATATACATATAGAACGATGTCAGTTGACGAACTTTATTTTGCTATGATTGATGTAGGCTACACTGCCCTTAAACACCGCATAGCTGGCGCAGGGGGTATGATTCGTCTGGCCCGAGATTCTCTCGAGACATGGCGCGAGGACGAAAAAGCGGCCACACATTTTGCAAAGCGGATGTTATATACCTCCACCAATCCTGGGGGATTGGATTTTCCCAAGTTCCTTCAGAACTTAAACCCAATCGCGATTGTACTTCCAACAAAGGTTTATTATTATCGACGCAGTTACCGGACGATCTGGCGAGGGCATGTTGGAGATTGTCCGATATATTAGAATACATCGCATACGATGAACACGCGCAAACTTAATACCAAACTATCGGTTCGCCTAACGCGCAAGCTAGCGAACACGTACTATAGCCCCCGCGGGTACTGGAAGGGACTCGCGGCCATCAAGAACCTCGCGGCGGCGACCAAGGTTTCAGAAAACACTGTCAAGGAATGGCTCAAGAAGCAAAGCAGGCCATCTGGCAGATCTATTTACCAGCGCCTCACAATATTCCGCGCCCGAAATTCGACGTGCCGGTACCGAACCAAGTTCACCAAGCGGATCTCCTGTTTCTCCCTCACGATCGCGTCGGTCGCAAGACGTACAAGTACGCACTGACAATCGTTGACGTAGCGAGTCGTTATAAGGGGGCTGAGCCGTTGACCACTAAAGAGTCTAAGGAGGTGGCCGAGGCTCTCTCCCGAATATATACTCAACAAAACTAGAAACGTCCCTGTTTTATAGCCGGTGTAGCTCTGTCTATGTATGTACCACATGTTCAAAGTACATGTATTTTAAACCGTGGCGATGTTCAGAATACGATCGTGTAGAGTTTAGCCGATACACACGGTTTACATAGCGGCCAGTGACCGGAACGTTGATTTCCACTTTTTGCACGTGCACGCTATACTTGTCATCGATAAGGTGATTCAGTTCATGTCGTACCATTCATGCGATAGGGGCTATTCGGAAAATTAAAAAACTTTTTTAATTTTTCACTGTTTTCGATATGCCACGGCTTTCCGAAAACGAGCGAAATCAGGCAATTGGGATGCTTCCGGGTGGGATGGCCGCCAGGGCGGTCGCGCCTCGGTTTGGTTGCTGTCGGAAGACGATTGATCGTCTTGCAGCCCGGTACCAGCAGACTGGGGCTGTTCACGACCGGCAGCGACCTGGTAGGCCTCGTGTAACGACGGCTAGAGCCGATCGTTACATTACGTTGAGCACTTACGTCAACGTCGATTGGCAGCCACAGTCACTGCTAGGCGATACGGTGTCTCAGGGCAGACCATTCGCAACCAGTTACGTCGTAACGCTCAACCAATCCGGGCACGCCGCCCGTACACTGGTCAGATAATGACCCAACGTCACCGTGCTGCCAGACTGTTATGGGCGCGACGTCATCTGAACTGGAGAAGGAGGGCCGACTGGAACCGAGTTTTGTTCACCGATGAATCTCGGTTCACAGTTAGTCATGCTGACGGAAGATTACGGGTATACAGGCGTAAAAATGAAAGATTCACCGATTGTTGCATTGTTGAGAAGAACAGGTTTGAGGGAGCGTAATGGTCTGGGGTGGGATCATGGGAAACCGGAAGACAGATTTGGTTGTTGTACAGGGCAACATCAATGCACAACGTTATGTTGCAGATGTGCTAAATGCACATGCCTTACCATTTATCCGTCAGCATGGTCCTGGTGTGACATTGATGCACGACAATGCCCGCCCTCACGTAGCCAGGGTCACCACTCAATACTTACAGCAAAACAACGTCGACGTCATGCCATGGCCCGCGGTCTCCCCGGATCTCAATCCCATTGAGCACATATGGGATGAGCTGGGCCGCAAAGCACGAGCTAACCATCAGATTGACAATGTTCGCGATCTTACACGGGCGTTACAACGGGAATGGAGGAATTTGCCCAACGCACTGGTATTGCGTTACGTCACGTCGATGCGGCGTAGGATCATTGCATGCACTCATGCAAATGGTGGCCACACTCGGTACTAACGAGATTTACTGAATTTGCCACATTACTTATTGAAATTCCATCTCTAAACCATCTCTAAACATTAAGTAACACATTTCTGAGTTTTTGTGATTTTTGATTTTGACCCCTACCGCCCTTGGCCGGTTATCTCTCGAATATTTAACAAGATATCCAAATGCAATTTATTGGCTTTGATACAGAAATGAATGAACTTGTTTTTCCATTTTGATTTTTAAAAGTAACCCTTTTGGTTTTTGATGAATCTTTCCTTAAACATGGAGGGACGTTTCTAGTTTTCCTCAGTATATAAGAGAAGTCCTCTCAAATGGCCGAATCTTCTCCAGGTCGATCCCGGCCGTGAGTTCATGGGCGCGGTCTCTCATCTATTGTCAAAGCACGACGTTTCTGTCAGACGCGGCCGCGTCAACATCCACCGGGACCAGGGAATCGTGGAGCGCTTCAATCGAACCCTGGCTGAGAGACTGTTCGGACACCAATACGCTAAGAACTTGTAGACCCTCATTCGCGATCGACCGAGTGGGTGGCCAGACTGCCCGCCGTGGTCTCCGCACTGAACGGAGAGATGACCAGATTGATAGGTAAGAAGACTGTAGATGCTAACAAGTCTAAAAGGGTGACGAGCAAGCCCTCTACCGTCTCGCGCGGGCGACCCGTTGGTTTAGAGGAGCAACGGTTTCCATCGGATATTGACGTCCGGTACCTCCATCAACCGGGAGAGCTCGAGAGAGGTGGCAGCCGCCGCGCGACTGATCCCGTGTGGTCTCTCAATGTATATCATCTAGATCGATCTATTACCAAACCCGATGAGCCCGTGCTCTACTATTTGGATGATGGGCCATCTCGAGGGTTTGTTCGCGAAGAACTTCTTATGGTGCCTTCTGACACCCAGCTACCCCCGGATCGTCAGTCTTTAGTATTCTCTCCTTTTTTCAGTTCTTTTTTTTTTTTTTTACCTATCTTATAGGCTCGGTGTGTAACCCGTCTTCCATCACTCTCCTCTTGTCGTAGTACGCCGACAACCCCAACTTTTCCTGCTGGTACGTCTTCATCACCCCGTTAATCATTCGGAATCACCTGTTCTCCGCCATATCCCTACCCCCTTCGAGAGCACTCTTATACCTTCCCCAAGTCAGATTGTTAGATCTCTTCGACATCCCATTGGCCGAGTGCTTAGATTTTCCATCACCACTCACGTAGTAACACTTGCTACACAGAGCGATGGCTCTATCCCCTTCGAATTCCAGCTTGAACAGTCCCGGAGTTCTGTTGCTCCACACGTCCCACGCCAACCACTCGGTCTTCTCCTTATTAAACTTTCTCTTCGTATTCTTTCTCACCACCGCCGCCAGCGTCTTCTCCGACAGCGCGAAGTACATGCTGTCAGTGTCCATCTGTATCAGTTCGCGATCCACGTACTTGTCCAAGAAATCGTAGTAGAACTCCAGCATCCGGAGCTTGGCCAACTGGTAGACCGCTATGCCACACTGAAACGGTCTGTTGATCACCACTCGAGTCTTCTTGCTCGATATCTCGTAAGCCTCCCCAATCTCCTCCAGGTCTTCGAACCACGCCGACCTCAGTGCCCGATCGACAGTCTTCTCATCCTTCGTATATGTGGTGTTCAGGTGTGTCTCTTGTGCCTCTATCAGCTTGCCACAACACGCGTTGCCAACCAGTTTGAATATCTCCACCAACACCGCCTTGCTCTTGTCGACGTCCCCCGTCGGTCTAGCAGCGGTGACCTCTTTAACGAATCATTGAAACGGTTTGCCGGGTGTGTAGTCAATCACCCTACACCGCCTTGACGATCAGACCGTGCTCCAGATACCACTTTAGCAGTGGGGAGTATATGATCATCTTCTTGGCGGACATTGCCCCCACGAGCTTTCTCTGTCCTTCGACTCTTTTCCTCCCGGTCACGGCCAGGTAGTCCTTCATGTGCTGTGGAATCTCTTTCTCATCGACTTCTCGATTAACGAACAGCGGTGACATTTCCGAGAACTTGTCTCTCAACGTTTCCGGGACCTCTATATCCAACTCCGCAAATCCGAACCACTTTTCACTCCTGACCTTCCTCACGAAACGGTCTATATACGACTGTCTTTCCGGGTCGTCACACGTCCATATCTGCTCCTCATCACACGGCATGTCCTTCGACAGAGTAGATAGGTATAGAGCATTGGCATCGTACCCCAGCACCGCCTTGCACATCTTCTCCTCCCGACTCCCCACCTGACCCCTGATCGTTGACCTTCCAGCCTCGGCGTATCTGGAGAATACTATGGACGGACCACCGACCAATCCCTGCTTCATCATCTCGTAAGTTTCAGACTTCGGTGACCACAGCTCAGGCGTGTCCGCCTTCCCATCGATCGACCCGCGGAGTAGGTACTGAAGGGAAACACCGGGCAGAGACACAGCATCCTTGAGTATGTCCACGCCTCTTCCCCTGTAGAACTCCCGTCATTTTAGTCAGAGCCTCCAGGAACGGTCCTACATCCAAGTTGTTGTAGTGTTGCAACCATTCTTGAACGTCTTCATCCCCTTTTCTCGGAATACCTTCTTACACTCTTTCCACTCGCACAACGACAGTAGGAACTCACCCTTCAACTTCGAGTACCACTCGGGATAGTCTGGCAGCCACGGATGGTCGAGCTTGTCCGCGCTATCGAACCACTCGTACGGAAAATGAGACTTTACCGTTTTACAGTCGTACGCCTTAACCCACCGGTCGTACGTGGTACCGGGTCCCAGATACTGGATGATGTCGAGAAATCTAAACTCCGGGGTAAACAGAAACATCGTCGTGCTGGCTCTCTTTCCGACCATCACCTTATTCACGGTGGCCGCCAACTTCTCTACAAAGTACTGCTTGATGAGGTTCAGGTCGTACCTGCTACAGTTGAACCCCACCAATGGGACTTGGTCAATCCAAGAGATAATCTTAGCTTGCTGAGACTTCGATAACATATCTATGTCGGCCGGCAGATACTTCTTCCTAACCCCCTCCCTGATTGCCTTGCCTCTCGTCTGCAGCTCGGTCACGAACTTCTCGACTAGCGTGTCGGGATCTCGTTCGCATATGTGTGTGATCCCTTCATGTATCGTATCCCCCAACGACACCGATATAGGAACGTGCTCGACCTCGAAGGTCAGGTCTTTGGTGGGTCGCGTGGTTTTTAACTTGTCGAGATACGCCTCGAAGTCGTAGACTATCTGGTGAGGGTACAACGCCTCGAAGTCGTAGACTATCTGGTGAGGGTACAGAGTCGTCTCCTCCTCGCGTGGCGATTGTGGATAGTAGGTATTCACCTCATTCAACCACTCGCACTCCCACATCACCACCAGCTCGTAACCCGCCTTCCTTATCTTGGCGTCTTGAATTTTCGTCCTCTTGTACAGCGATCTCGCGTTACCTCTCATGCAATGCTTCGGACACCCGTGCCAGTAGCATCCGTGAAACTGAAACACGGTCTCGGTCTCGTGACAGTAACCGTCAACCGGATCACGGGCCACCCACCTCTCACCACCGTGACGGCAGTCGGCGTGATGTATGTGCTTTCCCACCCTCTCCTCTTCTCTGCTCAACCATTGAATCGACCTCACACTCGCTGACCCCTTAGGATAGAACGCCTTCTCGTAGGCCGACTGTGGTCTCTCTACCCTCTTACCTGGACATGTCACCACGGTCTTCCCTCCCATGCAGGTGGTCGCGTGCCTGTGCATGTTACACGACTTTGTGAACCGTTGTTGACATCCGGTGCACCCGTACTCGTTCGTCATCTTGCGGAGATTCGTTATGAGGAACGAGTGACCTCCAAACATTCCTATCGTCATTGTCTTCCCCCCAACCACGTCGTAATTTGCCGGAACCTTCATGAGGTACCACACTCCATCGGCGGTGGGCTCGTAAACACGAATACCCAGCTTGAAATGCTCTTCGACCTTCTTAATATCGTCCAGGGGAATTCCCTGGCTACCCGGTCCGTTATCATGCCAGAGATATTCGCGAGCCAGAGCTCGTGCCTTCTCACAACAGCGGTCTGGTCTCCCTCCACGTTGGATGGCTATGCACCTAAACAGACACAAGTAGTCGTCGTACGTGTCGACGGAATACATTCACGTTTTCTGTCTTAACCAGTCTGGGAGTTTTCCCGCTCCCATGAGAAGTTGTTGTGCGTCGATGATCATCTTCACCTCGACCGATATCCAACGAACGAAGGTCCATTTTGTGTTTGGTCTATCGACTTTGTCGATGTCCATTCGACCTTTCTCTCTATCGGATATCCAACTCTCGGCTTTGGCGATCTCGTTTATCCACGGACTGCCCTTTGATTGTTTGTGATAGATCATAGTAGCGTCGGTCTCTATGTTCCTAATACGATACGAGCACGAATACCTCAGATAACATGCCGTGGTCATCTCTGGGCGAATTTTATTCATTATGCGATTAGCGATCTCCCCGTCTACCCCCCTCTCGAAAGTCCATACTATCTTCCTCCTACCCCTATCAACAGTTTCCCTAACTTCGGCTTCTTCGGCGAGAATCCTGGGACTCTCCTCCACCAAAGCTCTGGCGATATCTCTCCTCTTCTTGGGAGGTCTCCCCACCAACCCTTGATAAATCTTATTGTAGTACGCCTTGTATAGGGGTTTTCTACGTGCGGTGGGATCTTCTTTTACACGCTGCGCGTAAGCGGTGGCGCGCAGACTGGCCGTCGTCTCGTTCTCCAATTTCTCGGAGCGTTTTTCGGGGTCGGAGGGCAGTCGTCCGGTCGAAACCGCACGCCGCAGCCTCTCCTCGTACACGACGGCTCGCGCGTCACTTATCCTATCCTATATCTTTCTTGAGTGTCAAACCTCTTAGGGAAATTCCCCAACTCTTAGCTTGCTCTCTCATTTACTTTATGGTAGGCATTATATTGAGTATAATCAATAGATTTTTTATCTTCAATAGGGTGTAAGTTTATATTTTATTTGTAATAAATATAGGACAGATTGTTGTAATATACTTAGTATAACTTATGGATAACTTGTCTTTAATAGGGTGTCAGTTTATATTTGTGACAGATTGGTGTGACAGATTGGTGTAAAATACTGAGTGTAACTTATGGATTTCTTATCTTTAATAGGGTGTCAGTTTATATTTTATTCGTAATAAAGTATGACAGATTGTTGTAATATACTTAGTATAACTTATGGATAACTTGTCTTTAATAGGGTGTCAGTTTATATTTGTGACAGATTGCTGTAAATATACTGAGTATAACTTATGGATTTCTTATCTTTAATAGGGTGTCAGTTGTTATTTTATTCGTAATAAAAGTATGACAGATTGTTGTATATATATACTGAGTATAACATAGGGATTTTTATCTCTAATAGGGTGTATCTTCTCATGTCATAAATATATGGTCTCGCGGTAGTAGTATATAAGAGTCACAAATGATACCATCATGCGGTGGAAGGTGCCGCGCGTAGCCGGTGTCTTCCAGAGGTGATGGTATCATTGTGACTCTTATATACTACTAACGCACCAAGTATGTGACCTTGACCCTGTGTTTAGCGGGGGCAGGACGAATGTGGATTTGTCACAGGGCGGTAGAGGACCATTCGAGCAATGCGTGTTTGAAAGTTAGTGTAGGATTGAGAAACGCGCACGTAGATTTGTCCCAAAGTGGCAAGTAAACAATTAAAGTGGAAAAGGTGAAGGTCAAAGGTGAAGGTCGAAGTAATGGGTGGTGGAGTGTGTATGTGTAGGTCATGTTCATATGTATCATGTGTATAAATATTTAAGCGATTGGCAAAAGTATTGAGAAGTTATTGTAGGATTGAGAAACGTGCACGTAGATTTGTCCCAAAGTGCTAAGTAAACATTTAAAGTAGAAAAGGTGAAGGTGAAAGGTCAAGGTCGTAGTACTAGGGTGGTGGAATGTGTAGGGCATGTTCATATGTATCATGTGTATAAATATTTAAGCGATTGGCAAAAGTATTGAGAAGTTAGTGTAGGATTGAGAAACGTGCACGTAGATTTGTCCCAAAGTGCCAAGCAAACATTTAAAGTGGAAATGTCAAGGCCAAAGGTCAAGGTCGAAGTACTGGGGGGAGGGGGGTTGGGATGGAGTGTGTAAGGCATGTTCATATGTATCACGTGTATAAATATTGACATATGTGAAGCCATGTAGAAGTTACTAAAGAATATGGTAATATCGGGACGTACGGACGGACGGGCGGACGTACGGACGGACGCCGGTAACACTATATGCCCCCGTACCTTTCGGTAGCGGGAGCATAAAAATTCCCACCCCCGCCCTGACGACCATAGCCCCACCTCATCTTACGGTGGTAGGTGGGAGCAGACGAAAGATAATTTAACGACCACTGTTCATCCTTACCGCAATGCCGACTTACATGGTCTAGCCCTCATGTACATTTTGGACTCATGTACATTAGAGTTAATTATATTACTTTTGGGGTTGGAGCCAACTGACTCTGGTGGGGCATGAACCCGGCACCCGGTCAGGATATTCGGCTTTTGGTAATGAATATATACGTTCTGTAAATATTAGGTTTCGATTTTGGGGATTTCATTATGGATATTGGGTGGTGGTTGGGAGCAGTGAAGGGTAATTTAACAATCGGTATTCATCCTTTCCGGAATGCCGACTTACATGGTTTTGCCCTCATTTACATACCCCCTGTACTTGAGAGCTAAATCCTGTTATGCTCCATTAAGAAGTAATAAGCTTATAGCTAATCATATTACTTTGGGGCAGAGCTAAGTGACTCCGGTGCCGCATGGACCTGGCACCAGGTCAGGATATTCTGATTTCAGGATTGAATATATAGTTCTGTAAATATTGAGTTCTGATTTTGATAGTTGATAGGCCGTTAAACACCAATGATCAATCAATCATTATGGATAGGTTGAATACGGGATAGTCCAACCCTGGACCATAGCTGTTGATAGGCCATTGAACAACAATAATCAATCTGGTATTTGCGAGCTAAATCATTGTGTTCCTCATTAAAACGTAATAAGGTTAGACTATTTTGTGTTGATCATATGACTTGCAGTTGGAGCAAATGTACCTCTAACTGCGGAAAGATGTGGCACCAGATCAGGACATTCTAATATCGAGTTCAGATTTTCAGCTTTCCTTACTGGAATGCCGACCTACATGGCCCTCATGTACCACTTTGGCCCCCTGGTACCGGAGAGCAAACTCCTGTTATGCGCCATTAAAAGGAATAATATATATATTGATCATATTGGTCTTGGGGCTGGAGCTAAAGTACTCTGGTGTGGTATGGACCTGTCCACAATGAGGGAAATTCCCAAAGTCAGAACTCAATATTTACATAACTATATACATAACTATATATTCAGTCATGAAATCAGAATATCCTGACCTGGTCCATGCCGCACCAGAGTCAATTAGCTCTGCCCCAAAGTAATAGGATTAGCTATATAAGCTTATTACTTCTTAATGGAGCGTAACAGACCGGAAAAGATGAATAACGATCGTTAAACTACCCTTCGCTGCTCCCAACCACTGGGTGAATCTGGCGTGGCATGGACATGATCAATATATTCCAATCCCAGGGCTGAATATATATTTCCTGTAAATATTGAGATGCACCCCATTGTAACCGACTTCTGGGAACAGTAGTCGGTGATCTTTCTTCGTATCTCTGGAACTTCCATGCAGCACTGGCAGTCCCGCTCCTCCGACATCGGCATACACTTCATGCAGGAACACCTAAATAAGTTTGAAAGTGAAAGACAATGGTAGACTTTACTCCAAATCATCATGATAATGCTTATTACTGTTTTGATTGGGAAACTGGACACCTTTTGTATACCTGCAAGCCCACCAGTCCGATATTCGGACCCATTCCCATATATCATGACTATTGACTAATGGGGGCTAAATATATTTTGAAAGGAATGGTAATTTTACCGTAGGCATGAATGCAGAATGAGTGCTAAAGAATGAAAAGGTTGAAGGTTATAAGTCTATAAAGTTTCAAGTCAATCTGACTTACAGTTGCAGAGATGACATGGACCTGACACCAGGTCAGGATATTCTGATTTCAAGACTGCATGAATAAATAGTTTCTGATTTGGGGAATTTCTGTGAACATGGACAGGTTAAATGCGGGATAGTACCCGTTGGCCAGGTATCAAATGACCGTAGCTGTGGATAGGCCGTTAAACTCCAATACTAACTCACGTACTCATTGCCAGTGTGACCTGTTATATTTATATATATATATACATGAACTGGAGAACTTTGAAAAATGCCTCGCATATAATTGGCTCCCATTCTGAGTATTCTAGTCACGAATGCAGACACATGTTGTTCATACTACATACATGGTTTTGTATGCACTCAACTAGTACAGATTACAGCCATGCACGGGCTTCATGAGGCCGAACATACGGGGGTTTTAAAAACATAATTATCAAGGCTGCCAGTGAGGCGATTAGCTTACTGATAATGATGCTCTTGTTTATACATATTGTATTAGTATGATTTGAAATGTTTTCAATGCTGCAGTAGTTTGTATATTTTGTCAAATTTCACTTGTGGACAGTACAGTATAGTCTGCTCTTCAGTGTCCGTATGCCAACGTTAACATTTGAGCTAGTTTTAAAGTTTCTCAGAAACATGTAGCCTTCTAGTTGCAGTAATAACAAGAAACGAGGCAAAGCCACGAAGGCCAGGTTTTTTCCAAGCATAGACACTTGGATAACATAATTATACCCACTTTTTGTAGACTAGATGGCCGTGGCCTGCATGTCGCGCCTTGGGGCGAGGCATGTCGCGCCTTGGGGCGAGGCATGGACACTAAAAAAATAGATATAGTAGATGGAAAAACTTTAACGAAAAAACTTTAACCGGACACACGGACGTACGGACGGACGTATGCCAAAATGCCGACGATATCGCGCTTTCCGCAAGCGGGTGTGACAATGATGATAAACACCCATGTGAAGTATCAAGGTAATGGGTGAAGCAGATGTAGAGATATAGTACACGAAAAAACTTTAACAAAAACATTCAAAGTAATTTGACCTTGACATTGGGCACAGGGGCCGCACGGTTGGGGGTTATAATGAAAATATGGATGATGATAAACACCCATGTGAAGTTTCAAGGTAATGGGCGAAGCAGTTGCAGAGATATAGTATAACGAAAAAGTTTTAAGCAACACATTTAACCAGACGTACGTTAAAAAGTTAACGTTGAAAATGGCTAAGTCAATTACGTAGAAATAATAGTTGAAGGTAAAAAAAATGGTCACATGTTGGATAGTTGTATGTGGTAGGCACCCCTTGGTTATGAAGCTGTGAAAGTTTGGTGGTCCTAGGTGGTACAGTACCAAATAAATGGACTTAAACACGAAAACTTAACATTGTAAACGCGAAAACTTAACATTGAAAATGGCGAAGTCGACTGCGCGGAAAAAATGGGTCAAGTTAAAAAAAAGTAACATGTTGGATAGTGATATGCGGTGGTGCACCCCTTGATTATGAAGCTGTGAAAGTTTGGTGGTCCTAGGTGGTACATTACCAAAGAAATGGACTTAAACACGAAAACTTAACATTGTAAACGCGAAAACTTAACATTGAAAATGGCTAAGTCGATTGCGCGGAAAAAATGGGTCAAGTTAAAAAAAAAAGTAAACTGTTGGATAGTGGTATGTGGTGGGCACCCCTTGATTATGAAGCTGTGAAAGTTTGGTGGTCCTAGGTGGTACAGTAACAAAGAAATGGACTCAAACACGAAAACTTAACATTGATTGTGAACGCCGCCCGCCCGCCGCCCGCCCGCCCGGCTCTCGCCAATCCAATAGTCTGGATTTTTTTTCAAAAAACCTGGCTAACAAATAAAAGGGTATCACATTTAACATTTTATTATTCTTCACTGGTTACATCAATTTCAGGTGCCAGGTTATCCCTCTTGGCACAACATCAAATAGCTCGGTGACGTCGCCATCTACACGTACCAGTTAATGGTGGATTTTGCTGAAGGTGTTATAATATAAGGTTAGCTTCAGAATATGTTCAGGTTTAGCTATTTAAACCCCACAGACTATAATACCATATTTGCAAACATTATACATTCAAATGAACCACTGGTAACAAGTCGTCTCACCCGGAACTGCTGTATTTGCCCATTGTAACACTCCAAACGAAAAATAGTCAAATTGACTTCTGCAACCAGTGTATCCCTAGATTAGCCTGCTCATGTGAAACAGTTGAAAAAGAAATAGTAATCTCAATATGAACAAAACAAACCAAAATTTTGAAAATCCGTTGCAAAATAACAGAATTAAGCTAATTTTTGGTATTTTTTGGCCGCGAAAAATGTGCCGATCGGCGGCCATTTTGTTTTAATAAATTAATATCTTCTACTGCTTTGACACAATCTTCAGAGTTTATTTTATATAATATATTATTAAAATTCATGTCAAAGACAGTATATTAACTTGACATTGGTGAGCATGACTTTTGGTTCTTTATACTACTGAAAATATGCATATCTTCCATTTTTTTTAAGTTTTTATCGGCGCCATTCTGACCATTTTGCTTAACTTCAAAATGCCATATTTCAGCTATTTTTTTAATGGATTTTCAAAATCTTTTTTTTAATTTGTTCAGTGCATAGAACTCAATTAAAATGGATTAAACAAAGTGCATTATAATACTGTTTCCAAAGTTCGAGTGGAAAATACGTGAAATGTGGCAGGTACTTTTCCGAAACCTCACTACACTAAAATGTCCATAACTTTAGTTATAATGGATGGTTTCAATAATTTGTTCACCAAAGTGTTCCATTCATTCATACCAACACACTGATATACAATACTTGATGTGCTGAACGTTTTTGTTTTTTTTTAAATGTCTGTCATGGCTATTTCTAGAGATATATAACACTTGTATGCTTGGTGGAAAAAAAAATTGGTCTGTGGTCGCTACTTAGATGTTGATTGGACGCAAAACCTCATACAACCACCACCATTGTTGTCCTTTGGCAGTACCAACATTGTATAACCAACCGTATTGAAGACACATTTAACAAATTACTGCCATTGGCGCCCTTCTGTATCTACTTTCAGTTAGTACAAACGTGGATATTGTCATATCTATTCTTGTTTATGTACCACTCAACGACAACAGTCAAATTTTATGTGTGGCCCAAAAGATGGTCACATGCCCTTATTCTATATCTCAATAAATCATGGCGGTGTTAAAGCAGGTATCATGAATCAGAATAGCCACGATTAACAAGTGTCGCCCATTATTCATTGAATAGACCTATCCAGCACGTAGTGTGTCGCTAGGCAGAATTCTACTGAAACACCGGAATGCTACGCATGCGCATTGGCCTGTAGGGCAAAAGAAAACACGGAAGTGAAATGTTGTCGTTTGCTGTCATCGTTAATTTAGCGGATTAATTAGGTTACAGGCCTGTCATTTCTCTCGTGTTGTGCCCGATAACCAACTTTGTGTTCATATTACCCGCGTATGTGTATTGGTGTTCAAACATCCGGCAATTTGTCGACACAAATCACTAGTTTGCTTTGATGTGTCGAGGTCAGAAAATGAAAATAGATTACAAATACTGACAAACGTTCACCCATGTTAGGTACACTTTCAAACACAATACAACGCTTTTAATTAATATACGAGATAATTATACGATGTGAGTTAATTTATTGATTAATATTCTCCGCAGTGAAAGCTTAATTCGAGTTGATATAGAGATAATAATGTCCACCCTCTCGTTGACAACACCTGAAATGGGATGGCACGATTTACCCAAATCTTCACGTAATCATTATATGTGTTAATAATTAAAGCTGTATACATCATAATAACAATGTTTAGACTATACTTATATACTATCAGTCATGAATTTGCTCATACCAGGACCCATTTTAATGTTTTGAGGCAAGTTTATATATGAAACCTTTTTAGACTTTTAGCACATCAGAAGTTCTGCCCATGTATGCACAGGTGTTTCTAGCGTGTCTTATGTACAAAACAATTCAAATGCGCCCGGGTTAATGATAAGTGTTAACTTCCAATTCGACAACTGAGACATATTTAATGAGGAACGATCCGTTATAATAATGCTATATCAGTCGCTTTCCCTTTCATCGATTATCTCCCCCTGTTCGAATTAGCATTTTGGGAATAGTGGATATATTGTGATGGTGCACTACCGACTGTGCGTTTTAATCTTATTTTCTGTCAATATGTGCCTGTTATATGATATACTATTGATATAGTGTAGAGAAATTAAATATTATAATTATAAATGTTATTTTTAAAGAATATTTGAGTAAATTGTGCTGCCACGAGAGATGCAAGGCCCATTTTTATGAAAATTTTCTGGTAGGTATATGCTAAGTAAATTTCTGGCATTAAACTGGTAGAATTATGACAGGCCTGGAATTAATCATACAAATATTGTGTAGATCTATATGAGAAACTAACATATTCACAATGCCATCATCATGCTGTGCTGTTGGCTGCACTGCGAGGTGGGAGACGGGATCAGCCAATCTGTGGACCCGGACAGGCGCGACAAATGGAACCAGAAAGTCGGTCGTTTTCCTGCAGCAGACCAGACTAGCTCACGTCCAGATGGTCTGTGGGAACCAAAGCCTCATGATAGAATATGCAGCAAGCATTTTGTTCAAGGTAATGTTAAACAGCTTAAATAGAAAATATATGATTGGACAGCTCACCTCACAGAGACTGTGTCGCCCCGTCATAAATTTGAGTTTAAATCAAGCTAACCCAAGCTGGAATAAGAAAACTCGTAAAACTTTTAAACAGTTGTAGATACAGACCAGAAACTTGGTATGTAGCTTCCTTATGATGAGTGGATGCGCAAAGTTTATTTCGATTTGACCCCTGGGTCATGGATTATCTCCCCCTTTTTGGCTTAGAATTTGACAATTTTGCCTTGTAAGTGGTAAAACTTTTAAACCCTAATAGCTACACACGTGAAATTTGGTATGTAGCTTCCTTATGATGAGTAGATGCGCACAGTTTATACCAGAGACATCATCTGATACATTTTCTGGCAAACTAAACATTCATTCACCATTACCACATTTTATATCAGATGTAAATTTCCACACTGATATCAGGGGCGATAACCGTGTTTCCTTAAAATGTCCAGACATTACTATTTATTCACTGTATTTTATTTTGTATGTGCAATGATCATACCTTATAAACTGTCGAAAATAATATTTTTTCAGGTGACGCATTTAATTAGTATAAATAATTAAAACATGTCAAGCCTCATTTGCATATGAAAATAACCTGATACCACCGCGCGTCACTATCAGTAAAATAAATATTACTAAATGATTATATCTGTATAGCGGGCATTCGTAAGTGTTAGACCTGGTGGAATAGTGACACAAGTATACACTTATTTAATTCCTAATAAGAAAAGTTTGTGCTTACTGAGCGGGCATGTACCTTTAATATACATCCATATGTTCATTCTGTTGCCCACACATGTGGCTTTCATGTCAAATTACTAAGAAAATGCTTTTCTCCTGTTTACATAATTATATGTGGTGGTGACTGTAGAAACGTGGTTTTTGGGTTTTGTGACCAGTGTAGATCCAGATCAGCTAGTGCATCTGCAGTCTGATCAGGATCTGCACTGTTCGCCATTCCATCAATGACACGCCTGTAATGCTTCTAACAAGCAATATGGATTGTTATCGGGCTACATGAGTATGCTATTTGATCAGGAGCTACACTTGTCACAAATTCCATAAGCCCCATTTCTCCAGTCACAACCATATATATATATATAGCTGATGAAGCATACTCAAAGATCAATATGTTGTTGCAGGTAGACCTTCTTCAGAGGTAACTGATACAGACTATCTGCCAACCATATTCCAGCACACCCCTTTAAACAAGAAAACTCTACAAATGAAAGTGAACAGGTACAACCGTTTAAAAGACAGAGTGAAAAAAAATCAAAATCTGTTGCTGCTATAGCTCTCATGAAATTATCCAGTTATGGTGAAGAATGTGTGATGGAAGTGGAAAATTTTGATACTGCCAGTAAAACGTGTGCATGCCAGGCTAGTGTCACGACTAAGGAAGTTGGGATTCAAACCGACCATTCACATGTACATGTACATGTAGAACATGCTGATAACTATATTTATGACCAACAAAATTGTACAATAAAGAAAGAAGAAGATCGTATTAACACATTACTAATGATGAGCAAAACACTCAGTGATCAAAGCGTCGAACTACGCAATATAATAAATAATTTAAATGTAAAATTGTTATCACTGGAAATGGAAAACAAACACCTTGAAGAGAAGATCCGTGAAATGTTTAGTTACAAATATATTGAAAATGATGACGTAAAAACTAACTACTACACTGGACTGCCTAATTATTCAATATTCGAGACTGTGTTCATTCACACAGTAAAACATGTAAATAGAAAAAATACAAAATTGAATTTGAAAGACGAAATGTTCATGACCTTGATGAAATTACGGCACAATCCAGGAATGGAAGATCTGGCCTACATATTTGGTATAAGTAAGGCTTCGGTGACTAACATATTTCATGTTTGGCTAAATGCCCTATATTCATCTCTAGGAGGACTTGTTACATGGCCACCACTTGACAAGGAACTGCAGCTACCTGAAGTGTTTCGGAACAGTAAATTCAAAAAAGTACGCTGTATTATCGACTGTACAGAGGTATTCATTGAACGTCCAACTGCTCTGAAAGCACGTGCACAGACCTATTCAAACTACAAAAAACATAACACCATCAAAATTTTGATATGTATCAGTCCATCGGGTGCTGTGACATTCTTATCAGAGTGCTGGGGAGGACGGGTGAGTGACCAGAAAATAACAGTTGAAAGCGGCCTGCTAGATCTGTTTGTGCCAGGTGATGTTGTGATGGCTGATCGTGGCTTCAACATAAAAAAGATGATTTTGCCCAACGCAGTGTAGAATTAATTGTGCCGGCCTTTACTAGAGGCAAACAACAGCTGTCAGCACAGGAAGTTGAAGAATCAAGACAGATGTCAAGAGCGAGAATTCACGTTGAACGGGTCATTGGTCGGATAAAGGATTTTAAGATCATTAGTGGGTCAATGCCCATAACATTTGTGAAG
This sequence comes from Conchocele bisecta, assembly GCA_029237695.1. Taxonomy (NCBI): domain Eukaryota; kingdom Metazoa; phylum Mollusca; class Bivalvia; order Lucinida; family Thyasiridae; genus Conchocele; species Conchocele bisecta. The sequence goes on along the minus strand of CM055274.1, from coordinate 10,780,110 downwards.
GGAAAGGGCACTTGTAAAAAGATTTTGCGAGTTGTGAGTGGTGTAGTTAACATTAATCCACCATTGCTTTAGCCAGTACATAGTTGCTAGCATGTGGTACAAATTTGTAAACAAGAAGCATGATAAAGCCAAGTTATTCATGATAATCGCAGAATATGACTGTCAGAGTATCATTTATGGCCAAGCAATTTAGATGAAGAAGAAAGTAAAAATATAGTTTGTTAGATGTGGTAGGCAATCAAATGATTAGGGTAAAAATAAGATGAACACAATAGAATTGAGGAACTTGCATACAATCCGATACAAGCTGGTTTCATGGAGAACGCTAAGCAAACCTTCAATGTTCCCCACATGGAATGGAATGGTGCTTAACGGCCCATCAACACAAAAGAGTATTATTTAGGGCCAATCAATGTAGATGAAGAATAAATCCCCACATGGAATACCTCTGTCAGTTTAATATTAACAAGAGATGTTTATCGTACATCAAACCGAAATATGTTAGTCACCTTAAATGTACATGCCAAATCAAGGGACCCATGTTAATCGCCGAACACAACTACCAGAAAATATAAATTGCAAGTGTGGTTATATATAATCTTGTACAACCAGTACCTGTGCACATGAGAAATAAGTACTACTTTATGGACCACCTACTAAGAAAAGCCACCTTTCGGACCCTGATAATAACTTTACTATTCCAGTCAACATTTTAATTGAAAACTGTTATTCATGACCACAACCAATATTTGATTGAGAGAATGGCAGCAAGCATGACCCAACGGGATGCACAGGCTAATCTGGGACTATGCTGGTTGCACATGTCGAAAGGTACCTTTTCTCATCCGGTGGCCCATATATAACATCATTACATGTACCAAACTCCCTCTATACATTGATATTACACATTTTGGACGAATATCTGCATTGTTATGTCTGGGAAATCATTTCATGTGCCTGAAGTTTGAAATTGACATACAGGGGTGGATCCAGCATTCAGGTTTAGGTGTGGATCCTCAAATGTAAATGAAACGCACATGATAGGTAACTTTCCTAACATCTGATCATAAGTTGATTCAAACATGATTGCTTATTGCTTATTAAATGTGATGGTATATGTTGCTGTGGCTGAAGAAATGGGCCTTATCATTATCGACCGTTTCATTGATGGAAAGGCGAACAATGCAGATTCTGATCTGACTGACTGCTGATGTACAGGCTGATCTGGACCTACACTGGTCACACAACTATCTTACTATGTACAACCCATAGATCAGTTGCATCTCTTGTAGCGTTTGATACAGATGTCAAACAATGACATATACACTAATAAAACTTAGTATAACATGTTCCAAAGATAATTATTTACAATGTGCTTTCAATTATCGCATGCCAAAGTATACAACATGTTTGATGTATGGGTTATCATCGATCATGATTTATGTATTTTAAATGGGTACATTTATTGTCAGAAATCAGACTTGCTATCGACTTGGGCTACATATAATGGATATTGCAAATTTCACTAAATAGTATTAGTTTTTTCTGTCAAATTCTAAGCGGTCTGTGTCAAACGCTGCAATAGGTGAAACTGGCTAATATCTGTTCCATGCAACCAAAAATGTTGTGTAATAAATAGAAAACCATGCTACTGTCATTTAACATCAAGTTTACCTGACTCGGCTCTGTAACGGTAATAATTCCTTGATAAGCCTTGGAATTCATACGCGTTTCCTAGCCTTGACTAGTAAACTTGATATTACATGAACAGAATTTGAACTACATGTAAAACGTGTGACTGTATATCAGACACACCATGTGATTTTACATGATAAACAGAATGACATGCTAGTTTATTTTTACATCACGTTTATCAGTCTCGGTAGGAATTCTTCGGCAAGCCTTGGAATTCATACGTGTTTCCTAGCCTTGTCGGGTAAACTTGATATAAAAACACACCTCCTGGTATTCTCTATAAAGTTGATCAAGTTAGGCTCGGAAATAGTATGAATTCCTCAACAAGCTTCGGAATTCTATGCGTTTCCTACCCTTGCAGAAAAATACTTTACTAGTATTTCCATACAACTGGTATGTTGGATGAGACTTTAAACTGTGGTCCCTTCTATATATAACCTTAGCTGTTGCTGGGATGTTAAACACTTTCACATTTTTTCTACCCTTGCCTGGTAAACTTGATAACACATGAACAGAATGTTGAGCTAGAACGTATGTGTGATTTGTCAGTATATTGACGGACGACAGTATTCCACAGACAATTTATTCAGCTTTCCTTTTTTTGGATTTTGGTATAAATGTTGAAATTTCTTCAGTTCCACATAATAATTTATGAGTTAATACTTCAGGCAAAACACATTTGCTGTAGAAATTAGACAGCTTCTTGATCATCAGTTGGAAAAAGTGAACATCCAAATAAATTCTCTCGACATGTAAACCTTTAGGGGTAAAGCACACAAAGTCGCAATAGTCAAGACCACATATACCCATCTGACACTGCACTTGGTAAAAATATGGATGGTTGTATTTGAGAGCACCGTCACAAAGGCCGTAATCATTAGGATCATGCTCTGTCAGACAAAATGAATCATCCACAACACTGCATGGAGAAGTATCCCTGTATTTGAATGGACATTTGATTTCCACACAGCCCTTACCACAACAGTCGCACTGTACAAATCCATCTGGGCTAGTACCTAGATATGGATGAGAATCACTGACAACAAATCCTGCCTTCGAGACGCTGATGTTATTGTGGGATTTTGAAGAAAATTCAACATATTGTTTCATAGCAACATTTTCATGATCAGTACCCCATTTTGTCGCAGTGGTGGACACATTCGTACCATAAACAATCTTTTTCAACAGTGATACAGACGGATTTTCTGAAGCTGTATGCATCGCAGCATAGAAGTTGGAGCTTGTAACTCTTCCAGCTCTATATGTGTGCCAAAGTCCACTTTCAGCTTGCTTACGTGTAACACGTTCTAGCTCAACATTCTGTTCATGTGATATGGATGACAATAATTTTACAAAGAGTATCGTTACATGTTATTTTCAATTTGTTCTGAACTAAAAGTGGCATAATCTTTGTTGTATAAAGTGAACAAGTTCAATGGAAGGTTGTCTGGTTTTATGTCGCTCGGTTTGGGGTCAATAACTGTGAAAACAACAGCGTCCGGAGCACATTTCCTCAGGTCTTTCAATAGAGCAGTCGCGTCGTCTAATGGCGGGTCCACGTGCACATGTACCTGGCTGGGAGCCTTCTTTACCCGTGATGGCTTATCAAAGTTGATCTCAGTCAATTGAGCCGGCTCTAACTGAAAAAATACCGAAGAAAACAATTGATGGATAGTGGTGGTGAAAAAATATTTACATACATAATAAAAGAATGAATCACAAGACTGTAGTTGAAGGTAAAAGTAGTAAGATTAGTACTAATCATATTACTTTTATGGAGCGGGGCTAAATGAAGCTGGTGTGAGGACCTGGCACCAGATCAGGTTATTCCAATTTCAGGGATATATAAAAAAATAAATTATGTAAATATTCAGTTCTGATTTTGGGATCCCCACCCGACCCAGCGGCATGGGCATACAGGTGCAATGTAGGATCTGATCCGATTATTGGGCAGTTTTAATGATGGGTTTCATTCTTACCGGAAACTGATATCTGCATGGTTTGGCCCTCGTGTACATTTTTGGCTTTCCGGTATACAAGAGTTGAATGATGTTATGCCCATTATAAAAGTAGTAAGATTAGTACTAATCATATTACTTTTAGGGTAGGAGTGGGGCTAAGTGACTCTAGTATGGCGGGCACCAGGTGAGGTTATTCTAATTTCAAGGCTGTATATATATATATTAACACCATTCTATAAATAAATTGACCGTGTTAACCCGGCCTAAAATGACTTCAGCTGTTGACACGTTGTTAAACATGTTTAAAGAAATGAGCAATGCAAAATCAGAATTTTCAATAGTGACCTTTTGATGCATATTGACCTATGGAATTTGCATTAGATTTTTAAAAAAAAACACCAGTATGTTTCTGCAAATAACATTGAAAGTGGACGAAATGTTCAGCGCAAAATTGAATGATAGAATTAAACATTTGCTGTAAAAACAATCAACTTTTGACTTAATTTACAGAAAATATCTTTTGTGATTCTTCATCTGGTCGATGGACCGTTTTGACCCTTGGATTTATGAGACTTGAAATTGCTGATTTAATTGTTAATATGTTCCTAAATGAAAAATAAAACGGTTCACAAATGATTTGTGGCTGTGACTGGAGAAATGGGGCTATGAGATTTGAGACCAGTGAAGCATGTGATCAATAAGCACACTCCTGTCGACTTATAACAAAATAATCTAAATTGATTGTTAGATGCATGGCGGGTGTTTCATTGATGGAATGGTAAACACTGCAGATCCTGATCAGACTGTGCTGATCTGGATCTACACTGGTTGCAAACCCATAGGCCCCATTTATCCAGTCACTACAACAATTATGTACATATAATAATAAATATAAGACTTAGTTCAGAGCGACAGTCAAATTTATTTGTATGCAATATTCATGATATTGATACATGTAATAAATATATTGAACAAACCTTCTTCACGTATGTCTGGTTCCACTGGCAGGGTAGAGAGGTACATGATGTCTGCTGACGGAGTCGAACACTTGCCTCGACCTTGAATAGTATGGCAGCCCATGGGTGGGAACACACTTCACCAAGAGACTGAAATTATAATCAGTACATGTTTAACTTCTAGTACAATGTAGAGTGTGAAATGGCTGAAAAGTGAAATATTTGACATGCTTTACTAACCATAACTTTAACATGTGCTTCATCCTTATCAGAATCCTGACGCCACAATAGAATCCGGTTATAACCATTATACAGTTGTAAGATTAGTACTAGGTACTATTACTTTTAGGGAGTGGGGCTAAGTGATTAAGCGAGCACCTGGCACCAGGTCAGGTTATTCTAATTGCAGGGCTGAATATATATTTTCTGTATACATTCACTTCTGATTTTGGGATTTACCGTGAGCTCATACAACACATGACAAATACATAGAGGATCTTACACGAGTGAAGATTTAATATGATATTTATTAATATAAATATATTGATATTATTTATTTCGTATGAAACGAGGATATCATCATGCAGTGTTAGACACTAACATATTTGTCCACGGATCCCAGGAATCCCTTAATATATGGATCAATAGCATTTCCCCTAAATTTCAGGAATTCATCACACAAATCAGGGATCAACGGCCACCCTGGACAATATTAGTGTCGAACACCAACTATGCCAAGTGTTTTTATGAAATCATTTAAAGAGTTTAATAAATATCATATTAAATCAACTCAAGTGTTAGATTATATTTATTGCATAAGAACAGTGATACCTTGAGGATGTCATAAAACCTGATTTTGTAACAAGCTCATTTGCATATTTATTACACTAGTGTAATATGAATTTTATTAGACTGAGTTAGTACACTGCAACACAGACCTACAATCTGTGACTGCGAGTGCCCATTGAATGTACTTGGCTGTATACTACACAGGCACTTGGTGGTTTCTTGAACGACAGAAGCCTGTTTATATGACTGGTTCTTTGGTAGGGTATTGTAATCGCCTCGGACAGTTAGCCACGCCCTAGACTCCCCTCGATGGGCTAGTCCGTAATGATATCTTGGGAGTAACCATTACAACATCAAAGGATTGAAAGTCCTGAAATCCTTCGCAGTACGTGCTCAACCATTTTTAGTTAATATTTCACACAAAAAATCATATATACTCCATTTAAAATAAATATATTCGTCGAATCAGTATACATTATCAATGCTGCAAAAACAATATTTATCGAGACAGAGTATTTGGGCAGTGTATCAGAGCATTAACGGCCAAGAAAATGGAGCTGAAGAAACTTGGGAAGGGCAATAAACCTAAAAAGTGCATGAACACATACCTATCTATCTATCTATCTATCTTCAGATAATGTTTTCACGCCCCTTTCGGGTATTATGATCATGGAAAAGTGCACGTCGGTGTTTTAGTAGAGTAAAATAGTGACAGATAAAAGCAGATTGATGGCTAAGAGAAAAAAAGTGATAGTTTGTTGTTAGTACAGTGTGAAGTAGATAAAACAAGTTAAAAGCAATCGGTTCTGGCTCCTAGCAATGGGCCAGTTGGCCAACTGCCTGTCTGAATAGAACAGGATCGGTCATGACTGCAATATTGTGGGGCAAGGAGTTCCAGAGAACAACAGAGTTCGGAAAAATTGAAAATTTGTAATTATTGGCAGTGGTGTGAATTTGTCTGATGGAGAAGGGATGCATGTGCCTTGTCAGTCTCATGGGCTGCTGCAGGTATGGGGGCAGTGTGACAGCTACCTGTTGGTGGTAGATTTTGAAAAACATTACCAATCTTCAGTCTATCCGTCGATCTGCTAACGTACGCCATCCAAGATTGGTCTGCATGGTAGTCACACTGTCATATGTTGAGTAGTTGTGTTTAACCCACCGAACTGCCCGTCTCTGAACCTTTTCAATTATGTCTGTATTGAGTTGAGTGTGTGGCGACCACACAGTGGATGCATATTCAAGCTGTGGCCGAACTAAAGTTTTATATGCAAGTTCGCGGACTTTTTCATTTTTAGTTTCAATATTACGTTTTAGGAACCCCAGAGTTCTATTTGCCGAATTTGAAATACGATTTATGTGAGTGTTCCAACTTCAATTTTGAGAAATGTCAACTCCGAGGTATTTAGCATCATTTACGGTCGAAAGAGTTTTTCCATGTAGTATATAGTACATATTTAATTGGATTTTTGTTTCTAGTAATGTTCATGACTTGGCACTTCAGTGGGTTAAACTCCATATCCCATTGGTTTTCCCATTTAACAAGACGATCAATGTCGTCTTGGAGAGATTTGCATGTCAAATTGCTGTCAAGTGTTAAGTAAACTGCTGTATCGTCTGCAAATAATCGGACCTGTGATTTGATAGTGTCTGGGAGGTCGTTTATGTAGAGGAGAAACAGCAATGGGCCGAGAACAGAGCCTTGTGGGACACCGGACGTAACAGGGACTTCGGAAGAGGTTTCACCTTCTAAAACAACGGTCTGGGATCTACCAATAAGAAAAGACTGTATCCAGTTTAGGGTCAAGTCTGAAACACCATGTTCTTGAAGTTTGAAGAGAAGTTTTAAATGGGTAACTTTATATCAAATGCCTTATTGCTGAAATCTAGCAGGACTAGGTCAACTTGTTTTCCATGTGTTAGGGTACGGGCCAAGTCATCAATAAGCTGAATTAGTTGGGTCTCACAAGAACGCTTTTCCCGGAACCCATGCTGCAAGTCATACAAAATGTTATATTTATTAAAATGTGATGTGAGGTTTGAGGCAACTAATAAGTTCCATAAGTTTGCATAAGATGCATGTCAGTGAGATAGGTCTGTAGTTTGCTGGGTTACTGGTGTCGCCTTTTTTATATAAGGGGGCGACGTTTGCTTTGATCCAGTCTGAAGGTAGTTTGCTGGTGTTGAGTGACTTCTGAAAGATGATGTGTATTATATCAAAAATTTCATCTTTCAGTTCTTTGAGTATTAGTGGTTTGATGTTGTCAGGCCCAGCTGCTTTGTCTGTTTTGAGGCGGCTGAGAAGTTTGTGTACACCGACTGCACTAATGTGTATGGGAGGCATTTGTGGGTATTTGCTAGTGTGCGATGGATTGCTGGATATACCTAGGTGTCTAATGGTGCTGAGGCATGTCTGACTGAGTGAGAGCGGCTCTAGCGGGGAAAAGACTGATTGAAATTGACGGTTTAAAATGTTTCCTTTTTCAGTGTTCCTTTTTCAGTGTTCATTGACAGGATATTTCCAGTAATTTGGTATTTTAGTGGTGCAATACCTTGTGAGTCCTGTTTAGCATTTTTAATCAAGCTGTATAGTTTTTTTGTGTTAAATTTTGGAGAATTTTGATCCTCGTCTAGTTCAAGTATGTTTTCAAGGTAATTATTATATGCAAGTTTTGTCTTCTGTTTTATAATTTGTTTAATTTCCACAAATTTCTTTCTGAGATCATGTGTTTTGCTACTTTTAAGTTTTTTGAAAATTTTATGTCGTTTCCTAATTAGACGTTTAACCTCTTGAATGTGTTACCCAAGGTAGTGAGCGTTTTGTGCTGCATCGCTTGAAGACGAAGAGAAAATGTATTCATCTGTAGGGCAGTAGATTTGTGTCTATGTTCGATCGGCATATTTTCATTTGATTATCGCATAATTATATTCAATAATCAAATGAATATTGATGATTATCGAACGTAAATACTATTGTTATTTTATGGTTGCATATATGTTCAATAATTAAATACATTATTGTAATTTCACAATAAACGGTTTATTTGTATGTTCAATAAATCAAACGTAAATATAAATTCGTTCAAACATATATTTACCCAATTGAATATAAATATGCACTGTCTGCAGATAACAGTTCTGCTATTTATTCGATAAATCGAACATAAAATAAACTGATATATTTACCTAATCAAACATAAATATAGTTTGTTTAAACAATTATGTGTGCTAAATTGAACACACATAGTGTACTGCTGTATTGGTTCGATTATGTTTATTTTCAGTTAACTCAATCGAACGTATATATGTGATGTCAATTGTTTTGTTAAACATATTGGTTCGATAAATTATACATATTGGTTCGATTAATGATACATACATATAGGTTCGATAAATGATACATACATATTGGTTCGATAAATGATACATATATTGGTTCGATAAATGATGCATATTGGTTCGATAAATAATACATACATATATTGGTTCGATAAACGTTATATATTGGTTCGATAAATGATACATATATAGGGTGTTTAGGTATTTTTTTCTAGTTGAAATATACATTAAAATTTGGTACATCCATGTAGGGCATGGCTAGAACTTTACAATGAGCTATAGATTTTGAAAATCGGATAAGCGGTTCAAAAGTTATTAAGGTTTGTAAATCAGAATTTTGCAATATATTGTGTTCATTTCCTCTATGTATTTGAATGGCAACCGACGGCACCAATATCAGCTAAAATAACAGCTTTTATGTTATTATTATTAAAATAACTTGAAAACTAATGGAGATAAGTGCATAAAACCAAGAATTTTATTGAGTAAAATACAATTTTATACACATATGTTCCAAAATGATCTTTATGTTTTATGGAAAATAACTGATTTTGGGTGGTAAAATATGACGAAAAGACAGTTTTTGCCACAAAAATGTGATTATTTTGAATATTTATCTTATTTGCAATACATTTCATTACCATGTCAAATAAATCAATATATACCCATATTTTCTTGTAATTTCTACAATTTAAATGGTAAAAAATACCATGTAAATGCTTTATTTTGGCCGAAATTGGTTACCATGGCAACGGTTTTGAAAAAATGTGTTTCTGCACATAATTTTAACATTTTAATAAAAAAAAAGGACAGCGACATATAAACAGTTAATTAATATTAATTCAGTAACAAATCTACTATAACCATAGTAATCTGAGTTAATTGGTTACCATGGCAAAGGTTTTAAAAAAACTAATGTAATTAGGAATCTGATTTTACATTTTGAGCAATGTAAATATTTCAATGACAACATTAAAAACATATGTTACATGAAATTAATGTTAGTCATTCTGTAACTTAACCTAATTTCTGTAGTAATCAATCGGTTACCATGGCAACGACTTTGAAAAAAATGTGTTTTCATACACAACTTGACATTTTGAGTAATTAAATAATGTTAGGCGACATAAAATACACACATTACATCAAATTAATGTTACAATCATTCTGTAACCAACATACTGCTGCCATGGTAACCACTTTATTTGGTACCATGGCAAAACAGTGAAAGTGAACGGGTTTAACGTCCCAGAAACAGATAAGGTCATATAGAAACGGAACCACAGTTTAAATTCTCAGCGGTTTTGTATAAATGTATTTTCTTACATTTTGAGCAATGGGAACATGCATGGCCGTAGACACCACCCTGCGGCACTATTTTGGCTCTAGAACACAGGAAAAACCATTTTGATGGTTTAGATTGATTTTTATTAATATGTGTGAACAACCCCCCCCCCCCCCCACCCATCAATCGTCCGCCATGGCATTATTTTTTCCACCGGTACGGGCCTGACATAATTATGTCGCAACATAATTGAAATATTAGTTACATTAAACTACATGTAGTATTATATTCATTCTGTAACAAATACTGTATACCATTAACATAGTAACAAATATGTAAGCAAATGCACATACATGTATGATAACAGCCGTGTAATTTTCTACCTCAAGACAACTGCGATATAACAGCCGTGTAATTTTCTACCTCAAGACAACTGCGATTTTTCATGAAATAGATTTTCAAAAAAATATTTTTTTGTAAACGACATAGAGGATATTCCATCGGACATTTTGAATAGCGGGAAATAATATATGAGTGTGCTACGCTCACTCTTTGCTTACGCGGAAGCCGACGGACTGTATTATTTCTGCTATTTAAACATGTACAATGGAATATCCTATTTATTAAACTTCACGACGGATATATATGCATATTTTTTGAGAGTGTCAGCAAAATAATCGTGCTGTGTGCGTATGAATAGTTACACAGTGACATGTTTCCCGCGTTGTGACGTCACGTTGTACGACTTCAAATGTCACATCATCTAAACTTTTTGAAATCCAAATTACGCAGCTGTTTCTAAGAAGTAGAAATATTTTAGTGCATGTTTGGAATGTGTTCAATCCTATTAACATTGTACATTAGTCGAGACTCTCCAAATTTTCAAATAAATTTATTTTGAAATAAAAGAGTGCAATGACGGGTGTTCTCTTCACGGTGTATTATTTGTAAGGAGTTGATTACAGGTTTTCGCTAGCAGCGAAACCCATGCAAATAAGTCGCAAGAGTGTAATAAAAGAGAATATCGAAATATTTTCTGTTATTAATTACCAGAGAATATTGAAAAATCACATTAATCGCACAAGGTCGCCCAAAAGTGTTACGGAATGATGAACTGACGAAAAGTAAATTTCGAAGTAATTTGACCTTGGGCAAGAAGGCCAGGCCACATGAGTGTGGTATAGAATGAAAATATGGATGATGATAAAGAAGTATACGCTGGAAGTTTGAAGTCCATCCGACGGCTGCAGAGATAATGGGAACCTGAAAACTTTAATCTTGCGGACGGATGAAAGCTATATATATATATAACTATGTTACGTATAACTATAGTAGCTAATAAATGATTACTGCACTTGCACGCATCAATGTACAGACTGTAAGAGGTTTTTAAACCTCACACCAGCCATGCGAATAGCGGGGCGTTTACAAGGGACGGGCGGTGGTACGGCTTTATCTTTCATTGCGCTCGGCAGTGCAGGGACACCACACGTCCCCAGGCAAAGTACTGCCACGGAATGGATCATCGAGCTCGTGCAGAGAGCAAAATGGAAACATAAGCCGGAAGACATACCAATGGACAGACTTGCTCAACTACATCTAAATATGACTACATCACATAGGTGAAGCGGCCAGAATATCCCCACCACGACTGAACATGCACAGCCTTTTCTGCTTCTCTGTTGCGATGGGGGGGGGGGGGGGTGGGGGGGGGGGGGGGGGGAATGGATGCAGTTATAAAATTAGTAACTTAGTCTACGATATATGAAATTATATTTTCAGTACTAGTAGTGAAACACCATCCATTTTTATGTCGATCACAGTGCCAGATCATTATTTGATGTAAATAATAATATACCCCACCCACTATTTTACTTGTATTTACTAATACAAATACATGTAATTAATAAGGACAATAGTCAATACATTAAACTTGAAATTAAAGACAAAAATACAGTGTAAAAACACATGTGATTAAGTATTGACAAACAGTGGTGTATCACAATGTATGGTAAAATCGAAGCGACGTTATTGAGTAAATGTGGGTGGGGTAACTCTTCAATGTTTGGAGGTTCACATACCAAAATGTTCAGCATTATGTTATCTTCATGTTGATTGGTCGAAAAAATATCTCCAGGCGGAAACGGCTTGCGGAAAATCGATTAAACCACACCGCACCGATCCAATAAATATAATTCTGGTTAAAAATTATTTAAAAAAATGTTTTTAATTCATAACGTTTTTACAGTTTAAAAAGAAGCGAATAACCGCTAAATTATCGATAATGTCACGTAAAACTGACGCAACTGAACACCCTAACATATATTGGTTCGATAAATCGTACATATTGGTTCCATAAATGATGCATATTCAGGGGTGGATCCAGGATTTTGGTTTATGGTGTGTGTGAGTTGAGGTCCACGATTTTGACGAAATGCTTCGAGGGTCCGGGGGCATGGTTCCCCCTCCCTCCCCCCCCACCCCCACCCCCGGGAGATGTCTTGAACGTAGATGCCCACAGGTGCAATCTGGCATATGTCTGAGACTATAGTGCTGAATATCACAACACAGGAGAAGTAAGAAAAAGAGAAACGAAATTTGACCATTTTCATTTTAAATTTGCATACCCAAGCATTACGCAAACATAATATTATATAGTTGCTCCACACCTTTCCAGCATCAAAAGCGTCCGTTTTTACACCGTGACTATTAACTAATTTCTTACTACTGTGCATTGAGTGATGCGCGTCACTGTCCGTACACGGGGAAATAAGCATATTGCCTCAAACTATTATGCTACGCGCAAGCTGAGCATCATCTCGGTGGTTAAACGGAGCACTGTGGAATATGCTACCCGCGGGCTGAGCATCAGCTCCCCACTGTTCTAGTGACATGAATTGTCGGTCTACGGGTGGTTGGTTAAACGGGGCACAGTGGAATATGCATGCTACCCGCGGGCTGAGCATCATCTCACCACTGTGCTAGCGACATGAATTTTCGGTCTACGGGTGGTTAAACGGGGCACGGTGTGATATGCTTCCCGCGGGCTGAGCATCATCTCCCCACTGTGCTAGCGACATGAATTGTCGGTCTACGGGTGGTTAAGCGGGACACGGTGTGATATGCTTCCCGCGGACTGAGCATCATCTCCCCACTGTTCTAGCGACATGAATTGTCGGTCTACGGGTGGTTAAACGGGGCACGGTGTGATATGCTTCCCGTGGGCTGAGCATCATCTCCCCAATGTGCTACCGACATGAATTGTCGGTCTACGGGTGGTTAAACGGGACACGGTGTGATATGGTTATCTAGATGGTGCAATCATTTGAAACGTTATTATATCCCCACAAAGAAAGTTTGAGGGGTATATAGGAGTCAGCTTATCGGTCAGTCGGTCGTTCAATCGGTCTGTCGGTCGGTATATCTTCTACACCATTCATGGATTTTCAAATGGCGTGGTACACATGTTTGTCATGATGAGAAGGTTTGTCGCGATCAATAAGCACGGACCTACGTCCAAGGTCAATGTCACACTTGAAGGTCACACCTATTGAAATTCCCTTCCGCTCTATATATTCTACACTGATGCATGGATTGTCAGAGATAGATCGGGTAATAGCTCAGTTGGTTGAGCGTTGAGCTGCCACCCCGGCGGATTGCGTTCGATTCCAGACTCGGGCGACAAAAATACCGAAGATAAAAAGTATTTTCCATCTACATAATCCACGTATACAGTGTCTGGTCCTACTATGCCCATCGAGAGATGTACAACCCAGAATATGCGCGGCGTCATGGAAGGTCATGGAGCCGATTCTCGACGTTAAATATATCCATTTATTTGGATTGTCAGATGTCTTGGCACAAATGTTTGTCATGATGAGAAGGTGTGTCGCGATCAATAACACATATCGTATGAATTAGGGTATGGAAGGTTTCCGAACCAATTCCCACCCATTAATAATATAAGACACATATAAATAATTAAATTAATATACATACAATTAGACATATCTGAGACACAGTGTCTATAATAAAAACATATGTAATAAGACTAACTTTTGTGATGGGTTAATATGATCGTTGTTGAAAAAACATATGTAATAAGGCTAACTTTTGTGATGGGTTAATACGATCGTTGTTGAATGTGTTTACTGATTTCATACGCAACTCGGCACAGCCTATTATCAATTCAATTATTTTATGAACTCGGTGAACTTCTTTAATAACCATACTGTTTGATGTCTGTCTCTTCTCTTTATTTAAGGAAAACTGAGCCACGAAAATCCTAATGATGGAGTGTCAATGATCATTGGGCGACTGAGAGAGAAGAGGGTCGTGGTTCAAAGAAGCAGAGTCTTGGATGTAATGAGGTTAATCGACCCAGTTAATAGCTCATTGAGGTGGGGTGAGCTGGTGCACAGACGACGCTATTCTGTACCTGGTCCCAATGCATTGTGGCATCTAGATGGCCACCATTCGTTGATTAGTTGGGGTCTTATTATTCATGGGTGCATTGATGGTTTTTCTCGGTTAATTGTTTACTTGATGTGTAAGGACAACAACAAGGCCAACACTGTATGTGATTTGTTTACCGAGGCTATTCAGACTTTTGGCTGGCCATCAAGATTACGAGGTGATAAAGGACGCGAGAATGTGGATGTTGCAAAGGAAATGATAGCTCATCACGGAACTGGTAGGGGTAGCTTCATAGCAGGCAGAAGCATTCACAATCAGAGAATCGAGAGGTTGTGGCGAGACGTATTCCGCAGTGTTGCGTCTGTATACTACAATCTCTTCTATTACTTGGAGGATAACAACATGCTTTCAGTAACTTCTGGTGAGCATATGCAGGCTCTGAAGTATGTATTTCTTCCACGAATCAACCAAAGTATGTACGAATTTCGTTGTGGTTGGAACAGTCATCCATTGAGAACTGAACGTAACAAGTGTCCGCTTCAATTATGGTCCACTGGCATTGTCGGTCAGCTACAGAATGGCAATCATCAATCACATCAGAACATGACACCAATGCCATATAACGCCCCATCAGATGACATTATGCCCCATGACATTGATATGTATGGCATTGATCCCGATGGCCCTGATATTGAAGAGACATCGGAAGAGACAACAGCTGATGATGACAAAGAGAATTCCATTTCAGACGAGTTGCTGTCTGCTCTTCAATCTGAAATAAATCCGCTTGACAATGTAAATGACTATGGAATTGAGCTGTATCAGAGAGCTGTAGATGTATTGACTAGCAGAAATGTGAACTAAGAGACCATTCTGGCAACTGGTGCTGCAGCACTATTTACGTTTCTCAGTCATTGTACCATGGTACATCTACAGCCACCATACTTGGACAACTTAATAAGTGTGGGGTGCCTACCATTATAAACCACTGTCATGCTAGGTTGTCTTGTTTTTAAATCAGGCATTATAGGTAGAATATACGTATAACCTCCATATTTGCACCGCTTTATCTATGGCACGCCATTTTACTATTTATTTAGGTCAATATTTGGGTCAATAAGATATCTCTTTTAATCAACAATGTATCTCTTTCTGACAAACAGATATCAATTTCAGTCAATAACATATATCTGTTGAGATTCTATGAATAGCCTATCTTATACAGCCAAACACATATTATATGATGAAACAGATATCTTGTTGATTCAAAGAGATACATTGAACTGTCAAATATATATATTGTTGAGTCAGTGATATCTTTATTAAATTCTCATAGCTATCACTTTTGAAATACTAGATATCTACTTCACAATAGTTGGGTGGTTGGTTGTGAGCAACGAATGGTAATTCAACGATCAGGATTCATCCTTTCAGGAATGCAGACTTGCATGGTTTGGCCCTCATTTACATTATCCAAGTAATCAAGAGCTAAGCCCTGTTGTCCTCCATTAAGAAGTATAAACCAGCTTATAGCTAATCATATTACTTTTGGGCAGAGTTAAGTGTCTTTTGTGTGGCATGGACCTGGCTCCAGATCAGGATATTCTGATTTCAGTACTGAATATATAGTTATGTAAATATCGAATTCTGATTTTGGGAATTTCAATCAGCATTGACAGGTTGAATGTGGGATAGTCCAACTCGTTGACCCGGCCTTAAATGACCTTAACTGATGATAGGTCGTTAAACACCAATACTCACTCACTACTTCACAATAAAAGATACCTCTTTCATTCAATGAGATATCTTGATGAACCAAATAGACATCTCTTCTTTTATTTTCAAACATATATCTCTCCGAGAAGTAGATACGTATCTATTTCAGTCAAACCTGTGATGGGGATAAAAATTGTAGATTCTTATTCAGCTCAAACTTCTTGTTCTCAATTTAGAAGATCCTGATCTGGCACCAGGCACCTAACAACACCAGTAAAATCAGTTAGTGCCATGCCAATTCACTTGCCTCCTATGAGAAACAGTGGCTGCTGCAGGACTATTTTTATTTGCTCATGTGTGGGCCTTGCTTAGGTGAGCTGAACATTATGTTCTAATCAATCGATTGTACCACGATAGTGGAATTGTATCCAAAATGGAGTAAAACTTGGCATCTTGAGATCAGAAGCTGAACAAACTTGTAGCATAGCACATAATGTTTTATTTCAAATAATCATGACATGTAGTCAAATTAAAGTTCACAAAGCCAAGCTAAAATTTGCATTGGAAAAATGTGAAATTTAATAAAGTAAGTTGAGATGGCTGTACATCTATAATTATAATACATTCACAGGTGTGATATTATGACAACACAATCCAAGCGTTATCTAAAACAAGGTAGAAGTTTTATTTCAGTTCTGTTTTTGTTGCCTAGCAACAAGCAACTAGAAAACATGTTCGTAGAACACGGATGCCCCACATACTAACCGTGGTGGGGCATACAAATACACTAAATACGGGTTACTATGTCACTTTAAGTGGTTGTCATGGTTACTAACAATAAGTGAATTAAAGTGTCATAGAAATGTGAAGTTTGATCTACATACATCATAACCAATGATTATGACAACACATGTATCACGAAAAGTAGTTTCTTTCCATTTTGTTTCTCAAATATGTATGTTGCACATTACACACATGAATAAATTTCTATGACATGTCGGCATTGTTAGTAACCATAGCAACCACTTAAAATAACATAATAAGCAATATTTAGTGTGTATTTGCTTGTCAATAGGCAACACAAATTATGGAAATAAACGACAACTGTTCTACATCAGTTTTAGATTACACTTGGATTGCAGATAACTCACCTGGGAGTTCTGAAAATCAAAAGTGTTCTCCCTCGTGTCATCACGAAGTTGTATGCCAAATATGGTTAAGATATGCCAAGTAGAACCCGAGCTATCGTGTGGACAAGGAATTACTCACAGAGAAAATATTTGTTGAATGCCAGGGGGATACTAGAAAATCCCACTCCTCTATTTGATGGTAGGACTGTATACCAAATACGAAAAAAATCAGCCGAGAAATCTAGAAGTAGTTAGCCGGACAAGGAAAATTGTATATTTTCATAGCCGTAAAAGTGGCATAAATCTGGATGCATCAGTGGGACAGCGCCAAATATAACGTTACGCACTGCTCCACTTGATAATAGCGCTGTATACCGAATATGAAAATAATTGGCTGAAAACAGTAGAAGTAGTTCACCGGACAAGGAAAATTGTATATTTTCAGAGTAAAAATGGGGCATAACTCTGGATGCATCAGTGGGACAGAGATATATTTTATGTTAAGAATTTGCTGAAAACTGTAGAAGTAGTTCAACGTACAAGGAAAATCGCAAATTTTTTTAAGAGTCGAAAAAGGGGCATAACTCCAGATAAATCGGTTGGAGAGGAAAAAAAAATTGGCCGAAAACTGTAGAAGTAGTGTGCCGTACACGGAAAAACGTATATATTTTCTGAGTCGAAGAAGGGGCATAACTCCAGATACATCCATGGGAGAGCAAAAGTGTTTACGTTACGCATTCCTCCACTTCATGGTAAGGCTGTATACCTATTATGAATAGAATTGGCCGAAAACTGTAGAAGTAGTTCGCCGTACAAGGAAAATCGTACATTTTCAGAGTCGAAAAAGGGGCATAACTCTGGATACATCGGTGAGAGAGCGACACTTTTTACGTTACGCACTCCTCCACTTGATGCTAGGGTTGTATACCGAATATGAAAAGAATCAGCTAAAAACTGTAGGAGGAGTTCGCTGTACGAGCCAAAAGTGTATTTGTTTTTGCCGCAAAATTGGCATAACTCTGTAACGACTGAAGACAGAAAACGAAAATTTGTGTTACGCACACCAGCACTTGATGTTAATCATGTATGCATAGTATGAAATCAATCGGTAGAAAACTGTAGGAGAAAAAAAGTTAACATACGGACGGACAGACGTTCTTCTAATATGGAGGAAGGGGCCGTTTCCATTGTTCTAGATCAAAGAGAATGGCCCCTTGTTAACAATAGAACAAGGGGCCATACAGAATGAATCAAAGGATTCTTTTGTCTTGGGCTCCTCCCCATGGTCCCTTACTATAGGACATCAGCCCGGACAGACGGACGGACCGACAGACGGACGACGGACGGACGACGCCATAACATAATACGTCCCGTTTTTCAAACGGCTGTATAAAAACAAATCATGTTTATTTTTGCCACTTTTTGTCTTCGTTCTGACTAGATAAGTAAATGTAATGTATCTAAAACTGAGCTAAATTTGCGTACACATGTACATGTAAGAACGAGTCGCCCCGACTGAATTGTATCCGCCTGCCTCCTTTACCCAAAATAACAAAGACAAACTTCAGTATTGCCATATTAAAGGCATAAAAAACACTGTTTTTTTCGGGTAAGTTTGGTAGGGTATGGGTATTTAACATTTTATTCCCCCATGACATATGTCAGGGAATGGAATGGAATGGAATGGTGCTTAACGGCCCATCAACACAAAAGAGTATCATTTAGGGCCAAGCAATGTAGATGAAGAAATAAAAAAGAATAGTAAAATAGTATGTTACATGTAATAATCAATCAGATGATAAGGTAAAAATATTAATATGATAAATAATATAAATGAACAACGTGTATAGAATTATAAAAGTATAATAATGAGAAACATGTATACAATGATAAAATTAAATTTTCCGATACAAGTTAGTTTCATGTAGAAAGTGAAGCAAACCTTCAATGTTCTCCACCTGGAATAGCTCCGCAAGTGAAGTAACATTGAAGTGTTTGCCTCGAATATCGGCAAAATCGATACAGTCCAGTAGGATGTGTTGCACGGTAAATGCGCTGTGGCATGGAATACACCATGGACGCGGCTCACCTTTGAGCATATACGAATGCGTTAGTCGTGTATGTCCAATGCGCAATCGACTAAGGACAACTTCATCCCGGCGTACATGTCTGTAGCCAGGAGTCCATTCGCCCAGAGTCGGTTTCACAGCATGAAGTTTATTATCTGTGAGCAGATCCCACTGGATCTGCATTGTATCGGAGATGAATGAGTTGATGGATGATTTAAAATCATGATAGCAAACAGGAAAATGAGAAGTTGGTAGATCCAGGGCGGCCTTGGCAGCACTATCTGCCCTGTCATTGCCCTTGATACCAGTATGACTGGGTAGCCAACAAAAAATAATGTCCTTGCCAGACGAAAGTAAAATATGGTGTAGCTCCATGATTTGGCGGATAAGTGGATGTTCAAGCTTCATGTTGTACAAAGCTTGTAGTGAAGATAATGAATCGGAAAACAAAATGAATTGCTTTCTCCAAGATATTTTCGCGAAATCAAGAGCAAGTAAAATCGCCCTCAATCCGCAGAAAATATCGAAGATTTGTCTGGGAGTCTGGATTGAAGATCTCCCTCGGGGACAGCGGCAGCAGATGCTACCCGGTCCCCGATCTTTGAGCCATCAGTAAAAATCGGAGTGTACGTATTGTATCTGTCTTTATCTCAAGAAAAAGTGATTTAAAAATGGATGGATCAGTTGTTGCTTTCGTGTGCTGACTAAGATCGAAGATCACCTTGGGCTGCTCCAACTGCCACGGTGGAGTATCTGGAACAGCGTATTTGGCAATGTGATCCAGATCCAAGCCAGCATCGTGTATAAAGGATCCATTCTCTTGCCGAATGGTGGCTTGAAGCTTGGTTTCTTATCGAATACAGCATCTGTAGTTCGATGAAAGACAGTGTTATAAGCTGGATTAGATGGATTGGAATGTAGTTTAGTGGCGTATTGCAAAGATAATTTGGTGCGTCTGTCGTGGAGAGAAGGCTCATTTGCTTCGGCATATAAGCTCTGTGCGTTAGACGTACGGAATGCACCCAGGCAGAGTCGTAAGCCTTGGTGATGTATTGGATCGAGCGTCCGAAGATCGGATTTACTGGCAGACCCATATACAGTGCATCCATAGTCTAGTTTTGAGCGCACATGTGCGATGTAAAGGCGGTGCAGCACCTTTCGGTCTGCACCCCAGTCATGATTTGCTACCACTCGCATTAAGTTGAGTGCTTTCTGGCATTTAGCTTTCAAGTATCGTAAATGGGGTTTAAAAGTGAGTTTAGGATCAAAGATAAGACCAAGAAACTTCTGCTCCCGAACAACTGGGATGGGATGTGTTCCCATATGTCAGGGAACGTTAAGTTTTGCGTCCATCACACTAAATGTTCACCTTGTTGTTTCAGTCCGTAACACAAACACTTTTACATCAGTAATCACCAAATGGGCGATAACTATAAAATGAGTGGTGCAAGGGTTGTTGTCTCGATCGCTGAGGGGAACATTTGACCCCAGTCTTAGAAGATGGCAAGGGGTTTAGGAGATATGGAGCGCACACAAATTGCAGGCGACAAATGTTTGATCATGGTCTGCGACCTTGACCTTGAAGTGCATGCCTGCAACGTTGGTTCTGCACGTCGTCTCGATGACAGACGGACGGATGGACGAAGACCATTCCTATATCCACCATCTGCTTTGCGGCGGGGGATAATAATGTTGCTTACCAAAAATAATCAATTTCTATTTAGGCCAAACAGTTATTGATTAATAATGATATAAAGGAACATAATTATTGTAGAAATGCTGGGTCGGACGATAGTGGAATTTGCACAGTGTGATAGTGGACCATCCAAGCAATGCATGTGTAAAATATCAAGAAGTTTTGTGAAAGGAAACAGAAATTATAAGCGATTTACCCAATTGTTGACGCCGCCGCCGCCTGATCACGGAATTTGGCCTGCTTAGTCTCACCAACACTATCGTGGGTGAGACAAAAATGATGATACATGTAATAATAAACAGCAAACAAATGTTGAATGAAGGGTGTTTTGTCCACTTTGTAAATATCATCACAAGGGTTACGTCCGCCCTGTAAAAATCATCAAGGGTGTAATGTTCACTTGACATACTATCTGAATAGTTGGTAATTTCAATTACCTAGTGGAATACACATACATGTAGATAATCACTTCAAGTGCACATTATTGCATTTCCGGACAACATTATTAGTCAGGGCTCCTGATATGGTTGACTATGCACTGAAATGTAACCTAGGTAGGTGGTCGGAGTGATAAAAAAAAGTTGGTCATGTGATCAAAGTCATGCGACTGTTCCTGCCATTTTAGTCCAAGCGGCTACACCCACATTTCGCCAAATTCGGTGCATACTCAACCATATCAGGAGCCTAGACTATATGATCATGTACATACACAATATATGGAATGGAATGGAATGGTGCTTAACGGCCCATCAACACAAAACGGTATCATTTAGGGCCAAGCAATGTAAATGAAGAATAAAAATAATACTAAAATAGTATGCTAGATGTGATTCAGGTAAAAATATTAATATGATGAACAACATAAAAGATAAACGTGTATAGTTATAAAATTAGAGAAATGAGAGACATGTATACAATGATAAAATCAAATTTTCCGATACAAGTTAGTTTCATGTAGAAAGTGAAGCAAACCTTCAATGTTCTCCACCTGGAATAGCTCCGCAAGTGAAGTAACATTGAAGTGTTTGCCTCGAATATCGGCAAAATCGATACAGTCCAGTAGGATGTGTTGCACGGTAAATGCGCTGTGGCATGGAATACACATACACAATATATGTTATTTATTGCGCAGCAACTCTATGAAAAAAATCCTGATAAAAAACTTAGTCATTTGGGGGATAAATCAACCAAAAATCACATTTTATGCTTGAACGACCCTCATAGGGCCTCCCACAAGGATTGCCTCAAGATTTGTTAATCAGTCTCTGTGTAGCTTGCAACCTGTCTCCCAGATCTGGTCTAGTTGCTTTTCATCTGTATGGACGGGAATACGGGTGCCGATGCAGACCGACAGTCCAGGGAATGTATACGGTTAAATTTCAACAATTTAATGACATTTTGTCAAGTGACTGTTCAAATGAGTGGTACAATGACAAATATTTTACACTATACTAGCGAAACGCATACATTAATAATATTTAGTAGACACTAAAAGCAAAATGCTTATGAATACACTATTCAAAACTGTTAACAAGCCAAGTACCATTTTGATGTTAGCAAAATTTGGCAATTTCATAATATGGCCAATTTGAAATAAAATCCCTGACCGCTGTGTGAACCAATCCCGGTTGTGTGACCCCTCCACCCAGCCTACATATAATCATGTGACGTGGTTAAATAATCGACCCTAGACCATAACGAAACGGCATTACAACAAAACACCAGATGGCCGCGGCCCGCATGTCGAGCCCGCCTAGGCACAGGGGTCGCAGGAGCGAGACACAAAATGAATGTATGTATGGTATACAAAGCAGACATTGATTCAAGCAAATCGGACTTGTGGTTATAGAGTTGGTAGGTATGTGAAAAGTTTGGACAAAGACATTAATGAAAACTTTTGACCTTGGGGTACACGAGTGGGAAAAAGAATGAATATATGGATGATGACTAACAAGCATATGAAGTTTGAATATTGAAGTAAATGTGACTTAATTAGGACTGCAGAGATATAAGGTATTTAAAAAGTTTAACACAGATTTGAAAGCAAACTTGTAAGTCATTTAACCTTGACCTTGGGGCACAGGGGTTGCATGAGTGGAACACAGAATTAATATATAGATGAGGAGTAATACGATTATGAGCTTTCAAGTCAATGTGAGTGAAGACTGCAGAGATATAAGGTATTTAAAAACTTTAATGCAGATTTGAATGCAAACTTCTAAGTCATGTGTCCTTGACCTTTGGGCAGATGGGCCTCATGAGTGGGAGACAGAATGAATATTTGGACGATGAGTAATAAGAATATGAAGTTTCAGGTCAATGTGAGTAAAGACTGCTGAGATATAAGGCATTTAAAAACTTTAACGCAGATTTCGGACGGACGCACGCACGGACGCACTGACGGTCGGACACCCAGACGTCATTGTGATCACTATGTCTCGCCTATCGCAAGCGGGCTCGACAAAAATCATGTCTGAGAAACAAATGTGAATCCGATTGGAATAAATGCTAATGTTATGTAACCAATTCTAAAGAATATTAGAAAATCTCCTAATATATTTCAAGGTACCAAAATTACCAAATTGTGACCCAATTACTGGCACCCGAGTTACACGTCCGAGCTGTATTACTGGTGTTTGAAAGTTTGTACATAAAAATATTTTTTGCAAAAATGGTCCAAACATTGTACCCAGATCATCATCTGTAAACTACACTCTGTGGCATGAGACAAATGCAATTACATGTTCATGTTAAATATGGCAGCATGGGCAGGGTATAAAATGAAAATATAGATGGTGATCAGTGTGTATATGAAGTTTCAAGTTGATATCCCAAGTGGTTACAGAGATATAGCAATTTGAAAAACTTTAACGCAAATTTCAAAGTAATTTGACCTTGACCTTGGGCATCCGGGCCGCATGGGTGTGGTATAGAAAGAAAATATGGATGATGATTAATCAGTATGTGAAATTTCAACTCAATCCGACTTAAGGTTGCCGAGATAATGGGTCTCCAAAAACTTTAACGTAAATCCGGACGAACGGACGAACGGACAAACTTTTTAACCGACAGTCTGAACACTATATGCCACCCATTTCTTCGAGACCGGTGGAATAAAAATGTATTAAATTACTTAAATACACTCATACATGTATATTCAAACAAGATCACCGTTCCCCCCTACAAGTATGAATTTTTTTCTTCTTCTAATAAACTGAAATTGAACTCAATTTCCTCCTAGCATAGCACATGGTTTGGGGATCTCACACTTTTAATGCCTTTTAACGCCGTGGAAAAAAACAACTTATATTATGTCGCGTGCCATTGAGCATGCCAATAATGTCAAAACGAGACTGCAATGAACAGTGTATAGCACTGTGGGTAAAGACAGCACACAAAATTTACTTAATTTTAGTTCCAAGGCATTATCTACTCGCCTGAATCAAATTTTATTAGCGGGCATCAGGCCCCTAGAGTGGAATTCCTTATACCACACACACATTTTACTTACTTGTATGTAGAGTGCCCCTTGACCCACAAATTTTGAGATGAATTCTCCCGACCAAGAAAAGTATGCCGGAAGAGTCGGTTTCGATAAGCGCCTCCGTTCTGCTCGAAGAAGCTCGAAACTGTCGATTTTAAATTCTTTGTGAAATCGTAATTGCATGAGATCGGCAATATGGTGCCGCATGTCCTCTTCATTTTTGCCAAACACTATCTGTCAAGTCTTTTTGTTGCTGGCCAACTTCGTGTCCTGAGAACAAGGACGCGCTTGTTTACCTGCACTTGTCTTGTTGCTGTACATGCGTACTGAGAGCGCCTACCTCCCCTCCCTCTTCTGGCTGTCGATGTTGGGCTGAATGGGCCCCTCTGATACGGGCCAAATAGCGAGGTAACCTCTGCTGCCGCTCTCTCGGCTCTACCAGTTCCTACGCATTCGTATATGCTCAAAGGTGAGCCGCGTCCATGGTGTATTCCATGCCACAGCGCATTTACCGTGCAACACATCCTACTGGACTGTATCGATTTTGCCGATATTCGAGGCAAACACTTCAATGTTACTTCACTTGTGGAGCTATTCCAGGTGGAGAGCATTGAAGGTTTGCTTCACTTTCTACATGAAACTAACTTGTATCGGAAAATTTAATTTTATCATTGTATACATGTTTCTCATTATTATACTTTTATAATTCTATACACGTTGTTCATTTATATTATTTATCATATTAATATTTTTACCTTATCATCTGATTGATTATTACATGTAACATACTATTTTACTATTCTTTTTATTCTTCATCTACGTTGCTTGGCCCTAAATGATACTCTTTTGTGTTGATGGGCCGTTAAGCACCATTCCATTCCATTCCATTCTACCAGTTCCTGAAATATTACTACAATTAATTTATGTTGATATCAATCATTAATCACTTATTACATGTAAACTAACCAAACCTTCTAACGCACCAAGTACCATTGTTGTGAATAGGTTTAGTTATAGTTTAATGAATGTTACTGATATACATCAGTTTGCACTAAGAACAAAAACAAAGTTGACATTGAAAATGACCACGTAATTTACGCCAAACAAAAGTAGGTCAAGGTCACATGAAGGTCGTCAGATTTATAGAATTTTGCATCGAGTATCATCTGATAATGATGTGGTAAACGTATGGTGGCTGTATGAGCAATAGTAAGGTGAAACAGAGCAAAACATGAAAACTTAACATTTGAAGACTGACAAACTGACGGACAGTCCACCAACAGTGAAAAATGGGACATTTCCATTGTTCTACATCAAAGAAATGGCCCCTTGTAATGAATAGAACCAGACGGAATGAATCAAAGGATTATTTTGTGTTAGGCTCCCCCCATGGCACCTTCTACTCTTCGTTGCTCGGATGACAGACAGGCAGGTGGACATTCCAGCATTTTTGGTTTAGGGTTACATAAAAGATCAAAGGCAAAATCCCTAAACAACAATAGAGTTTAGGGGCTTCGGAATAAATCAAAGCCGATATATGTCTAAGTAATCAAATTTTCTGATTTGCTCAAACACAAAAACATGTTTGGCAACTGATTTAGTATAAAAAACTAACACATAATACATCTGAAACACAGAGTTGTCTCTTAATCGCAATGTAAATACACCATATTCTTTGTGGAGGTGGCACCTCTATCCAAACCATTATATTTACCATTTCAAATCCGTTTACAAACACACTTCGGCTTTAAACGATAGGAAATGGTAAGTAACCTTTGTGCCAGAATGAGTGAACACACATCCGAACAGTGTCTAAATAGATACTTGCTTGATTAATATATGGAAAAACCCAATAGGCGATCATATTTGGCGAGTTACACACATTCTATGTCATAGTCACTTTAAAGGATTATTTAACTCATAGACCCCTGTACGTTGGCCCAGAGAGACAGGTGGATACTGACGCCACAGGCGGTACAGTACATGTATAAGCACCCCTTCCTTTGGAAGATGTGCTAAAAATTTACCTACGGTACTTACTTGTAGGAATTCCAGTCAGTTGAGTGACTGTGTCAACTTGAGCTCTCAGTCTGATATAAATTACATCCCCATCTGAAATAAAATTTATCCAACTTACTATATAGCTTTGTACATTTTGTTGAATAATGACATTGACGGCATATAGACTGGGCTGTGTACAGGTAGAATATGAACCCGTCTGTAACATGAAAGTGACGGGGGGAGAGGGGCATATTATGGATTTGACGTAGTCACACTCCCAAGTCCTAGCAGATAACTCGCAAAAAGGAGCCTTTTCAGACCTAGTCGTTCCTGACTCCCGAGGTGCTTGGATTAAAATTCCTGTTTGTGACTAGACTTGCTCATTTTCTGAGGTATTGATTCCATGTGGATGATTTGTTAGCCATTTTGTGTCACTTTTCAAAAGTTAATTAAATACAATGTAGTAGACAGTTTGCTGCTGTAAATTATTGTATTACATAGACTGTGACTCCTGAATGGTACCAAATGACTCCAACTACAAATATTTCAGACAAAGGAGTCAAATGACGCCGGTCATGAAATTGGTATTCTGTGACAATCATTTTAAGTGGCACATAGGTCTAGTAAAAGTTATGCACATAATCGTTAAAGTTACCTAGATGAGATAGAGCATTTCAGCCACCGCATATCACTTACTTAATACAAGAATCACAAATTTATTCCAAATAATTTTCATGTAATGTATATCTCAACACTGACAAACTGTCGATGACATCTCCCTTTTCTGTCAGAAAAACACATGGTCCATCAGCAATCCCCATCGCTTTTCGTGCCTCCTCCACAAATTGCTCAAACTCTTCTGGAACATTAATCACCTGAAAAGAATATAGTATTATATAGTGGCAGGCCACCATGAAAATGACTTCTGTTCAACCCAAGCAACGACTATGCCTTCCTGAACACGAACCCGGTGTTGGGCAATCAACTTAGGTGGGTCATTGAGTGCAAAGGGGTCAAATGAGTACAAAACGCATGTGGATTCGTACAAAAGTTAAATATTAACAGATTTTAATGATTTTGGTCGTCATACCAAAATATGGCCGTCATACCAAAATGGCTGACATACCGACACCAAAATCATTTAAAACGGTTAATATTTATCAATTGTACAAATTTACATGCGTTTTGAACTCATTATTTGACACCTTTGCACCTAATGACCCCAAATAAGGTCATTGTCCCACCTAATTTGGTGAGTCGACACCAGATTCATGTTCAGGGAGGTATAATGTATCAAACTAGCTTAGTCGTCGCTTTTGCTCTCTCGGTTGAAAGGAAGTAATTTGAAGCCACTTATCTTCGAAGTGCCTTTCTACTAATACATGTATGATCCTGTGAACAAATAGAATGTATAAATTAATATATAAGTTTATTGCATAACTAGCGGTCCGACAGTTCAATAACATCTGTACAAGAATAATGAAGCTCTACCCGTACAATAACTATGAAAATGAGTATATCAATACGCACAACGTTGCATCAAACCTTGATAACCAAGACATTAATTTGGTGGCCATTTTGAATTTTTATAGTATTATGGAAGCCATTAATTTTGTAAGTTTGGCATTTAAAGTTATTGAAGTCCCATGTACAAAACAAGGAATAATCCATCTGAAATGAATTTAAATGACCAATTTGAGCTATTATCGTTAATCATCACACATTTGCATTAATTTGGCAGCCATTTTGGTTTTAAACCTTATTCTGGTCATACTTTAGATAGACAAAATGGCGCCCACATACAATTCAATTTCATTGGTCAATTATGCTGTGCGCACGTGATATGATGTCCTACGCACATGATAGGGTGTCGTGCGCACGTGGTATGATGTCGTGCACACGTGATAGGATGATGTGCGCATGTCGTGGGCACTTGGTAGGGTGTCGTGTGCACGTGGTAGGTTGTTGTGCGCACGTAATAGGATGTTGTGCCCACATAATATGATGTCGTGCACACGTGGTAGCATGTCATGCGCACGACATAGCCTGGTAAGATTTTTGTTTCTTGTGTCACCTCCAGGCTTCCGTACACATATACTTCTGTAATTCATTAAATAATGCACAGTTTCAGCAGTCATTGAAATCAACTACATACCTACCTACCATACCTACACATCTGGGGCTAGGGTAGCGATATGGGAAACATATTTCTAAGGTCGGCCCAGCTGATACCCCATTTGGTAGCTCTTTTTCACAAAAATTTCCGTCGCCCCCCCCTCCCCCCCCCCCCCCTCCTCCTCTCCCCCCCCCCCCCCCCCCCCCCCCCCCCCCCCCCCCCCCCCCCTCATATGGCGTGCTGCTTTGGACTTTAATACCACACTGTGATATCAATAGCCTCGTTGCTTGTGAAATTTACTAGCCCTTATCAGTTTCTACCAGCCCATATAGCGTTACCCAAATACACTAATCTAGTCAGGTGTAATCCCGGCACACAACCCCTGTCCCGGTCCATAGCGCGGGGCATCCACATTTGCCCCGGTCTATGGAATACAAACATGTGCAAATGTATCTGGCTAAACACCCTCCGGGACATGGCCACTACGGGAACGAATGAATGTTAACTCCCGATTCTGATTGGAAACCACTATCACTGCTAAAAATGTCTGTAGACCAGAACAGCCTGTTGATTTTTTAAGACGTCAATATTAGTTCTAGTGCTGTCGCCTGGAATTTTTACTCACCACACGGGCTGGTCAGAATTGCCAATCAGGACCAGCCCTTACTAAAATATACCAGCCAATGGCTAGCACGAGTTTCAAGCCCTGGTATGGGATGCCGTTTTGAACTTTAATACCACATTGTGATATCACCTATTCAATTTGATGAGTGATATCACCTATTCGAAAACCTGATATCATCTATTTATACTGAATCTGTGATATCATCTATTCAAATAGATGATATCCTTTTGAATATGTTATATCATCCATTTGAATAGATGATATCACCCATTCATTTTGATTCAGTGATATCACTCATTTGAATGTGATATCATACTTTCAAATAGGTGATATCACCCATTCGAATAGGTCATATCACCAATTCATTTTGAATGGGTGATATCACTTATTCATTAAATGACGTATATTGATGGCTATATTATGTCACCCACGTGCTTTCAAACGTCACAATTATTTGGCTAATGTTGCACACTTACGAGAATAAACAAACATGGCAGAAAAAATCATGCTGGTTCAATGTAGCTTACTTGACACTAAAATTGAAGTAGCACTATCCGGTGATGTAATGAAAGGTTAGTTTCTTATATAAACTATTAATATAGTGAACAAGATGGCAATCTAGCAACAGCCTGAACAGGGACTAATGATTTCACAGTCTGGCCACAATCATGAATAACTTTTTACCAAATTATTGGAATGTCATACTGTGTAGAAATTAATAGTCGAGTTTATTCCAAAACTTGTGTGTTTTATTCAGATTGATTGAGTATTGGTGTTTAACGGCCTATCAACTTCCAGGGTCATTTAAGGCTGGGCCAACAGGATAGATTATCCCGCATTCAACCTGTCAACAACGAGGGAAATTCCCAAAATCACAACTCAATCTGTACATAACTATATAATCAATCCTGAAATTACAATATCCTGACCTGATGCTAGGTCCATACCACACCAGAGTCACTTAGCTCCAGCCTCAAAAACAATATTATATGTACAGAACCTATTCCTGTTTAATGGGACATAACATGATTTAGCATGAAGTACCAGGGAGCCAAAGCGGTACATGAGGGCCAAATCATGTAGGTCGGCATTCCATTAAGGGTGAACGCCGATCGTTAATTTACCCAACCACCATCCAATGTTTTATTCTGATGTACGAATCTGACGTGAATTATGCATTAGCCGATGCACAGATAGGCAAATTGATAGTATCAGTAATTATAGTATATATTCATGTCTTGAAATGGAAAATTCTTAATATTAAACACTGAATGGGCAGTTATAACATTACCCAAATTAATTATTAAATGGGGGTAATTTCAGCTCAGCTGAAAATAGTATGCCTGTGCCCCATAGATGCATATAAATGATCAACCAACAGCATTTTTTTCCAGCAGGACTGTCAAGTGATTCAATAGTCACACATTTTAGGAGTAATTGTACAGAACTTAGGAGTCAGCACAATTTTTTTTATAATTTTTAACAGCAAACATGATCAAGGTCCAATTTGAGTGAGCCCGAAGTGAACTGGGTCCGTTTTGGACTGGGTATAACTATGTTTTGATTCATTTTGTTCCATACCCAGCCAAACCAATGTCACTTTTTCACCTAAAAATCGAATATTGGGGAACAAATGCAACTATTCCAACAAGACTTGCTGTAAAAAAAGATGGAGATATCACTCAAAAAGTTAATTACTATTTTTTCTTCGTTTTTTTCTTAACAGAAATTTATCAAAACATTACAGCAAACGTACCTCTAATGAAGAGTGATTTTCCAAGAAGAGTAACTCTTATAGCCTATTATCGGTACAACATGCGCTTTCAACTTTGCGATTGCCAAAAAAACACTCATTATGAACATGGTGAAAAAGTGCTCAATAGGGTACCAGCGTACACTAGCCAAACATTGCCCACATAGATTTTTTGACCGACATTTGGTCCAGCAATCAGCCACTGATAAAAAAGTGCACCACTAGCCACGCAGCCATTTGTTTATCAATGAGATATATCATTTTAGCATCAACCAGTACACACATTTTGCATTTTATTAGAACAGAAAACATAATAGAGGACGACCTGTATCAGATAGAGGTTTGCCTTTGTCACGAACAGCATTTGCCCTTAAGGCGAACGAGTTTTCAACCTAAGGGCAAATTATGCCGTACAATGGTACATTCCGAAAAATGGAACAGTAAGCATGACAAAGGCTACCTCATATTTACAGTAGGCCAACAGAGCAAGTTGGTATGCTAAGCTAGTGCATATCATATAAATAAATAGGGCAGTATATGCAGGTCCATGATGTACTGCTAAAATAACATTCAAGCAATGTATGCAATTTTTATCGCCAAATGAATAAATAAAAAATGCAATAATTTACATGTTTCGACCAGTATGTACATTTTATATCATGATTTACCACTAAAAAGTGAGATAAAAAAAAAGTATGTGACCTTTAAAACGCTTAGCGAATGCTCTACCCATTAGGCTAGATATGGTTGTTAGATTTCATGTACTTTTTTATGTATAATCTTAAACGTTTAAATTGACGAGTAGTCTTAAGAGTGGCAAGACCTTAAGAAAACTCCTCGAAAATATATTATAACTTTAATTTTTTTATTGAATATGCTTATGTGTATCAATAGCAAACATTTATTTCTGTGTTTATGCACAAAATCAATTGATATTTCATTTTTTTAGATGAGACCGTATAGCGAGGATGCAGTCAGCAATCCCACTGTTGAGATGAAGCATGGAATATATATACATACATTGATATACATACATATATATAAATACATAGCTACAAATACATAAATACATAGATATAAACACAATGACTAGATATAAATACATTGAAATCATTTCTGCAGGACACATTAGTACATTATCTAATTGTGAATTACACCAAAATATAATACAGCAAATTTTAGCGTGCTTTCACACAAGGTCGCAATGCGGCGGGAGCGCTTGATCTACCGCTACAGTTCGATAAGACTGGGAACCTGCAGAAATATATAGATGTCCAATATGGTACCTACGTTGTCAGATAGAATACTGACCCACTGGTAATAGTGCACATGTGTCAATATATATATATTATAGAATATTGACATGTGTCATTGTTCAGTCGCGTCATTGTTATATATCACTGACACACAAGTACTGAAACCACCGATTAGTATGCATATTTTATATATATATACACACTCAAACAAATGCAAAAAAAAAACATGTTCCTCAGCTATAATTTGTCCGATTAGAACTATATATTATGCATTCAAGATACATAATAAATAAATAAACTAAGCGCTTTCACACCTGCATTGACTGAAGAAATGCTGACAAAATACAAAACCAAGCATAGACACTTGGATAACATAATTATACCCAGTTTTTGTAGACTAGATGGCCGCTAAAAAAATATATATAGTAGATGGAAAAACTTTAACCAAAAAACTTTAACCAGACACATGGACGTACGGACGTACGGACGGACGTATGCCAAAATGCCGACGATATCGCGCTGACAATGATGATAGACAACCATGTGAAGTATCAAGGTAATGGGTGAAGCAGTTGCATAGATATAGTACACGAAAAAACTTTAAACAAAAAATTCAAAGTAATTTGACCTTGACATTGGGCATAGGGGCTGCACGGTTGGGGGTAGAATGAAAATATGGATGATGATAAACACCCATGTGAAGTTTCAAGGTAATGGACGAAGCAGTTGCTGAGATATAGTATAACGAAAAACTGTAAACCAAAAAACTTTAACCAGACGTACGTTAAAAAGTTGAAAATGGCTAAGTCAATTACGTAGAAATAATAGGTGAAGGTAAACAAAATGGTCACATGTTGGATAGCTGTATGTGGTAGGCACCCCTTAGTTATGAAGCTGTGAAAGTTTGGTGGTCCTAGGTGGTACAGTACCAAAGAAATGGACTTAAACACGAAAACTTAACATTGTAAACGCGAAAACTTAACATTGAAAATGGCTATGTCGACTGCGCGGAAAAAATGGGTCAAGTTCAATATGTTGGATAGTGATATGTGGTGGGCACCCCTTGATTATGAAGCTGTGAAAGTTTGGTGGTTCTAGGTGGTACAGTAACAAAGAAATGGACTCAAACACGAAAACTTAACATTGATTGTGGACGCCGCCCGCCGCCAGCCCGCCGCCCGCCCGCCCGGCTTTCACCAATCCAATAGCCTGGATTTTTTTTTTAAAAAAACCTGGCTAAAAAGCAGCAGCAGTATTTCGTAATTTCCTCTGATGAGCCCGCAGGTCACCCCTGACCTTGACGCGGTCTGCGGGCTTAATCTTGGAATTGCCATCGCAATTCCTAGGGATTGCGGTTGCAATTCCCAGAGAACTAACAAGGGGTGTGTTTCCTAAGGACTAACTGGGTTATATGCATGCACTAGCTATTGGTGCATGCACATATTACCTAAACACCCCTTGGTGACTCGTAGGTACTCTATGCATTCCCGCACAAAGGTAGGTACACTTACCTTTGGGCGTGTGTGTGTAGGGTAACCTGGCTGGCCGTTTGCCGTGGCCTGCGACCCGGACATTTTGGAGGAAGGGATCCTGGTGGGTGAGTGTCTTGTGTGGCTGGCAGAATTTCTGGCCAAGATGTCACGCATTACTACAATACACCACTTCGGCCCTGACTTCAAGACAAACGGGAGGTCCTTGGGTGAGCATATTTTTTTTATTTTTGCTTTGTGATTATTTCATATATACGTGAGTACATTAACTTGTTCCCTTTTACATTGTGTGACCAGTCCGCGGCTCTAGTAGGTGTCACGGTTTAGTGCTACACGAGTGAGTTATTTGTCTTGCTCGAGTATATCACTATGTATCCTCGGTGTGCGGTGCGGAGACCCGCACCATTAGCACATCCCCTTGTATGGCTCCATGGAGAGTGGGGAACATAGTG
The DNA here is from genome assembly GCA_029237695.1 of Conchocele bisecta. Taxonomy (NCBI): domain Eukaryota; kingdom Metazoa; phylum Mollusca; class Bivalvia; order Lucinida; family Thyasiridae; genus Conchocele; species Conchocele bisecta. The sequence continues at coordinate 10,745,881 of CM055274.1, read as the reverse complement.
ATGAATATACCGGCCTACTGATATGAATCGCCAAAAACACAAAAAACAAACCACATCACAATTATCGATCAATCCAGTCGATTGGAAGGCTTCGGACTTCACAAAGTCGTCCAGCCAACCGTGTTCAGCTGGTCCGTCCAAGAAACGGACGCGACCTGCAGAATTCAATTTTTTACCTGACAACGAACCCGTTTTCCTAACAAGACCAACCCAACAACAGTCAGAACAAGAACATGTAGCCACATGGCCTCGATTCCTTGTGGTCCATGCAACTGATTCAGACAAACCCCTCACCAAATTATCTGTCTTTGTTTTGTCAAAGATCCTGAATAGTGTGGCAGGAGAGCCAAAGAATTTGAAGCGTTTACGCTCTGGTGACCTTCTCATAGAAGTTGAGAGGAAGAGCCATGCAGAGAATTTACTTCTCTGCAACAAATTCTTGGACACTCCTGTCGACATTCAGCCACATAAATCATTGAACAGTTGCAAGGGGGTTGTCCGATCACCGGAGTTTGCTCATGTAACTGAGCAAGAGGTGATCGAGCAACTCAAACCGCAAGGAGTCGCTGATGCCAGAAGGATTAGTAGAAATGTCAATGGACAACTAGTCCCTACCAATACCTTCGTTCTGACTTTCAACCTCACTGTACTACCGAAGGAACTCAAACTCACCAGATGGTTACTAATTACAGTTGATCCATATATACCAAACCCGTTGCGATGTTACAACTACCAATTGTACGGCCACCACAAAGACAGATGTAAGAGAGATCTTGCATGTGCACGCTGTGGCATTGCCAAGCACAGTAATGAAAACTGTGTGGAGGCCGAACATTGTGTCAACTGTAATGGTAACCATGCGGCATATTCGTAAGACTGCCCGGGTAATGGAGGTAATTCCAGATCCGAGCTATTCTCATATATATGCGACTGTTTGCACAATACATCTAGAATTACGGCACGATTGTTATATGTTCATTTAAAACATAAGTTGAGATAATGTGCATATAACATAAATGTGGCAAAGAAATATCACGATCAGGCTGCGATATTGTAAATGCAAAATATAAAAAAAGGCATGATCTAATTGTTTTCCTAGCATGAAGTGGTGTTACCAGGTTACAATGGTTGAAGTGGTCAATGGGTATTCTTTCTCATGCATTACACAACCGGAGAGACATATTATATATTATTGTATTAATAAATGTGTGTGCTTATTTCAGTAGTATTGATGGCATAACTATATATGAGCCCTTATGGCTTTGTAAAATGTACCGAAAATAATAAATTTTTCGTAGTACCACAAGGGCTCATCTACAAAAGGTGTCCAATTGCAACATAATTGAAGCCGCATGTACATGAAAGTTTATGTATATAATCTCTATATGTATACCTACTCACATGTGCAAGATGAATGATCATATGCATTAACCTGATTTTTAAAGTCAGTTGCAATCTTTAACCTTCATTATCTCGAAATGTTAAAATATGTAGATGAGCCCTTATGGTTCTTATAGGGCGGTATGTAGATTCCCGAGTCGTTCGGTTTGAAATCGGGGGATCACGGCAAGGGCCGGGTGACAGGTCGGCCTCTCCACTACCACTCAGGGGTAGGCCCATGGCTATGGAGAGGATCCCTACAAAACCGCCCAGGAAAGGGTCTGATGACCCTGGATCGCAGAAAGGGTCTGATGACCCTGGATCGCAGAAAGGGACAGACGGCCCCATTCCACTGAAGAACAGGTTTGAGTCGTTGGACTCGATGGAGACTGAAGAGTCTTCTGACACTCCAACGGCCAAACCTGTTCCACCCCGCAAACCCATACTCCCACCTACATAAAACATGGATACTATTATCCAATGGAACTGTCGAGGAATTAAAGCAAATCGTGATGAATTAACAATTTTATTAACTCAACACAACCCCATTGCTGTTTGTCTTCAGGAAACATTCCTGAAAGTTGACGATACATTTTCTTTTAAATCACATGCACTATACAGTAAGTGTTCAGATAACGCTGAACGCGCATCTGGTGGAGTCTCAATCCTTGTTAATTTGAGCACCCCACATATCTGGTGAATCTTAACACTAATCTTCAGGCTGTGGCCGTTAGTGTTACGATTCACAAGACTATTACATTATGTTCTATCTACATTCCACCATCTGCAGTCCTGTTAAAATCAGAACTAGATAATCTTGTCTCTCAGCTCCCTTCGCCTTTCATTTTCTCCTTGGCGATTTTAATGGACATAACATGCTTTGGGGTTGTAAAGACACAAACAAAAAGGGGGAACTTATTGAAAATTTTCTTTCTGATCACAATCTCAGCATTTTTAATGATAAATCGAGCACATATTTACATCCCGCAACCGGTTCATATTCCTCTCTGGATTTAACTCTGTGTCATCCTTCTCTGTATTTAGACTTTACGTGGAAAGTTGGTGACGACCTATGTGGGAGTGACAACTTTCCTGTCTTCTTGCAGAGTAATGGACCACCATCCACTGACAGAGTCCAGAGGTGGAAATTACATAAAGCCGATTGGGACACATTTCGTAATATGTGCATGATTGAACTAGATTTTGATCGCTTTCGAGATGCGGAAGATCCACTAGAACACTACGTTTCCCTTTTACACGATATTGCAGAAAAGACAATACCAAAAACCTCGGCAAAGCCCAAACGTGTCAATAAACCATGGTTTGACGAAGAATGCAAAGAGGCAATGACTGCTCGTAAACAGTCTATTCGTCAAATCAATAACAACTCAACACCAGATAATTTAAATGCTCATAGAATTTTTAGAGCGAAAGCTCGACGCACAATTAAAGCTAGCAAGAGAAAGACTTGGAGATCTTTTGTCTCCAAGTTGAATTCGCGATCTAAAATGAAAACAATATGGGACATGATTCGTAAAATAAACGGTAAAGGTAAATCAACTTCTATCAATCACCTCAACAAAGCAGGACATAAAGTATCTTCCAAAACAGACATTTCAAACACATTAGCAGATACCTTCTCCAAGAACTCCTCATGTAATAACTATTCTGAGGAGGGAGTTCTTGAAGGTGAAATGAGCAAGAGAAAACTAAACTTAATTTTAATTCAGACAATTCAGAACATTACAACGCTCCTTTCTCTATGAGGGAATTAAAAGCTTCCCTCGAGAAAGCACATGATACATCTGTAGGTCCTGATGATATCCACTACCAACTGCTTAAACATTTACCTGAACACTCTTTAGACAACCTCCTTGAAATATTTAATACCATTTGGGAACAAGGCGTCTTTCTGCCCTCATGGCGGGAAGCTACAATCATACCTGTTCCCAAGCCGGGCAAGGATCACACCGACCCATCAAGTTACGGTCCCATCGCACAGGCTTGTCTGGTTTCTGGAATCCAATGGACTGATATCTGAGTATCAATCTGGATTCCGTCGCCAGAGAAGCACTGCCGATAATCTGATTAGACTCGAAGCATTCATTCGAGACGGGTTTGTTAACAATGAGCATATAGTTGCCATATTTTTTGACCTAGAAAAGGCATATGACACGACGTGGAAGTATGGAATTATGAAGGACCTTCATGACCTCGGTCTGAAGGGTCATCTCCCTGATTTTATTTCTAATTTTTTGAAAGACAGACAATTCCAAGTCCGAGTCGGTACAACCGTTTCTGATCCCCATGAACAGGAAATGGGTGTACCGCAGGGAAGTATATTGTCTGTTACCCTTTTTAGCATTAAACTGAATAATATTGTAAAATGCCTGCAACCAGGTGTTGACTGTTCTTTATATGTCGATGATTTTTTAATATGTTACAAATCAAAGAACATGCATACTATTGAGCGATGAAAGACAGTGTTATAAGCTGGATTAGATGGATTGGAATGTAGTTTAGTGGCGTATTGCAAAGATAATTTGGTGCGTCTGTCGTGGAGAGAAGGCTCATTTGCTTCGGCATATAAGCTCTGTGCGTTAGACGTACGGAATGCACCCAGGCAGAGTCGTAAGCCTTGGTGATGTATTGGATCGAGCGTCCGAAGATCGGATTTACTGGCAGACCCATATACAGTGCATCCATAGTCTAGTTTTGAGCGAACATGTGCGATGTAAAGGCGGTGCAGCACCTTTCGGTCTGCACCCCAGTCATGATTTGCTACCACTCGCATTAAGTTGAGTGCTTTCTGGCATTTCGCTTTCAAGTATCGTAAATGGGGTTTAAAAGTGAGTTTAGGATCAAAGATAAGACCAAGAAACTTCTGCTCCCGAACAACTGGGATGGGATGTGTTCCAAGTTTAAGTTCGGGATCAGGGTGAAGACCGCGTCTTTTGCAAAAATGCATGCAGTTAGTTTTAGATTTCGAAAACTTAAAGCCGTTTTCTGTGGTCCACTTGTTTATTCTATAGAGGCTCAGTTGTAATTGGCGCTCAATAGTATGCATGTTCTTTGATTTGTAACATATTAAAAAATCATCGACATATAAAGAACAGTCAACACCTGGTTGCAGGCATTTTACTAATATTATTCAGTTTAATGCTAAAAAGGGTAACAGACAATATACTTCCCTGCGGTACACCCATTTCCTGTTCATGGGGATCAGAAAGGGTTGTACCGACTCGGACTTGGAATTGTCTGTCTTTCAAAAAATTAGAAATAAAATCAGGGAGATGACCCTTCAGACCGAGGTCATGAAGGTCCTTCATAATCCCATACTTCCACGTCGTGTCATATGCCTTTTCTAGGTAAAAAAAAATGGCAACTATATGTTCATTGTTAACAAACCCGTCTCGAATGAATGCTTCGAGTCTAATCAGATTATCGGCAGTGCTTCTCTGGCGACGAAATCCAGACTGATACTCAGATATCAGTCCATTGGATTCCAGAAACCAGACAAGCCTGTCGTTAATCATTCGTTCCATGGTTTTACAGACGCAGCTAGTAAGTGCGATGGGACGGTAACTTGATGGGTCGGTGTGATCCTTGCCCGGTTTGGGAACAGGTATGATTGTAGCTTCCCGCCATGAAGGCGGAAATACGCCTTGTTTCCAAATGGTATTAAATATTTCAAGGAGGTTGTCTAAAGAGTGTTCAGGTAAATGTTTAAGCAGTTGGTAGTGGATATCATCAGGGCCTGCTGATGTATCATGTGCTTTCTCGAGGGAAGCTTTTAATTCCCTAACAGAGAAAGGAGCGTTGTAATGTTCTGAATTGTCTGAATTAAAATTAAGTTTAGTTTTCTCTTGCTCAGATTTCACCTTCAAGAACTCCTCAGAATAGTTATTACATGAGGAGTTCTTGGAGAAGGTATCTGCTAATGTGTTTGAAATGTCTGTTTTGGAAGATACTTTATGTCCTGCTTTGTTGAGGTGATTGATAGAAGTTGATTTACCTTTACCGTTTATCTTACGAATCATGTCCCATGTGGTTTTCATTTTAGATCGCGAATTCAACTTGGAGACAAAAGATCTCCAAGTTCTTCTCTTGCTAGCTTTAATTGTGCGTCGAGCTTTCGCTCTAAAAATTCTATGAGCATTTAAATTATCTGGTGTTGCGTTGTTATTGATTTGACGAATAGACTGCTTACGAGCAGTCAATGCCTCTTTGCATTCTTCGTCAAACCATGGTTTATTGACACGTTTGGGCTTTGCCGAGGTTTTTTGTATTGTCTTTTCTGCAATATCGTGTAAAAGGGAAACGTAGTGTTCTAGTGGATCTTCCGCATCTCGAAAGCGATCAAAATCTAGTTCAATCATGCACATATTACGAAATGTGTCCCAATCGGCTTTATGTAATTTCCACCTCTGGACTCTGTCAGTGGATGGTGGTCCATTACTCTGCAAGAAGACAGGAAAGTTGTCACTCCCACATAGGTCGTCACCAACTTTCCACGTAAAGTCTAAATACAGAGAAGGATGACACAGAGTTAAATCCAGAGAGGAATATGAACCGGTTGCGGGATGTAAATATGTGCTCGATTTATCATTAAAAATGCTGAGATTGTGATCGGAAAGAAAATTTTCAATAAGTTCCCCCTTTTTGTTTGGTCTCTTGACAACCCCAAAGCATGTTATGTCCATTAAAATCGCCAAGGAGAATGAAAGGTGAAGGGAGCTGAGAGACAAGATTATCTAGTTCTGATTTTAACAGGACTGCAGATGGTGGAATGTAGATAGAACATAACGTAATAGTCTTGTGCATCGTAACACTAACGGCCACAGCCTGAAGATTAGTGTCAAGATTCACGAGACTATGTGGGGTGCTCAAATTAACGAGGATTGAGACCCCACCAGATGCGCGTTCAGCGTTATCTGAACACTTACTGTATAATGCATGTGATTTAAAAGAAAATGTATCGTCAACTTTCAGGAATGTTTCCTGAAGACAAACAGCAATGGGGTTGTGTTGAGTTAATAAAATTGTTAATTCATCACGATTTGCTTTAATTCCTCGACAGTTCCATTGGATAATATTATCCATGTTTTATGTAGGTGGAAGTATGGGTTTGCGGGGTGGAACAGGTTTGGCAGTTGGAGTGTCAGAAGACTCTTCAGTCTCCATCGAGTCCAACGACTCAAACCTGTTCTTCAGTGGAATGGGGCCGTCTGCCCCTTCTGCGATCCAGGGTCATCAGACCCTTTCTGTGATCCAGGGTCATCAGACCCTTTCTGGGGCGGTTTTGTAGGGATCCTCTCCATGGCCGTGGGCCTACCCCTGAGTGGTAGTGGAGAGGCCGACCTGTCATCCGGCCCTTGCCGTGATCGCAGAGGAGACACGGCCGTGATTTGTTTTAAGGTCTTTTTAGCCCGACCTTTAGGGCTTTTGGAAGGCGTGACCTTTGAGGTTTTGCCTTCCGAAGAAGGTTTTGATGTTGAGGCCTTTGGGCTCCGGTCTCGGGGAGATTGTGTAGATGAGTTAGATGTAGAAGGCTTGTAGTGTGGCGTATTATAGGTCCACGTTATAGTGGGGTGTTCAGCTGGTTTCAAGAAACGTCCGTTTGGGTTGAAATACTTCTGCTGGGCTTGCGAGAGACTGCAGCCGAAGCGTAAGAAAAGCCAGGGATAGGAGTTGTTGGTATTTCAACAATCTTCCTGGCTTCAGGGAATGATATGTTGCGTGTATGTTTCACGCGAACTATCTCCTTCTCGATCTTCCACTTCGGGCAGTCTTTCGAATATGCCGAATGGTTACCATTACAGTTGACACAATGTTCGGCCTCCATAATTTTCATTGAAGCTTGCAATACATGTCGGGTTCTACTGAACAATACAGATCATCAGAATATCATGTCCATGGTTTGTGCTAGATGATCAGGAACTACGTTTATCAAAACCACAATAGTGTCATATTTTCTCACGATGCATCACCGACTAACTAGAACATAATGTTTGTATTAAGAACCATTGACCATACCGATAGATAAAACCCGTAAATGACCTTGTTGATAGCCTTTTAACAACAAATCTAAATACGGTACATATTGATGTAACGATCTTGGTCTTGTGTGGTGTGGATACACACAATTTGTTCAATCTATGTATTCCAACTGCAACCTTGCCATACCTCACATTGATATCAACGCATGTATGAATGTTCATGAAGATTGTAGGAAGGAAACTGAATAACTGCCTAAGTGTTAAGTTTTCTTGAATTAAATCTATTTTAAGAACAGTGACCTAGATCGGACATGACCCATATTCCGTATGGGCCGGTGAAGTTTTGTGAAGATTGGTATGAATGAAACTATTATATTTTTTTTTTACAACAGTAACCGTAACCTCGATCGAACATAACCCCCATTCAATATGTGACTTTCCCTAATATCAATGCAAGTTTCGTGAAGCTCGGGATAAAGGAAACTGAAGATCAACAGAAACGTTTATTTTTCTGAGTACTTTTGAGCGAAATTCAATCTATTTTTAGCAACAGCGACCTTGACCATTATCAGTCATGACCCATATTCAATATATTCAATATATATGACTTCCTCAATTGATACTGGTATCAAGGGCAATGACAGGGCAGATAGTGCTGCCAAGGCCGCCCTGGATCTACCAACTTCTCATTTTCCTGTTTGCTATCATGATTTTAAATCATCCATCAACTCATTCATCTCCGATACAATGCAGATCCAGTGGGATCTGCTCACAGATAATAAACTTCATGCTGTGAAACCGACTCTGGGCGAATGGACTCCTGGCTACAGACATGTACGCCGGGATGAAGTTGTCCTTAGTCGATTGAGCCATGGACATACACGACTAACGCATTCGTATATGCTCAAAGGTGAGCCGCGTCCATGATGTATTCCATGCCACAGCGCATTTACCGTGCAACACATCCTACTGGACTGTATCGATTTTGCCGATATTCGAGGCAAACACTTCAATGTTACTTCACTTACGGAGCTATTCCAGGTGGAGAACATTGAAGGTTTGCTTCGCTTTCTACATGAAACTAACTTGTATCGGAAAATTTAATTTTATCATTGTATACATGTTTCTCATTATTATACTTTTATAATTCTATACACGTTGTTCATTTATATTGTTTATCATATTAATATTTTTACCTTATCATCTGATTGATTATCACATGTAACATACTATTTTACTATTCTTTTTATTCTTCATCTACATTGCTTGGCCCTAAATGATACTCTTTTGTGTTGATGAGCCGTTAAGCACCATTCCATTCCATTCAATTGATATCAATGTACAGGTAAAGTTTCATTAAGATTGGATGAAGGAAACTGAAGATTTGCAAAAATGTTTAGTTTTCGATACGTATGTACAGCTACATGGACGGACAAACCTAACACTATATCACCCTTGCACCAATTCTGACCTACAGACTTGATAAATAAAAAAAATGCAGACCACTTGAAACTAGAGCTACCATGACACGTAAGCTTAATATTTTCCTTTGTAGATGTGAAGTCAGCACACGAAAGCAACAACTGATCCATCCATTTTTAAATTACTTTTTCTTGAGGTTAAAGACAGATATAATATATACACTCCGCTTTTTGCTGATGGCTCAAAGATCGGGGACCGGGTAGCATCTGCTGCCGCTGTCCACGAGGGAGATCTTCAATCCAGACTCCCAGACAAATCTTCGATATTTTCTGCGGAATTGAGGGCGATTTTACTTGCTCTTGATTTCGCGAAAATATCTTGGAGAAAGCAATTCATTTTATTTTCCGATCCATTATCTTCACTACAAGCTTTGTACAACATGAAGCTTGAACATCCACTTATCCGCCAAATCATGGAGCTACACCATATTTTACTTTCGTCTGGCAAGGACATTATTTGTTGTTGGTTACCCAGTCATACTGGTATCAAGGGCAATGACAGGGCAGATAGTGCTGCCAAGGCCGCCCTGGATCTACCAACTTCTCATTTTCCTGTTTGCTATCATGATTTTAAATCATCCATCAACTCATTCATCTCTGATACAATGCAGATCCAGTGGGATCTATCTCCTCACAGATAATAAACTTCATGCTGTGAAACCGACTCTGAGCGAATGGACTCCTGGCTACAGACATGTACGCCGGGGTGAAGTTGTCCTTAGTCGATTGCGCATTGGACATACACGACTAACGCATTCGTATATGCTCAAAGGTGAGCCGCGTCCATGGTGTATTCCATGCCACGGCGCATTTACCGTGCAACACGTCCTACGTTAAGATATGCCAAGTAGAACCCGAGCTATCGTGTGGACAAGGAATTACCCACAGAGAAAATATTTGTTGAATGCCAGGGGGATACTAGAAAATCCCACTCCTCTATTTGATGGTAGGACTGTATACCAAATACGAAAAAAATCAGCCGAGAAATCTAGAAGTAGTTAGCCGGACAAGGAAAATTGTATATTTTCATAGCCGTAAAAGTGGCATAAATCTGGATGCATCAGTGGGACAGCGCCAAATATAACGTTACGCACTCCTCCACTTGATAATAGCGCTGTATGCCGAATATGAAAATAATTGGCTGAAAACAGTAGAAGTAGTTCACCGGACAAGGAAAATTGTATATTTTCAGAGTAAAAATGGGGCATAACTCTGGATGCATCAGTGGGATAGAGATATATTTTACGTTAAGAATTGGCTGAAAACTAGAAGTAGTTCAACGTACAAGGAAAATCGCATATTTTTTTAAGAGTCGAAAAAGGGGCATAACTCCAGATAAATCGGTTGGAGAGGAAAAAAAAATTGGCCGAAAACTGTAGAAGTAGTGTGCCGTACAGGGAAATACGTATATATTTTCTGAGTCGAAAAATGGGCATAACTCCAGATACATCCATGGGAGAGCAAAAGTGTTTACGTTACGCACTCCTCCACTTCATGGTAAGGCTGTATACCTATTATGAATAGAATTGGCCGAAAACTGTAGAAGTAGTTCGCCGTACAAGGAAAATCGTACATTTTCAGAGTCGAAAAAGGGGCATAACTCGGATACATCGGTGGGAGAGCGATACTTTTTACGTTACGCACTCCTCCACTTGATGCTAGGGCTGTATACCGAATATGAAAAGAATCAGCTAAAAACTGTAGGAGTTCGCTGTACGAGCCAAAAGTGTGTTTTTTTTGCCGCAAAATTGGCATAACTCTGTAACGACTGAAGACATTACGTTATCACCATGTGACGTCGCGCGACGTTGATTCGTTAAAGTTTGTTTGACTTCATTAAAATACATGACGTTCATCGTCGTTGTCAATAACGTCATGCTATTGACCGGCAACGTTGCTGTTCCAGCAATTGTGACAAAATGACGTAAAACAAGATTATTCTGAATTTTAACACCATATTTGCTTATTTACATTTTTGAAACTGAAAATGAAGTGTACATATAAGTAATAAAACCATGGGAAGTGGCGTTTGCTGTGGTATAAAATACATTTGGTTTGTTGACGTCCTTCGGACTCCACCCACGTTAAACAGACCAAATGTATTGTACATGTACACCCCACCCCAGTAAACGCACCAGGTTGTATTCCTTAATTATTTCAGAAACAAAATGGTGATTGCTTGCCGGCGTCTCACTCTGACACACACAACATAGATTAGTGTCATCAGAATTTGGCGAGACGCATGGTGGGTAGCCATCAATATATGTCTGGAAGCTAGTAATAAAATACAACATGAACTTGAAATAACAATTCAGCTCGGTATTTTTGTGGTGTACATGTATATACCTGAGAAGTGGACGAACTTGTTCGCGAAGAAGCAGCATATCTTGTGGAATGATTCCAGTTCGTACGTCTGTTCAGCCGGTGATAGTTTCTGGATGTCCTTCAGTAATGCCTTACGCTCAACAACGTCACGCAGCTCCTTGTGTGGCTTGGACTCCAAAATAAATGCATTCTTCACTGATAACACAGCGCCATGTGGAAGAAGAATATGTATTACAGCTCAACCACTAGTCTACACAAATATAACAGTGAATTGTACCACTACGTTCTGTAGAACGGCTAGTTAACACCACTCTAGTGATATCCATATATGATTAAATTATGTCAGTAACATCACAATGTCCTTCGACCAATCAAATCATTCAAATCAAGTAATTTAACCAGATGAACTGGTTATCGTGAATTATGTGGTCGTTATTGGGTTCTGCCGCTAAAAAACTAGGTTCTCTATGTGCACTCGTTTGTTTAGCGTAAGGACCAATCGGAGATTTAGCGTGCATACAAGATCCTGTATTCATGTACAATATATACCTTTCTTTAACCAGGCTCTATTCTGAAGTTCACCATGCAGGCAGCTTGGGTATTTCAGCCCGTGACCGTCGTGTATGTTGACGATGTGATTCATCAAGGAGGTCCACATTTCTACCAGTAGAGCTCCATCACCATGGCTCACCGCTGCACTGTAATACATGTGGTTGGAAATGGACTGCGTCCACTGTGATAGACTTTCACATCCTTTCCTCTTGGCTGCTGCATCTACCTTCTTCTAAAATGATGGGAGTCTTATTATTTAATAGATAACTTTAAAGTAAAATAAACAATCATAATAATTCTGTTTTCATATAGAACATTGACCAGGGCAAGTGGAGGTATATCACAATGGCCACAAACTGCATAAATAGGTTGCTGAATAAATGGGGCCTATGACCATTGCGACCATTGTAGTCGCAGATCAGCATGACAGTCCGAGAGAAATGCACTTGTTATAGATTGGGCTAACCAACCAAACATCTTAACCACTGCATCTTCACAACATACATGTATTGAAATATTTACACTGTCCATAAATCCCCCACCCCAAGACATCTGGAAATCTGATAAAGAAACAGGTGTGGAGCACAAATTTCTTTGTCGGATTTGCAGATGTCAAAGGAAATATTTTAAAATGGTAGTAGAATAAATTGAATATTACACGCTCTTTGAAAAATTTGAAATTTGCTCTCATACCAGACTTTAACATTAATTTGACGTTAAGAGTATGAATTGTTTCTTCGCCGAAAATGACGTCAAAACTATCACGCCACTTATGTCTCGCGAACGTCTATGACAACATATTTCATTCAAAGAAACAAATCACCAAGGCATACGGCTCTGCCTGGGTGCATTCCGTACGTCTAACGCACAGAGCTTATATGCCGAAGCAAATGAGCCTTCTCTCCACGACAGACACACCAAATTATCTTTGCAATACGCCACTAAACTACATTCAAATCCATCTAATCCAGCTTATAACACTGTCTTTCATCGAACTACAGATGCTGTATTCGATAAGAAACCAAGCTTCAAGCCACCATTCGGCGAGAGAATGGATCCTTTCATACACGATGCTGGCTTGAATCTGGATCACATTGCCAAATACGCTGTTCCAGATACTCCACCGTGACATTTGGAGCAGCCCAAGGTGATCTTCGATCTTAGTCAGCACACGAAAGCAACAACTGATCCATCAATTTTTAAATCACTTTTTCTTGAGGTTAAAGACAGATACAATACATACACTCCGCTTTTTACTGATGGCTCAAAGATCGGGGACCGGGTAGCATCTGCTGCCGCTGTCCCCGAGGGAGATCTTCAATCCAGACTCCCAGACAAATCTTCGATATTTTCTGCGGAATTGAGGGCGATTTTACTTGCTCTTGATTTCGCGAAAATATCTTGGAGAAAGCAATTCATTTTATTTTCGGATTCATTATCTTCACTACAAGCTTTGTACAATATGAAGCTTGAACATCCACTTATCCGCCAAATCATGGAGCTACACCATATTTTACTTTCGTCTGTTAAGGACATTATTTTTTGTTGGCTACCCAGTCATACTGGTATCAAGGGCAATGACAGGGCAGATAGTGCTGCCAAGGCCGCCCTGGATCTGCCGACTTCTCATTTTCCTGTTTGCTATCATGATTTTAAATCATCCATCAACTCCTTCATCTCCGATACAATGCAGATCCAGTGGGATCTGCTCACAGATAATAAACTTCATGCTGTGAAACCGACTCTGGGCGAATGGACTCCTGGCTACAGACATGTACGCCGGGATGAAGTTGTCCTTAGTCGATTGCGCATTTGACATACACGACTAACACATTCGTATATGCTCAAAGGTGAGCCGCGTCCATGGTGTATTCCATGCCACAGTGCTTTTACCGTGCAACACATCCTACTGGACTGTATCGATTTTGCCGATATTCGAGGCAAACACTTCAATGTTACTTCACTTGCGGAGTTATTCCAGGTCGAGAACATTGAAGGTTTGCTTCGCTTTCTCCATGAAACTAACTTGTATCGGAAGATTTAATTTTATCATTGCATACATGTCTCGTATTTCTATAATTTTATATTTCTATATATATATTGTTCATCATATTAATATTTTTACCCTAATCACATATTGCATACTATTTTACTATTATTTTTATTCTTCATCTACATTGCTTGGCCCCAAATGATACTCTTTTGTGTTGATGGGCCGTTAAGCACCATTCCATTCCATTCCATTCGGCGGCCATCTTGGATGACATAACAATCCGATTTGGACAAAAAATGTACCAGAGTGATCGCCTCATTGATACCTTCGATTTGATATATAACATGACCATATTCGGTCAAAAATAAAATTTGACCCCACGGGCCACGCCCATTTTTGACCCCGGGGTCACCATTTTAACAACTTTGAAAGAGCATTGTACATCGATCATTCCTACCAAGTTTAGTCGAAATCCGGCGAGCGGTTCATGAGAAGAAATGTTTTTAAGAATTTATGCTATTTTTAGACGGCGGCCATCTTGGATTAGCGATGACCTCCATTTTAACAAATCTGAAAAGGCTTCACACATGGACCATAACTTTTAAGTTTGGCTACCATGGGCCAAGCGGTTCATGTGAAGAAGAATTTTGAAATCTCTAATAAAAGAACGACCTTTTGACCTTTCGGCGGCCATCTATGAGTCGTTGCCGACAAACAGATTGGCTAAAGACTGTGTACCAATGCCAGATGCATATGAAGAAGACATAGACAGTGATTAGATACACAATGTCATCACCTTCGGCGTTTTATTTTCTTGCCAACCAAGCCATTACTTGGTCAACAGGAAAAATTATTATAACGGTACCAATGAAACTGCTGTAACTGAGTAACACTGTGGACCAGCGACCAGTTATATTTGCATATTTGATAATGCTGTATCTCACTGTTGTAGACTCGTTCGACAATCACATTCTGTCAATTGGTACACACACAGCTATGTCGAGCATGTTCATCCAGCCGATAACAATACACTCAGAATATTGTTATTATGATTCGAATTACAACGTATACAAAGGTATCATATTGGTAGGCCGCCTACCGAAAGTTACAACCATCAACTGATAGTTACAACGAAGGAGATACTCAGCGATTTACCAATACGATACACGTCATGTACCATTGTATGTTGTAATCGCCGACTGATGCATACTATCAATAGTCTCGGTCGGCGGTGAAACGATGAAAACCGCTATATAGTGGTATCTCCTGGGTGATGTTTGTAATTAGTATTAGATAATGTAATAATTACTAGTAATTAGTACTCATAAACGCATTGTTAGCTTCATGTATGTGTCTGTTTTAATTGTTTACTACTGGATAAGCCCTTATGGCTCTGAAATGTCTCGATTTCTATCAGAGCCATAAGGGCCTATCTAGATATCATGCCATATATGGTACTTCTAGTAGTTTAAAATTGGTGGTAGTACGCGCATGTGTAGACCATAATAATACCAATTCAACCATACAATACCAATATTCTGTGAGACAAACCTGATTTTTAAGAACAGTTTAAATCTTTAAACTGTGTTTACTCAAAACAAGAAAATGTGGAGATGAGCCCTTATGGCTCTGATAAGGCGATATTGAACTAGAAATGTGGCCTGTCGGCACACGAATGCCCCCGCTGGCAGCCAAAGAAAACGAATCATATTTGATTACAAGCCATTTACCCGAGTACGGACGGACGCCGGTAACACTATATGCCCCACTCACCATTCGGTTGCGGGGGCATAAAAATGTCAAGGTCAAAGGTCAAGGTCGAAGTACTGGGTGGTGGAGTGTGTAGGGCATGTTCATATGTATCATGTGCATAAATATTTAAGCGATTGGCAAAATTATTGAGAAGTTAGTGTAGGATTGAGAAACGTGCACGTAGATTTGTCCCAAAGTGCCAAGCAAACATTTAAAGTGGAAAAGGTCAAGGCCAAAGACGGACGGACGTACGGACGGGACGGACGGACGTACGGACGGACGCCGGTAACACTATATGCCCCCGTACCTTTCGGTAGCGGGGGCATAAAAACACCAATTTTCAAGGCAGCCATTTTGAAAATCCAAGATGGCCGCTTTGTGGTTATAGTGTGTAGCCCATTTTACTTTGTACCACTGGCTTCCTCACCCCTAAACATGTATGTTTAGCCGTTAAAATCATGACTCTGGGCCACCTGGATGCTGAAATATTGAGAAAACCCATGTTTAAGGCGGCCATTTTGAAAATCCAAGATGGCTGCCATGCATGCTTCTGGCAAATTGTAAACATTGGTTTTCTGACTGCTTATACTCTACAGATTCCAAAAATATATAGGTTTGCAAATCCCCCAAAAAAGTGAACGAAATGACACAGTGATCTTGACAATATATTTTACTCTGAATAAAAAGTAAAACGGCATGCCATAGATATGATGGATTTGATGTCATCACGCCGCGTCCACAGACACTTTCGTGTTCGGACCATAACTCAAAAACCCTTTAAATATTTTAACGGAACTTAATCCATGCATAGATAACGGGTCAAAGGTGTGACGTGCACAATAATCACGACCATCGCATCTCTGATTTCGTAGTTGTTGCACTTTGTTCTTTTTTCGGTCCATTTTTAGCTCACCTATTGGTATCGCTTTTCGTTCGTCTGTCTGTCATTGAGACAATTCGAATGAGTGGTCACAAAATATATTTTCATACATCTGCTTACACCAGGAATCTCAGCAGCCCTACCATTAAAAAAGCTCACACACCCACTGCAGCCTGACTTTAGCCCTGTTGGAGCAAACCGAAGGAAGGTCGAGACGGAAATGTACCAGATATTTGTAAAATACTTACGAGAAGTTGCAGGTAGAATTTTTCTCAACATATGTTCTTGCTAAATACAAGTATGATTAGGGCGCCGCCGATAGTTTCACCCGTCCGTCCGTCCGTCCGTCCGTCCGTCCGTCCGTCCGTTTACAAAAGAAGTCCTTTTGATATGTTTAGTTTCCATCGGCCGATTTCAACCAAAATCTGTATGCAACTTTTCTTCGACATTATACATCCCATACTAAAAATTATTCCGGTCATTGTGGTATTTTCGCAGTTATGGTCCTTTATACTTAGTTGTGTTCACGTTTTCGTAACAGTGATTTGTAACAGTCCCGTTTTCATGCCATATTTTTAGTTTCCATTGGCCTCTCGCTTTGATTGTAAACATGTGTTTCAAACCGACACGTCTTGGCATTTTTTCTACCATTTCCACTAATAGTCCAGTCAGTATATGACAATACCCACCACTAATTGCAACAGAAGGTATCTCAGTGTTTTTTGGCTCTTTAATAACTACTATTTGACATACTAAAAGTCGAGAAAAATCGGAAGATATGAAAGTTGATTTTTTTTCACATGTTTAATGGCGGTAGTTTTATGAAAAAAATATTTTGACCCTCAGTACAATAATCCTGTTTGAACCCGCAAATGAAGTTGGTGCAGCGCCTAAATAAGTCCATGTATACAGATACACGATTAAAAAAAACAGTCAAACATAAAAAAAGTATTTTGAAGACATAAGACGCCAGTTTTTTAATTAATTGTCGCTAATGTTACCCCACCCACTTTTTTACAATGCGAGTTTTCACTTGTCATACTTTGGGAAGTGATTTAACATGAACTGTCTCTTTTTTTCACTGCGATCAGGTGGTTATCAATTGCTGCAAAATATTTTCCGGTCCAAATGTATGGCGGCCATTTTCCAAAATGGCCGCCATCGAAAATCACTTTTCCCTATAGCAGTCAGTCGGTCACAATCATAGATAAACTTTTGGTTTCTATATCAAGAAAAACTGATGATACCATTGAAACAACCATTGTATCAGATTGTTTTAGGTAACATTTTTAAAATTCAAAATGGCCGCCAAGAAAACACAAAAATACCAATACACATGTATCACAAAATTATAGACAAAATAAGTAATAGGTCTAGTAAAACAGACCACTACCCATTGTATCGCCATGTACATATAACATTGTACTGGATTCACCGTATATATATATATATATATATTTATTTATATATATATAGCCAATGCAAATTATAGGTGATACATAAATTTGGTTATCCAAAGTTGTTTTATTGGTTGGTGGTCCAAAAAGTCAGCGGCTAGATTTCACCACCTGTGATAACAACAACAACAAACTCAATAAGCGTCTGCATTCTGCAAGAATTTGAAGGTAATTATCCACATTTGTGTACTTGTTCATATTCACAAAAGCTGTCTACAATAGTTCCAATGTTCCTCTATATTTCCTTCATTCAATCCTTGTATAAAAGCCCGTACATACCGATTTCACAATATGCATGTGCCCGATGGGTACCAGTACCCGGTAGTCGGTCTCAGATTCAGGCACTCAAGGGAAATGGTGTTCACTTTATGTTTGATGTCGGATCTAAATCGTTTATTTCTTGCGCACACGATGGCACTGGCCGTCTCATTCTAAAATGTTTACCCACAATTGAACCCCCCCCCCCCCCACCCCCGCGATCCATTTGAAGAACACACCAAATAGGCGTGGTTTTAAGATAGTGGGTATTTGTACAATGATTTAATGGTAACCGTTGGTCCGGCCTTACATGACCCTGGCCGTTAAACACAAATAATCAATCACTCAGTCTTCAGTACTTGAAACAGTAATAAAAGATACCGACATGTGATGGCATTGCCCACTTAGGATAAACTAATATTTGTATCACTCTTTGATGTATCAAGTGCGTTATTATTTTCCGATCCTTGTAGGTCGTTGAGCACTACTGTCATTCCGACAGCTGTGCACACTTCAGTTTCTGGTGTTTATGTGTCCCATTTTACGTTGAGTAGCGCTTAAGCCGGTGCTAGGTGGCGTTTGTGTCATTCACTGTGCCTATTTTGACACAGCCTATGACACAGATGAACGGACAGAATAAAACCCTGTCCGCGACGTATTTGTCTGGTAGTGGTGTTCGGCGGTTTGCAAGGATCGCCTGACCTTGTCGTACTTGTTTATACTCACAGCTCTGTAGTTTGTGCAGTGTGGCGGCTGTAGAAAGTCTCCCCGTGCCTTCTATCAATGCTGTTATTATTTTCCGATCATTGCAGGTCGTTGAGCACCACTATCATTCTGACAGCTGTGCACACTTCACTTTCTGGTGTTTATGTGTCCCATTTTACGTTGAGTAGCGCTTAAGCCGGTGCTAGGTGGCGTTTGTGTCATTCACTGTGCCTATTTCGGCACAGCCTATGACACAGATGAACGGACGGAATAAAACCCTGTCCGCGACGTATTTGTCTGGTAGTGGTGTTCGACGGTTTGCAAGGATCGCCTGACTGTGTCGTTCTTGTTGAAGTCTGCACGCTTTGTATGCATTTTCAGGTTCTGAATGATCCTGCTGGACATGCGAGACATGATTCAACAGTAAATATAGACATATGCTTTGTGCAGACGTTTATATCGCAATATGGAGACGTGCGTTCTGTGCAGTAAGACGATTTCAGACGGTCAGAAAACTGTGATCCTGACAGAGAAAGGTTCCAGCAGTGTGAATAATGCAAGCAAGGAACGAGGCGATACCATTTCTGTTGTGCCGGGCCAGATTGTGCATAAGGATTGCCGAAAAAAATACATACATAGTTATTACATACATTCGAGCAAAAGAAAATCTTACGATGATTCACATCTCACAACCAGAGATATGCGCTCAAATGTGACATTTACATCTGACAATAATTGCATGTTTTGTGGTAAATCTACAAGAACTAGTCAATTTCATCAGGGCAGTGTCACCAAGAATGCAGTGTTAATTTTAGAACGGGTAAACAAATACCATCCAGGTTTGCAAACACGGATACTACACCAGCAAAACGTTATAAGAAACCAGGAAGGCCAATCGACATAAAGAAAGAAGAAGCATTCACACATGTAACTGAATATCTCAAAAATAACGATGAAGAACAAATCACGATGAATGAACTTATATGTAAAATGGGCGAGTATCTCCAGAATACGGAATGTGAGGCATATGGTTTCACACATATGAAGAAGCGACTTATCGACACTTTTGGTGACAAAATAATATTTGCAGAAATCAATGGAAAGCAAAATGTCGTAACGTTTAAGACAACAGCTGCTAACATTCTCCACACATTTTATAGTCAGGCAAAGCATGATGACCCTGAGGAAGAAAAGAAAAGAATAATTGAAACCGCTGCAAAATTGTTGAAAAATGACATAAAGTCTGCCAGAATATTGCAACCTGTGTATCCATCATGCAGTGATATTTCATCAATCGTGCTGGCAAATCATTTCTCCCACTAACACTGTGTCTTCTGCTCCAAATTTTATTCGTAGGGAAATGTGTTGATACAAAAGTAGCGTCTATCGGACATGCCATAGTGCAAGCTGTTCGTCCCAGAGCAATTGTTGCGCCGTTACAAATCGGACTTGGTGTCCAAATGCATAGACATTTTGGATCAAGGTTCCTAATAGACTCGCTAAACAGACATGGATTTTGTTCTTCATACACTGAAGTACAAAAGTACGAACGCAGCGCAGCACTTAACCACAACAATGAGATTCCAGGATTCATACCAGGACAGTTTGTGCAATATGCAGCAGATAACGTAGATCACAACATCCGAACACTCGATGGTCTGAACACATTTCATGGCATGGGAATTATCGCATCACTTACACCAGAATCGCGATCAACCAAAGCAGTACCAAAGGTCTCTGTTACATTAGACGACGTAAGTGCCGTTAGTAGAATCAATATACAGTTTTATAAGCCACATCATGACGGAATGGCTTCTTTGCGGTATGAGAAGCTGGTAATACCACCTGTTGAAGATTCTACATACAACATTGACCTGCTGTGGAAGACGGCATGGCTGCTGAAGCCCTGTATGCCGTCTTGGAACGGATTTATGCAAATGGTTCAACAGGGTGCCCACCCTGGAAAATCATCAGTCATATGTATGCCCATGATAGACATGAAGTCAAGTGATGAAACCTGTATTTATTCCACCATGCATTTCATAAGTGAGCAATCAAAGCGCTATGATGTTACGCCAATTCTCACGTTCGACCAACCATTGTGGTGGAAAGCAACTGAAATCCAACAGAGTGAACCACCATCCAGTGCTATCCAAAACATGATACTCAGACTTGGCGGCCTTCATATAGAGATGAGTTTCCTCGGAAGCATTGGTCATTTGATGGGAGGTTCTGGGCTTCAGGATATACTCAAAACTATATATGCTGATACGGCAGTAGGACATATGCTTAGTGGCAAAGCCATCTCAAGGGCTATAAGAGGACACCTTATAGTAGAGAAAGCGATATATGGTATCATGTTATCGAGACTTTATGATTTACCATTGCAAGTGACAAATATCAGCGAGACAGAAGATACATGTAATGCAGAAACTGTTCCGGCATTGGGGAATTCAGTATCTGAATATGTGATAGGACAATCACAAAGTACATGTGTGACAGACAACACAATCTTAAATGATTCCACACCAACTCCATTTGTGGAAGAGACAGTCGGCACAACGGTGACACACACACAGAACTCTGATACAGATCAAGTAAATGATATGAATGAAGCTACACGGCTGTTAACGTTTTTATTATTAGCTGGTGATATGACTATTGAGACAGCATGTACTGACAATGTGTGTGAAAGAATTCGCAAAACAATTTCTGAATATAAGACATCTCTACACAATCACAGAACGGCAATGCTATGGTTGCAATATCTAGAAATGATAGAAATTCTAAGACGTTTCATCAAAGCAGAACGTACAGGAAACTGGGGTCTTCATTTATGCGCGTTATCCGAAATGCTCCCATTCTTCGCGGCCTCAGGACACAATCTGTATACAAAATCCATATGTTTGTATTTGCAAACAATGTTGCAGCTGGAAGTTAAACACCCCACCGTATTTATGCGTTTCAAAGAAGGATTTCATGTTATCTGAAGAAGTAACAGGTATTGGGCTGGACTCTCAACTGACCTTGTCATTGAGCAAGTGCTAATGCGCAGTATTAAGACCACTGGTGGTTTAACTAGGGGGAGAGGTATGACAGAGTCGCAGAGAGCAGTTTGGTTGTTATCTACTACAGCATGCGCCGAAGTAAACCAGGCGATGCAAGAATTCACCGGTGTCCTATATGAGTCTAGCGAACAACACAAGGACACTAGCAAAGCGCGACAGTCGAGAGATGTGAAAGATATGAAAACGGTCATCGAGTACATACAGGACAGAACTCCCTTCGGAGATGACCCGTGTCTCTGTAGCATATCTAGTGGTGTCGTAGTGGATAGTAAAGTTAATGTTGACAGGGCGGGTGAAATAGGTGGTAACATTATAAAGTCAATGGAAGGCAACAGTGTGAAAGAGTTTACATTCAGAAAGAAAAACCAGGCAGTTACATTGGATTCAAATGTCACCCTCAACATCGACGACGAACCGGTTCACGTTGATCCGCAACTATTATTTCAACGGCTTGTAACCACCGCAAGAGGAACATTATCAGCTGAAGAAATGTCTTCAGTATTTACCTATGAGTTATGTACCCATCCACCTGCGCTGTTTGATACAGATGGTCTGATTAGACAAGCCAACAAGTCTCAGTTAGCGGAATCTATTTGGAAACTAATCAGTTTGCAAGTGTGTTCAAACTTCCCCATTGGCGCTCAATATGTGCTTGACGGAGGTTCCTTACTCCACCGTCTTCCGTGGCAACGAGGTTCAACATATGGCCAAATATGTGATACGTATGTTGAGTATGTACACCACAAGTATGGGATTGAGACAGTAGTCGTATTTGATGGATACTCTGAAAGTCCATCAACTAAAGACAATGCACATATCCGACGTAGCATGGGCCAGGTAGGGAAATCAGTGAATTTCGTCAGTGACATGACACTCAATACTAAAAAGGAAATGTTTCTTGCTAATGTTCGAAACAAGCAGCGTTTAATACATATGTTGAGCGACAAACTAAATGAGAGCGGGATCGCTACACGACATGCAGACGACGACGCAGATGTGCTGATAGTCAGGACTGCTGTTGATATGGCGCAAAATCAAACAACAGTAGTCGTTGGAGACGACACCGATTTATTAGTGCTTCTTTGTTATCATACCAAGATGGACAGTCAGCGCATTTATTTCTCACCTGAACGAAAGAAGAACACAAAAAGCAAAGTGAAGATATGGGACATTCGATGTACGAAGGAAAAGCTTGGGCAGGATATTTGATTCTTCATACACTCTATACTTGGCTGTGATACGACATCTCGGTTGTTTGGCCTAGGAAAGGGATTATCACTGAATAAATTTGTATCCGATCTCAATTTCCGTGAATGTGCTCATGTCTTTGACAGAGACGATGCAGCTGAACATGAAATTATCAAATCAGGCGAAGACGCATTAGTTATGCTCTATAATGGCAAATTCGGAGAATCAATCGATACCCTGAGAGTCCACAAGTTCTTCCAGAAGGTAGCTTCTAGTATTTCTGTCGTCACACCTGAAACACTACCTCCCACAGCTGCGGCTGCCCGGCACCATAGCCTTAGGGTATTCTACCAAATACAAGTATGGAAGGGAAATAATGATGTTTCACCAGAGGTATATGGATGGAAAGTACATAAAGGGAAGCTGGTTGGGGTACAAACCCTCAATTCACCAGCCCCAGAACACTTACTGAAGGTGGTCAGATGCAAGTGCAAATCAGACTGTAAGACAGCTCGATGTACATGTAAAAAGCATGGTTTAGATTGTTCTGCAATGTGTGCAGAATGTAGGGGTATCAGTTGCTTTAACTCTGTCGAAATGGACCACATGGATGATAACGAATGAACATTGAGGTGGCATGTCCGATAGACGCTACTTTTGTATCAACACATTTTCCTATGTGATTCTGAACTGCCAGCAACTTTGACAGTGCATATACATATATATATATAATTTATATATATAATCATATATATATAGGGGGACCATCCTTATTTTTGCACCTTAGGTAGACAATTTGTATATATCAAGTCTCTATTTTTTTTCAAGAAAGAAAAGCATTTCTAAAGTTCAATAGAGCCATGAAAGCCAGTATTGCTTCTCTTTTTCTGATTTGCTTATTAGGTAGAAATATATAAAAAAATGGTCCCCTTAATATTTTGTAAGTACTAAGCAAACGTTATGGAGACCAGTGTATATATTTATGCTATTTCCCTCATTTGGGGGACCACCCTTTATTATAGACCTTAAG
Organism: Conchocele bisecta; assembly: GCA_029237695.1. NCBI lineage: Eukaryota > Metazoa > Mollusca > Bivalvia > Lucinida > Thyasiridae > Conchocele > Conchocele bisecta. Next base: position 10,721,813 of record CM055274.1, on the reverse strand, counting down.
TGGACAATTTGTATATATTAAGTCCCTCAATTAAAAAAAGAATTTCTAAAGTTAAAGAGTTCCCTTAAAGCCAGTGTTGCTTCTAATTTGATTATTATGTAAAATATGTAAAATGTTGGTCCCCTAATTATCAATATGTATAAAAGAAACAAGAAATTTAGCATATACTTTATAATATACCAGAACTTACAAACTTCATAAGTCTACCAAAACAGATATTTCCATGTCTTTGAATGAGTTCATCGTGTAGGTAATCCAAATAAAGAATCTTGATTTCTTCTAAACACTACACAAAATTACTAGCTAACCATCGACGTTTCATCAACTACTGTTGACATTTTCAAGATGACATCTGCGCATTCGCGCACAAGTGTCATTGTGGTCGAGGGGGCTACTGTTATAGACAGAGAAAGTGATTGGAAAACTAAAACGATCAAGGAAGCGATACATATACGAGCCAACGCACAGGTGATGAATCAGGGGGCCCACCAACCCCCGGGAGTCTACGACCAGGTTTTCGGCACATCGACGGAAAGTTACGCTTAAGTGCCAAGGAACAGATTCTTTTTTTCTACAGTGAGTGACAGTCTATGTCTATCTCAACTTAAAT
>CM055274.1:10709568-10717068 GCA_029237695.1 Conchocele bisecta | reverse complement strand
TGGTGAGAATTAGTGATCATAAGCAAGAGATTAAATGTCACTGGTTGCCGGAGTATTTATCCGATGAATTTCTCGCGAATTTCTTCTCCCGTTTCGGGAAGGTCACAGCGATACACCGTGACCAACAAATCATCGACGGTGAAACGCGGATCTCCGTCAACAATTGCGTAAGGACTGTTGTTATACAGACGGGGGAAATGGGGGTGGCAATGATCCCCCACCTTGTAAAGTTTGACGGGGGTATTTCAATGTTATTAACCATCACCGGCCGCGAGCCTTTGTGTCTAAAGTGCTCGCGTGTGGGGCACATGAGGCGGAACTGCCCCCAAGGGAATTATGGGAACGGACCAAGGACCTGGGCCAACGTGGCCCAATCGCAAATCGGGTCACCCGCCGGGAGCCAGCAGCCGCCTAGGATACCAGGGCCACCTCCAGCAACGCCTCGATCCACAGGGACGAGGACCAGTCAGCCACCGTCAACCCCGAGCCAAACGCAAGGCACGTCGGTAAGCCAATCCGCTACGTCGTCGGGTATGAGCCAGCCATCCCAGGCACCAGCTACGCCTTCTCGGCCACCGGCGACGCCGTCCCAGGACCAGACGCCCGATGATCACGGTCTACCGGACACCGATGAGATGGACCTACTAACCCCCGGTCAGCAGCCCTCCGAGGCCATGGACACTGGACTCACTAACAAGCGAGTTCATGAGGATGAACCACCCGACATGACCCACGTTATGAAAGGTGGGAAGGCCGTGAGGCTTGAACTGCAATAGGGTGTTTATTTTCCCCTTTTCGACTCGGAACTCTATATGGACTATGTTTTACGGATTTATGTGCCCCAAATGGATTACACCGACCAGGACCGTCCACGGACTATCCATTACAACTACGGGATTCGTCCCGGGAAACCATTCACGGGAGGTATTATGACATGTATTTTCTTTATATACATGTTTATAGTTAACATGACTGGCCTGGTCACTGATCGGGCTGTGCGTTTGTGCAGTCCGCTCTGTGTCTCCGCTTGCATGTATTACATTTTGCCTTTTCCATTGCCATTAGATACAAATACCAACATTCAAAACTTTTCACTTGAAACCAGCCTAGATACCGACCACACTGCGCGAATGTGCAGTCTGATCTATATCTATGCTGTTTCGAAATTACAATATTTTTCGTCCTCACCGGACATGAAATCACAAGTCAAAAACATTTTACATAAAACCAGCCTAGCCACTGATGACGCTGCATTATTGTGCAGTCTGATCTGTGTCTACGCGTTTGTCAATCTAATTTTCTTATGGCTACTATATATATATATCGATGTGCAAAATAAATTACTCGGAATCAGCCTGCACACCGACCGGGCTGCACTAATGTGCAGTCTGATCTGTGTGTACGCAGTTTCGGAATTACAAAGTTTGTTATTTATGTTACATACAAAACAACACGCCCGATATATTCCACATATTGCCAGCCTAGCCATCGATAGCACAGCACAAATGTGCAGTGTGATCTATGTCTACGCCGCCAACAAAATTCAATGCTTCGTACCAGCGTTATATGCTCAATATATTTCACCAACAGCTGAGTTTAGCACCGATCGCGCTGTACGAATGTCCAACGTGACCTGTGCATACAAATACTATATTTTCGCTTGTATTTTCCATGTATTTTTGTTTTGCACAATAGTTACTGTCACAAATTATTTATTTAAAATCAACCTAGGTAATATTCACTATAACTCATCACATTTCCCGATCCATGTTCATAACAGGTACACCTTTATGTCTGCCATCATATTATTCGGCCGAACAATATATAGCCGAGTTGACCTACCCGAAATCAGAGTGGGAGCTGATCACACAGCCCGACTGTGCAGTCTGATCTATGTCTACCCATTTTTCAATACTATAGCCTCTTTATACACAGTTAAGCTATTCCGATATATTACACCGGGAATCCGTGTGGAGGCCGATTACACTGTACGGCAGTGCAGTCTGATCCGTGTCCACACTGATGTCCTTTTTATATTCTCACTATATGCAGCAAAGAAAGACCGACATATCTCACCCGAAACCAGCATAGAGGCTGATTACACTGTACGATTGTGCAGTCTGATCTGTGTCTACGCAGTTTTCTTTTTTCTGCCCTCACCGTCATCACTTCACACAAAAACGCAGGTCGGACACATCTCGCCTGAAACCAGCATGGAGAAGGTTCACACGGTACAGCTGTGCAGTCTGATCTGTGTCTGCACCGTTTTCCAAATAGTTTCCTTATTATTGATACTCTATACTCTGTTTGGAAGCAGTTTGGTCGCTGGTCGGACGGCACAGCTGTGCAGTCCGACGTATGACTATGCTGTTTCCAACTATATTCCTTTCTCCTGCAGAATAATTACACTATTTCACATTGGTAACATTTTACATATTTGTTTTACCGCTGGCGAACGACATAATTTATCTACAATTAGCACTGCTAGACGTTTTTGCAGTCTGATCTGGATATATACCTTCAACAAAAGCGCAACTTTGTCTAAATTACTTTACAGGATTTTGCCTGTCTTGTGCACTAATCACAATATGTCATTAACCAGCACAGTCCCTGATCGTGTTGTATATGTACGGGAACGAATTGTTATATCGTGGGAACGAATTTGTACCACGTTTCGTTTATGTGCTACCATATGTTGTTTACTTGCATGCCTTAGAATTGGTATATACACATCGAATAGTACAACTACAGTGAAATTAACAGCAGGATTCATAATCAGATATTACAGACCACTAACGATCGGCGTAGACGCTGGTCAGACGACTCTGTGTCTGGCCGGCGTTTACGCACGATGCATAACCAGCTGTATATACAGTTTATCACACGAAAGGACGATGTCAATTTTATTCATCATAGTAGCAGACAATGGGGAATATGACTGGATATGCAGCTTTCATGATTTTGTTCTATGGATCTACACTGGTCGCCGAAATGGCATAAGAGACTGTTTTCACACGATGACCGACGTACTAGCCCGTTTTATCACAGATTTATTTTCTTTGCACAGTCCCACAGTTCATGTACATTTCCATTTCTCGATCAGTCTACACATTACCAAATTTGGAAACGTTGAAATATCACGCATGCGCAGTCAGCAACAATGTACTAACCAAATGCGGTCAAGCGAAAATTATTACCATATATGGTTATTCCTCATAGCATCACTATCCTGTCCAGGGCCCACGTACACGCCATCACCCGATGTCGTCGGCAGTCACATGTCCGATATGCTCACCTTTCTCCCAACACCTGTAGTCAAAAACACGTCATCCTTAAAAATCACACACCATACATATTCCCTTACCGACACATGTATACCCACCTCGGTTCTCCATATGTCCACATTTTTCCGTCCAATTCACGCATACAACGCGAGTTGTAACATGGAAATTTACATTTACCAGCTTGTACATACATGTATGCATCTGTATAATATAATGTCATCCAGAGCGGGCTCGGATCAGACTGCCAATATATGCAGTAAGATCTGGGTCAGCACTGGTTGCCATTTTGTCGTGTTTGTACTATCACCTATCGACACAGAAAAAAAGTCGATTTTTCACTGGGGAAAATTCACTCGCATATATATGTCATGTTTCAACGTAGAGACTGGCCTGGCTGGGCATGTGCACAGTCGGACTAGTTTCTCCGCATTTCGTTATTACTTGTTTGTTTTCATCTCACTTGTCACAAAGACAGAAACCATATACAACACAAAAGTGAACAATTTTGATTCACCTATACGCAGGTCAGTCTGCAGTCAATCTACACCTATGTGTAAGTTGATCTGGAACTACACTGTTTACCAACACATGTTGATAATTATTTCATCCCCTTCTAGCGACATTTCCGATGACAGAAACGCAACATATATGCAAAACCTTTATCTCAACCAGTGTGGTGCATGGTCCAGTTACACGCGGGTGTAATTCGATCTGGCTCTACACTGTTTGTCATTTCCAACATAGTTTTTCTCTAAATGACACGATTGTAAGTACCCTCACCACACCGTCCATATATTATATGGAATATGTCCTCAACACGCAAAAGTGCAGTCTGATCTGGGTCTGCACTGATAACATGTATAATTTATCATATACGCAGCAGACACGATGGTTAATATTGATTTTCGATTTCGGATCAAACCGAGTGCGCTCCTACACTGGTTACTGCGAGATGCGGGTTTTCTCCCCATATGAACCAGACCGTGATTACATGACACACAAGTGCGGTGTGATCACGTTAACCTACACTGGGCTAAGTGGCCTGTCAAGCTGGTTTTGTTCGGAAACTTATATACATAGTAGCACACGGCTGATAGCTTATCGCATCTTGGTATACGGTAAGTATAGCCAATTTAATCTCGCAATAAGGTAACTACAAACCCACACCTAAACTAACATCATGGAGACGTCTAACCACATAAAAATAGCAACTTTTAACATCAATGGGATGAAATCTTTAGAAAAACAGTCCGAACTGAAAAATATTTGTGAATCTCATAAATTTGATATTTTATTCTTACAAGAAACGCACATTGATAATAAAATATTAGCTGATTTGATAACTAGCGACCTTGGTTGCAAAAGTTTTTGGAGTTTCGGCACTACTCAATCCTGCGGAGTAGGAATAATGGTCTTTAATACTATAAATATTGAAGTTAATAAATATGAATATGACTTTGATGGCAGACTACTTTTTCTGGATTTGAAGATCGATAATTCACTTTTTAGATTAATTAACATATACGCTCCCAACTCAGAAAAAGACCGTAAAGAATTTATCCTTAAATTATCTCAATATTTAGTTTGTAATAGAATTGTAATTTTAGGAGGTGATTTTAATTGTATAATCAGACAGCAAAATAGATAAATATGGACGGAATCGAACCCATTCTTTGGAAAAGTAGGCTCAGAAGAATTACAAATAATATGTAATGATTTTGATATGCGGATCCGTTCAGGAAATTAAACCCAAATGCAGTAGCTGCAACTTGGCACGCACCAGGAGATATACATGTAGGTTAGACAGGTTTTATATTTCCAAACATATATTGGTTAATAATGAAAACAATATTATTCCCAATGGGAATAATAATAATAATAATAATATAACCTTTGATTACCTTCCTTCTGGCATAAGTGATCATGATATTTTTGTGTTAAATATTAAATCACAAAACGCAACACAATTCGGACGCAGCTACTGGAAATTTAATGATGATTTATTGTCGGACATAGGATTTATTGAAGCATTTACACATTTTCTAAACTATCAAATGAAATATTTAACATTAACATTAGAAACGTGGGACATCTTAAAAAACAAAATAAAAACATATTGCATAGCATACAGCAAGAAACGTTCACGAGCCAAATATGATAATATATACGACAGCTAGATATAAATATTCAAACTTAGTCAAAGCCGAAAAACAAAAACCTGGAAATTATTTCGAACAAATAGAAACTTTACGCCTCCAAATAAACGCTATAACTGAAAAACGCAATGCAGGTGCTCAAATCCGAGCAAAAATAAAAACATTAGAAACAGACGAAATCCCTTCCAATTACTTTAACACAAAGGAGGAGAGAAAAAACTGTAAAAAGAAAACTGTTAAAAAAATCATATATAACGATACAGAATACAACAATTCCCACGATATGCTAGACTGTTTCAAATCCTTTTACACAGAATTATTCACTGATGAACCCATAGACAATGATATTGCTGACCGTTTTCTTAAAGATTTGCCCCACTTACTCGACGAAGAATCAGACCCCCTCGAAATTCCTCTAACTGAAGACGAATTAAAATTTTCCCTCGAAAACATGCAAGACGGGAAATCCCCAGGTCCAGATGGACTCACAAAAGCATTTTACTCAAAATTAAAAATTTTCAACATACTTTCCAAACCAGTTCTATTCCGTCTTACGGAACTTATATTTGAAAAAGGAAACTTAACAGACAGCCAAAAACTTTCATATATTACACTCATATGCAAAAACAATGACAAGGCAGACGATGTCAAATTTTACCGACCAATTAGTTTTATTAAATTACGACTATAAAATTATTTCAAAAGCGATTACGAAGAGACTCAGCTCAGTTTTAAACATTATCATCCATGAGACCAAACGTGTTCTGTAAAAGGACGTACTATTCTTGATAATGTACATTTAATGAGAAATATAATTGACTATGTAAATCAGAAAAACATGGAATGTGTATATTTTTAAACTTAGATCAGGAAAAAGCATTTGATAGAGTCTCCTACCAGTTCCTATTCAAATGTCTAAAAACTTACGGATTCAAGGATAACTTTATAAAATGGATCCAAATACTATACACTAATATAAAATCATCAGTAATCGTTAATAATTTCATCTCTGACCCTATAAATATTACACGTGGCGTTCGCCAAGGCTGCGCCCTGTCCCCCTTATTATATGTGTTAATACTAGAACCCTTTGCAAATCAAATACGTTTAAACCCATCCATTTGTGGCATCCCTTTACCTGGAACAAAAGAGCAATCAAAAATATCCCTATATGCTGATGACAGCACTGCCACATTAGGCGACACAAAATCAATTAAAATTGTATTAAACATGGCCCAACAATTCGGTAAAGCCTCTGGCTCTAAACTTAACATATTTAAAACTAAAGGCTTATTTCTTGGAAAATGGAAAAATAGGTCAGATCACCCTTTCGGAATTTCTTGGATCGAAAGTACAAAATTACTCGGACGAAAGTTTGGCAATAACCTAACTGAAGATGACGTTTGGTCCGCGAGTTTCACAAAATTTCAAAATAAATTAAAAGAATACAAAGCTAGACACATTCCATTAAAAGGGAAATCTCATATAATTAACTCCCTAGCATGTTCCAAGTTATGGTACCTCTGCTCCACAACAATACTACCCCAACATTACCAAAAATTATTTACAAGAGCAATATTTAATTTTGTATGGAAGTCCAAATCAGATCATTTAAATAGAGAAACAATGTACCTTCCATCCATAAAAGGAGGACAAAATATAGTAAATATAGAAACGAAGACAAACGCATTAATACTTAAACATATACTGACACTGATAAACGGACATAAAGCTAAATGGACTCATTTTGCCATTTACTGGATCGGTCTCGCTTTAAGAAAATATAACCCAGACTTTGCATCTTTAAAAATTCCTCATAGTGAATATGTACCAACTTTCTATCAAAAAGGTCTGGAAATCCTTAAAGTTATTACTAAGATAGCCCCCAATGTTAACTTACTAATGTTACCATGTAAAGAACTCTGTAAAATATTGTGCAACAACAATAACATTTTCCCCCCAATAACATCAAAACACCCCCAGATAAACTTCGAACCCCTGTGGAAGATTATCCAAAATAAATTTATATACCCACCCATACTAGAGACGTTTCTTGGAAA